>VWZV01016216.1:0-90162 GCA_013397155.1 Irena cyanogastra
GCAAATGTGCCGGCGGAACAGCCATGCCCAGGAAGTCTCGGGGGTAAGAATGATCCAGGAACCACAGGCCTGGCAGCCTGAGCTGGCTACCGGGGAAGGCCTTGGAGCAGATCCTCCTGAGTGCCATCCCATGGCACAGGCAGGGAGCCTGGGGGTCTGCTGGAGGGGGGGAAAGCTCTGCGGAGGGATGGGGACAGCTGGGGGTCCTGCTGGGGTGTCGAGGGCTTCTGTGTAGGAGTTTGGGGGGGGGTTGGTGTTGCTGGGTGCTGGGCAAGGAGTTGTCTGGAAGGTGAGAGGTCTAGGCTGGAATTTGAGTCAGAATTTGGAATTTCTCCTGCAGGGAACAAGAGGGGAGAGCTGTACTTTACNCTTGGGCTGCCCTGGCAGTGCCAAGCGCCTCTTACAAACTGACATCTGGAACCTGGGATGGGGAGTTTTATTTCACAGGGAAAAGGGACGGCCTTCCTGTCCAGGGGCCTGTTACCACCGGCCGGATATAGTCTCCAAAAATTCCAAACGAATCAGGATGCCGCCGAGACCCTTGCTGCCACCTGTTGCAGCATACTCCGCAACGTAGGTCACATTTGGGACAGGCACAACACATAATAAACTAGAGCAACACCATACCTTGTCAGGAGGCTTTCCCATCTCTGGCCAGACAGAGTAACATCAGGCACCTCCAAGACCTGCAGGCAGCTGCAAGCATTTGCTGCTCCTACTTTTTAAGCCCAACCCTTTTATACGCCTCATGGTTTATGCATCGCACCTGTGTCCTTCATTACAGTATATACTGTTCACCTGTTTTTCACAGCTGAGGCCAAATGGGGATGAGGCTGCATCATAGCCCCATTCCCAAGTATCACAAACTGGGTACCTTCAAACACAAACTGGGTACCGGCAGCCACCATCTTCAACTTGGGCTGCCCTGGCAGTGCCAAGCGCCTCCTGCAAACTGACATTAGGAACCTGGGCTGGTGAGTTTTGTTTCACCAGGAAAAGGGATGGTGTTCATCACTAGGAGCCTGTGGCTACCAGCCGGCTGCTGCCTTCTAAAATCCCGAATGCATCTTCCTCTTTTTCTTTCTGAGTTTAATTAAATGCCTGTGCCTTATGCATTTCAAAGCTTCAGGATATGGAAACCCAATTCATCTTCGGAAGAAACCTGAAGGAATAGTACTGGATGTGAGAGCTTTGTGCTGCATTGTGTGGATATAAGAAATAGGTGTGAAGGTTTGGTCTCACACAAGGGATTAGGTGTGACAGAGCTCATTGGAGCAGTAATTAGCAGCTGGGATTAACCCCTACTCTGTGCTGGTGGCACTTGGCAAACTGATGGTGTAAAGTTGGGCACAGCAGTGTTTGAAATAAGGTGTCCCCATCCCTGGAAGTGTTCCAAACCATGTGGATTTGGCAGTGGGTATATGGATTAGTAGTGAGTATAACAATGCTGGGGGACTGGCTAGACTTGATGATCTTGGAGGTCTTTTCCAAGCTCAGTGATTCTGTGAGTGCTGTGATTTCCCTGCTTGAGGCATGGAGGTGTGGGAGCCTCTGCCAGCAGGGCAGTTAATTAGATGGTGTAAAGATTTCTTTTGTGGCTCTCTAGCTCATTCATCTGGCTCGAAATTCCCTTCCAAAAACAAACAGAGGGGTGTCTTGGACTTAAAGGAAATCTTGCTATGCTTCTTTCCTGTGAAGAAGTCCAAACTGGCGCTGTATTTTTCACTTAAATGTGTGAATTTAAAACAAACTTCTCCCTATGTGCTTAGCAGAGCTACGGCTGAAAAACAAACCCACATGTGCCATTCACGTTATCATGAGAGGTACCAAGAAGTCCAGCGAATTTAGTAATTTTTCCCAATGGAAATGCTTTAGTTCAGGAATTTCTTATGGCAAACCAGAGATGTGTCCCTGTGCAATCACTCAGTTTAGGTTTGATGGTGTTCTGCTGTGCCTCCAGCATTTCCTTTGGTAAACTACTATGTACCTGGTTTGATTAAAAATTCTGCCAGGAGTTTAATGTTGGGTTTTTGTAGCAGTAGTACACCCCTGTGGGAAGGTCAGGTTGAAGCATCACTGCCTCTTGCTCTAGTTTTTTCATAGCACCAGGGTTTCATGTAATTATAATGTTTTGTTCTTAGTCTCATGCTGTGACTGTCCCTCTGTATTGGTGGATTTATAATGTGATAATATCATTTCAGGTTTGAAGGAAGTTTTATGGGATAGATGTTGAGCTAATAAATGTGGTGGGTTGGCTAAGTGGGGTAAAGAGGTGTTTAGAATTTTGCAACATAGCAGTTGCATCAAACATAATTCTGCAATTTTCTGTGTCTTTACCATGAAAAAGCCTGTTATTCTGTCTGGGACACAGCTACATAATGAAGTGTGGTTTAAAAAAAGAGAAAGAAAAAGTGCAGCATGTCCAATACATGATTAAATACTTCCTGATTTAAACTTTGGCTTACTGTCAAAGTTAATTTAGAAAATCTTTCTTTGAGGAATATATTTTCCTTTTACTAAACATTTATGATCTTTGAGCAGGATTAACTTGCTGTGTATCCTCTTTGTGGCAATGATTTACATATTTTATTTATGTCCAGTTGGGAGATCAGATCAAGGCATATCTTCCATTAATTTTATTTTGTAAATAGAATTTGCCTAGACCAACCACCTACCAGATTTGCAAGAGGAATTTTCACAGAAAACCTGATTTATCTTTCTTGAGTTTTTCATGTTCCTGCAATTCACAAGGCATACTATGTGTAACTATCTCTTGAAAAGTAGTTCTGCTTTAGAACAAAAAGTTATACTTTGAGACTACTTTATCTTGACTAAACTGATCTAACTGATCCATTGTTCCTGACAATGACTGCTGCTCATGTTAGGTTTTCCTGTGTGCTGTCAAGATTGTGATTTAGGACAGGATACTAACAGAGAATTTTCAGGTGTAGTATTGGAAACCAGAGGCACATCTGAGATTATCCACATATTCTGAATCCCAGCCTAGAGAGGTGAGTTTTTTCCTTCTCACTCTTTCCCTTCCCCTACTCAGTAATATACTCAATTTTCCTTTTTCATCTTCTCCACTTTGAGTGTGTCTTTTTGAAAGCTTTATTGATTAGTGTGACCCAACTAGAAACTCCAGAAAATTAATGATAATGAGGAAAATATTTTTAAAATGTGCAGAGGCAAAAGGTTCTTATCCTCCTGTGTCTGCTTAACAACACTGAGTTTCCCTGCATGAGACACAACCATCTCCCTCTCTGCTTTCACTAGTTCTAATGGAAACTTCTGTAAACAAACAGAGAACACTTTTCCAAGCTATTTATTTTTCCATCATGACAGGAAATATGACAGACAAACATGCTGCAGCACAATTTTTCCATGGCTTTGCACACAAAATGCATAAATACAGGATCACCTGACAGAAGTGATCCCTTGCCCACCTGCTTGGAAAGGCTTTGGGTATTGTTAAACTTTGATTGTGTTAAACTTTGCAAATCTTTTTTTTATAGGTGCTTCCAGTGTTGTGGCACAGTGGTGAGCACATTAATGAAAGTACTTGGTCTAAAAAGTGGCGTGTACAGAAGGCAGAAACTTCGTGTGTATCTGTCTTTTTTGAAGGCAAGTTGTTTAGGGAATATGTCAAATTATAATTTTTCTCTGAAGTGTCTCAGCATGTTCACTAAGATAACAGCACTGCACAACTTCAAGTGCAGTTTGACTTCTTGACAGAAAAATCAAACTCACTGCTGAAAACCATTTTTTTCTTCAAAAATTGCATACATGAATCATTAGCACCTTTAACAAGATGGAAGATCTCCAAGTCTGGTTTGGTCAATAACTCTCAGCTTCCAACAGGGAATTGCAGCAATTTCTTCCAGGGATTTGGCACGTGCCTCACAAAACCGATGAGCTTGTTCACAGACACTCTCACTTTGCAGTGAGGCATATGGTGTGTTTTGTGTTTGTGAGTTTCTTTGATATTGTCTCTCTGGCACAACTTAATGTTCTTTCAGTTTTACTTGGAGAAGAAGAAAATTTCTTAGTTAAAGTGCACCAAGTGCATTTTAGGAATTTTTTTTTGTTTAAAAAGTTAGTAAGGGAGATTACAAGGTTCAGCATTTGTTTTGGCTCTTTCAATGGATGGTTACATTTTTGGGGGTACTCCTAGTGAAGAATCTAGGCAATAAATGTATATATTGAAATATATCCATCCCTTTTATGTACACCATGCTGCAGAATACTTGAAGGGCACCTTTCAGTTCTTCTCAATGATTGAGGTTCTATTTTCTCAGCTTAGCTCCTGCAATAGCTCCATTCCTTAATCAAACCTTGAAATGCTGAGATTCCTATGAAGGAAGCAGCCCATTGCTGCATTTATTATAACCATGTGGTGCAGCTCTGAAACTGCAGGTCAGCAGTTATCACCTTCTATGTGATAATACAGTTGTTCTCATTTCCTTGTATTATGATATATTCCATATAATTTCATTTGCCTCCGTGTTCTCTGGCCACTCCATTGTGGAAGACAGCTCCGGAATTCTTTACAGTAGTCCCAGAAGTTACTTCCTTCTGGAAAGTATTACATTTGCTGAACACTTTAATTTTTTGGGGGGAAGAGGGGGGAAAATTGAATGTTTTGAGAAATAACCAGGAAAGAAACATTCCCTTGGGAGGTGATGACTAGCCCAGCACTCCAAGGGATCTAAGGTTTTGGGAAAAAAAAAGAAAAAAAAAAAGCTGCTCTACTGAGGGAGAGTTTATTTTATCATTTTCACTTGGATGTGTTTTCTCTTTGCCTAAAGAATAAGTCATAAAGGATGAACTGTATAGTTACTCTTTATATAAAAAACTTCCTTAGAAAAAAGCAAAACAGGAAGTGGCAATTGCCCTGCTTCTGTGGTGTCATTGCAGTGATCAGGCAGCAATAAAATCCCTCTTCTGCCTTTATTAGTCTTTGTCATCTGCTGATAGGAAGCTCCTGTTGCTAAACTCTCCTTTTCACAGGAGCCTGCAGCCTTTTAAACCCAAGGTAAGGGCTATGTACTAAACAAAAGAAAAATTGGGGGAGAATAATAGAAAACTTAATATTTTGGGACTTGCCTACATTTTTAGTAAAATCTGACTTTTGAACATGGAAATACCTTTTTTTTTTAATTTTTTTTAATTTAATGCCTTAGTGAATGTTAGATATAATACAAGGAAAAGAGAATCTTTAGGGACAGTGTTTTACTGCAGGCCTTGTCTGAAAGCTATTGACCTTTCACTCTATGAAATCACATTACCTGTACTCCCTTTGTGCTTTTCTACAAAGTGTGTATAAGGAGATTAAACATGCAGATGATCCCATGACTGATGGATGTATCATCAGTTCTGTGAGTTGTAAGGGCATTTCCCCATTTAGACAATTTTTGGAATGTGGCTTGTGCCCTATAGTTTAAAAACTGGAACACGAGTGGCCCTGGAAACAGGGCTGATTAGGCTGAAAGGCTGCAGGTCAAACATAGAAATTCTGAAATAAGTGACAGTGGGATGATGACAAGGAGCTGATCAATGACAAGGAACTGATCAGCTTAGGGAGGGATGGAAGCGGGGTGGGGGGGTTTTGTACAGTGTAGGACTGTGAATGGCTTCTGACAATCTTTCTGTGTCTTGGATTGTTTGGAGGGTGGGGATCTGAGCCAAATCCTGGGAAGTGTTCCCTTGAGTGCAATGCAGCTGTAAGCACGTGGGAGATGGTGGTGGTTCACTTCCTGGAAGCCACAGGAGGATCAATAGTGCATCTTGGCTGGCAATGTGCTGCCTAATTCCTTGTGTTCCTGTGATGCCTTGTGAAGGCTGACCTAGAACAGAGGCTAGACAGAGTTAAAGAATAAATTGGGATTTATTAGAAGGCCTCAATGGATCCACATTGGGCAGCACAAGAGCCCAGCCAGGGCTACACCCAAGGTGAACCAAAATGGTCGACCCATCAAGAGGTCTCTCATTTTTGTAAGTTCTGCTCCATTTGCATATTGGAGTTAATTGTCCAATTACAGCTTTAGGTTATGAAGTCCTATCCTTGTCTCCCTACTCTGTGAAGAGAGCTTACCATCCCTTAATATGAAGCTCAGACCCACACACTAAAGCAGCACAGAGTCTGAAAAGTATAAAAGCTAAAACCTGAGGCATCACCTGAGCGCCCTTTGCCAGCGACTGCTGGTGCCACAGGCCACTCCTGTGTGAAATGGTTCCTCTAGGTCATGCACAGGGATGGCCAAAAACTGATTAAAAGCTCAGAAGAGACTGGTGAGGACAGGTCTTGCGTGTCTTTATTAGCATAAAAATTGACAGTAAACAAGACTGTCTCTTCCTTCTGGTTTGAAAAATCTGTACTCACTGGGCCATCAGCCAGGGGCTCTTGGATCTCAGAATAATTTTGCAGCTTGATGTACAATAGACCCTGTGCTAATACGTGCTGCTAGACTGCTTCTCTAATGAACAGAGAGTGCCTCTCCCTAACTGTTCCCTCAGCTCTGCCAGACCTCAGCCTGATAAGGGAAAACTGGCAAGACCAGCTTTATGCAATCCCAGCCCAGAATAGATTTCAGGTGTTAAAAAATCCCTAGAAATACAGAATTCAGCATTGGGATTTTTTTTTCTTGTTAAGTGTTTTGTTTTTCCTTTAAATAATGCCTTCAGTTAATGCAGACTCTTATTTTCATTTACATGAAGGAAGTTTATCTAATATAAGAAATTATTCTGTATAAAGTAAACTTTGAATGTGGAATTATCTTTTAAATCAGTAAATTGCCTCCCTTAGGTCTAACTAAATTAAGGAAGGTTTTTTTAATATTTTTCCCCTATTGTTTGCTCCCCTACACCCAGTCATAAATGTCTTTAGCTGCAGTTTAGAACAGTGTCTCTATATGAAACTAATTGGAGTAATTTGTAATGAATGAAGTCAGATGTTCTTCACATTAAGACTATAACTGAGGAACAGGATTTTTAAGAATTTTTAATAAAACTGGCTTTAAATGCAGTCAGATTACTCCCAGGATGAATTTTCTTAGGAGACAGACAATGAATTAGCTTCACAAACTTGAATTAAAGCCTAATTCAATTTTGACATAGGTAGGTGTAGTAAAGAGGTGACAATGCCTCAGATCCCACTGGTAAAAATGCAGCTCTGAAACCTCTGGGGTTTGGGGTTTTTTTGTTTTCTTAGGTCAAACTTTAAATATCTCCTCATAAGTATGATTCTGTGGTCTCTAAATGGTGTGTGTTCTAGGTACCTGCCTTTCATCATTCTGTTTAAAATACCCTAAAGGATATTTTGATTGTAAAATAGTATTAATATTAAAACAGCTTGCCTTATGAAAATAAAGAAGTATATTTGCATGAACAGCTTTTGAAAAATCATGCTGTGAACAAAAAGAATCATGAAACCAGAGAGTAATTTGCATTCAGATTTGCTAAACAAAGAAATATCTGGTTTAAAAAGGATTAAAGTACCTAAACTCTTGGTTTCCAATGTAACCACCATCTTGTGGGAATGTTGCCAGAAGATTTGAGGTTATACTTTGACAGCTAACTTAATACTGTTGTACATTTCCTTTTGTGCTGGTGGAAAGGTTGGAGTTGTGCTAAGGATCTACCAGCTTTTAAAATGGTTTTCTGTAGTGCCCAATAGTGTGTGTTTCTGCTGAAACAGGTACCTATTCCCACAATTTGATTTCCTGTAGTGTTTTCTGTCTTTTAAAATATTTCAATACTTTAATGGAAAGTATCTCTTTGGTTTTCCCTGGGCTGTAAACAGATTTAAAAAATTTAAAAATCTGAAAATGGCTTATTTTAAAAAAAACCCAAAAACCAACNAACTTTTAAAATTTTCTGTGTTTATCACAGTTGAAAAATGGAGCTAGGAAGAGCAGAGACACTTGACCAAATCTGTCATTAAATCTGTGAATTAAACTTGCTGGTTAAGTTCAAGATAAGATAACAGGGCATTTCAAATGTGCTCCAAACTGAGGTCTGTGAGCAAAAACTCTTTGAAAGTTAGATGAGCGAGAGTTTCCATGACTTGAGGGAGTGAAAACTCTTCTCATGTGATCCTGCAGAGTAAACTTGAAACTTGCACAGGTAAGCTGGCCAGACCTATTGATCTGTTTGACCCAGGGGAAGTAGCTAGACACACATGGCTATAAAAGCATGTTTTCCATCAAAACAAAAGCATGTTTTCCATCCATTTTAGAGCAAAATAAATAATTGCTTGGCTTGGCTGACTGAATCTGTTGGTTATGAGTGGACTGGAAGGTGTCCTGAAGGGGATAGGTTAGATGGGTAGATCTGTGTCTGCAGCATCGTGTTTGCTGTAAATTGTTTGTAGAAATTTAGAGGGGGCTTAGGTATTAAACTGCTCATCTGGGAATACCACTTGTTTCCTCTATTATTTACAGTACTTTTAATGAAGTGGAAATTTTTCACTTCAAGATTTGGGAGAGCTTTTTGCATGCTTTGCCTCTGTGTGTGTTTGCACAGCACCCTCTTCGGCTTTGTTAGAACATCTTGAGAAACAAAACTACTTGTGCACAGAAAAAATTTTATATTCCACGAAACTGAGTAGAATTAGGTGAGCACTGAGTTTCTAATTTAGAAAACATGAAGTAAATTGTCTCGCTGAGCAAAATGAAGAATTATTTCAGATCCAATAAATATTTCACTCCTTTTTTTTTTTTTTTTCTTACTGCTTATGCAGCTACTAAATTAGGTATTTTTTATGAAAATATTTGTTTGGGTAATGTTCCTTAGTAAAGAACATTTTGAGGAAAACAGGCATATTGCTTGGCTAAATAATTATGTCTAAGTAAGGTTGTCTTGCAGGATAGAAGACATTTGTCTTGCTCCTAAATTGGTATTTAGCAAGCCCTCTGAACTCAGTATGTGAGCCACTTTTTTTATTGGTCATTGTAACATTATGCTGGTGAAGGGAGAAAAAGGATCCTTGAAGTGAGAGTTTTCAAATTACTGTGGCTAGTTCTGCCTGAAGGGAAGTCTGAAATCTCTGTTCTAAATGATCACTTAATGTTTCATGGGGATGCTGGGACAGGATCTGGCTGATATAGAAGTGCTTAAGCTAATTAATCTTATTTATGATGTGTGGCCAGGAGGCACAATAATTAGATTAAATTTCTCAGGAATAAAATTTATTTGATAACTTTCAATAGAGCAAAAGTGTAGAAGAAAACTCGGCCTGTTTAGAATTCGAAGCTGCCTGGGATTTAGAAAAACAGTGCACAATGTGCACAGTGCAGTTGTAGTACTCAGCAAAAATGTTACTTTTTAAGGCTCCAGTTGGTCCTGGCCGAGTTTATAATCTTTTCCCAAGCATTATACTGTACCTGAATTACAGCTTTTCTCCTACCCCACCCTTTTCCATGCAGATTGTGTTTGCTGAACTGAAGAAATCTCCCTGCTGAATGTACCAAGCTGGGAGGCTTGGGAGATGCTGATGTACTTGTCCAGCATTTTTTTGGGAAAAATTTAATGGGGCATTGCATCTCTGCTAGCTATCAATAAAATAATGAAGTTAGCTATCTTGAACCCGGATAACTTAGATTATGAGGCTCAGTCAAAGGGTTAGACCTCACTGGGATGAGCAGGCAGCAGAATAGTCTGAGTTTGTGACAGGGCTGTGTAGGAAGCACTTGGACACATCTTTATAAAAATTACTCTTACCTTGAGCTTACTTTACATTCTTCCAAAAATCATGCTGTATCTTCCCTTCTAAAAAATGCACAGCAACTATCAAAATTCATTTAAATAAAAATGCATCTAAGTGAAAAATATGAAAAAAATCCACACCAGCCCAAATGTGCAGTATATTTTAAAACGCAGGAGCTGTGCACTGCCATGGAAAATTTTATCTGTTAATTGTCAGCACATCACATTTCTCTTATTGCAGTATTCAGAGATCACTTGTTCAGCTCTCTGTTGCACAATAAACTTTGTGCTTATCTGCAGCAGCTTCTGAGTCCTTCTGTCTGGTACTGAGGGAAATCTTTCCACCTCCTCAGCCTAAGGTTTTTAATTCAGGTAATGCTGGCAAGCTTAGAGTAAAAACCATTTGAGAAATTATAAAATTCATCTCCACCTGGTTTTGTTGCAACTTTATAATAGTGACAACATCTCTGCTCCTTGGTACACTCTCTTCGCGTTCTCTGCAAACTGTCCGGCTGTAATTTGGAAATACCCAGACTTAGGATGGCAAACTTGGGGTGCTTCTTTCTAGTTTGGGGCATGGGGCAGTTCTGTTGCTGGGTGTCTTTTGCTCTGTACCAGTGCCTGAGTTACGCTTTTCATCTGAACAATGAGTGCCTGGATGTGTGCAGGTAATGGCAGTGAAAAGTTGATGCTACCCAGTGATCTTTCCTCCTCCTTGAATTATCAATGCGTGTTGAGTGAGTCAGAATTGCTAACTGTGAACCTAGGCCTGCAAAGAATGAGCATCACCATAATCCCATCCAACAAACCAATATATTTTTAAGAGTCTGTACAGCTTTAATAGAAGCAAAGATTATTAGTTTACAAGGAAAAACAAAGCAAGGGAGATGGAGAGGTTTTCAAGAATGTGGACGTAGTGGTGGGCAGTGTAAACTGGAGGAGAATGGCTGTCTCCCAGCTGACCTTTAGCTGTTATAAGAAAAATACTTACACTTTCCTTTCTATCAAAACAAAACCCAGCCCTGTGCCTTGCAAACTGTGAGCCCAGAGACAGATTTGATTTTATCTGACTCTTGTTTTTTCTCTCTTTCATAGATCTGAAGTTCCAAGCTTTAAGCAAAGAACCAAATTTACATTCATCAGCAATATTAAATTGAGATCAGGTCCCTGTGCTCATAATGGCAAATTGATCTGGCCTTGTAGATTGTATTTATCCTGTGCATTCGTTTTCTTATACTACAACTTTTCATTTGTCAGTTGGTTCTTAAATGTATACATTAATGAAAATACAAATACTGAATACTGATAAATTATGGAAGCTACTCTGCATGTTACAAACTGTATTTTGCTTAGTTAAGCTTAATGAATGTTCCTTAAAACTATTACTGGCTTGGCTCTCCATGTGTCTCATTTGTCTTGGACTAGATAAATCAATTATGCATGTCTTAAGCTTTGACATAATCTATGAAGATACAGTTTCCCCAGGTAGAGCATATTTATCTTCATTTTTTAAAGACAATACCTAGATATTCTGTCACCTTGGGTTCTCAAAATTTGCATAGTTAACTGTTTTTCTTTATCTATGTTTTCCTCTGACCTGAGTTTAAATGGAATGTAAGTCTATATATATTTTTTTTAATTAAAGACTGAGGGTCCAAAGTACAAATGCATTTATATTTCTAATCTGCCTTTTCATCTGTTTACACAAATAATGCCTGTTTTAGAAAGCAAAGTGAAGCTGGTGCATTAGACCTGTTTTCCCTTTGTTAAAAGTGTGAGAGATACTTTGCAAGTCTTCATCCTGCAGTTGCTGAAACCCTGTTTAAAATATGACTGTAACACTACTGTGAGATTTCTAACAGCTGAAGCTCAAAGGACTCTCAAAAAGATTACTGGAGCCCTTCAACAGAGACGAGTTCATTGATGTATACAATCACTACCCTTTTTTTCCTGCAGTGTTAGGGAGAAAAAACACAGCTGTATATCCTCATGTTCTAGCAGGACACTTCTAAAAAGGATCCTTTGCTGATAACAGAATGGATCTTTTTGCCTTACAGGTCCCCAAAAACGATATTCACAACCATGGAAATGACAGCTCAGATTATAAGCAGAGCCAGAGAGATTGTTATCCATAGCAGGCCAAGATTTTGCTGTGATTTCTTTGGCTTTAAAGAAAGAGTATTTTGATTGAGCTTTGCAAAAATCAGAAGATTTACAAGTTGCACTGTTAAACTCTTCAGGTGCTTGTTCTGTTCATTTCCCAAGCCACAAGCTGTTCTAGTGCAGCAGCCAGTTTAATTCCATTACTCTAAAAATTTATAAATCTAAAAATACTTGTAGCAATCAAATTTAAGTTCTTATCTATGCCAAATCTAGAGCTCATAAAATTACAACCAGTTGTGTCACCATTCACTCCTATGTTGTTGGAAAACTGATTTCTTGACCCGCGCTGCCCTCCTCCTGCCTGCCTTCCCCTGCCACTGCCAGTCTTGCCATCAGCAGCAAGACTGTGCATGAATATTGGACAGTGGTTGTCCACAAGGAGAAGTGTATTTGCTACCACTAGTAAGAATGTTGAGCAGCTGATGATGAGAAATGGTAGCCTTACCATCCTCATAAAATCTAGCTCAAGGATTCCAGCACTGCAGTCTTGTCTGGTGGAAAAGATGGAATTCATCATCTGAACTCTGAGCCTCCAGCTGTACTGATTGAAGGAAAATGTGAGATTTGGTGGTAGATAGATCCCTGTTCTGTGAGACTGGTAAGTGTTGGTGTTCCAAGAGGGAAGCTGGCAGGGAGGGCCATCTTGGTGCTCCTGGGTGACAGTGGGCAGAATCAAGGCATGGAGATCTCCCCCTGGATCACACAGGTGGTGGTGGGGCCTGTGCAGTGTAAATCCTGAGCCAAATTCTGATCAGACTGGAGGGATGAAGATCCTAATCTACAGCCCTTCTCTGGATGTTCCCAACACTGCTTGTCCTGTGTCACAGCTCTGAGCCTCCTGAGATGATTATGATGGGGGCAGCTTGCTACAGTCATTCCCTAAAGAATTCAGTCTGATCTCCTGACTGTGGGGCTGTTGGAAATATTTGTCATTGTGCTAGCCTGCCTTTCTGTATGCAAAACTATTAGGCCAAAGAACTCATTGACGTATTTGATTAATGATGAGTGACCCCTCCTTACACTGAAGCTGAAATTACTTTAGTGAAGCCTTAATGGTGTTTGAAAATTTCTGATTAACTCTTCTTTTCGGGCAAGTTTAGAAGTACTTGTCAGTATTTCTGGCAAAAACAGAAAAAGAGAAGCTGGAAAATAACACCTAAAAATCCTACAGCAACTATTTTTCTTACTTGGTGTATTTTCAACAGAGTAGCTCTTAGAAAACTGGTTTTTCTTCATTGTGACTGCTTGGGACTTTGAGGCATAACAGGAGAGCATATCAACTTTGCTTCTTGTTGTAATGAGGTTTTGTGCACAATTTGGAGTAAAATACTGTAATTTAAAATGAGGAAGTGGGGAGAATTGAGCCCATCTCAAATGACAACTCTAAACTTTCTTGGAGATTGCTGGAGTGTCCCAGTGTATATAATTTGGGCCACATCCTGAGAGGTGTTCATGACCAGCTGAGCATCTTCATTGCTGAAGGTGTTGGGTATGGCTTGGACCAGATTGGTCCCCCTGGTGAATAATTACCTGAAACTCCTTTAGCATGTCTTTCTCCTCTGCTTCTGAGTAGTGCAGCTCTGAACCTTTCTCTGCAAACCCTTGGCATCCATATCTGACTCTAGGTCTGCTAGTTGTAAATTATAAAACTGTTTCTGTAGTCCAAAGAAAGATATTTTATATTTTTTAATTTTTTTTCATTCTCAGGCTGAAATGCCAAGGATCTCACCTGTGCACCTCAAAGCCTTTACTGCCTAAACCAAACTGTCATCAAAGTCCAGCTGCTTTAAACACACCGGTCTGATTTTGTACAATCTCACTAAAAGCTTTGTTAGTGGTTCTGAATGGTAGAGTCCTGTTACTTTATTTGGAGCTCAGACTCTGATGGGGCAGAGGTTGCTTGATTCATCTCACTTACTGGTTTTAAATAGAGCCACAGCTTTTGGAGTCTCTCCAGGCTTACAAGAATTATTGAAAATTAGTTCTGTATCTTCAGATGACTCTCTTAATTTGTACTCTAAAGATTTTATTTTAATAAGAGCTTTCTAAGTCATGATAGGAGAGGGAAAGGATTGTATCAGTCTTGTGTTGTGATTAGTCTTTTTCATTTCTTTTCCAAATGTGAGCTAGAAACACTCATGGCTGTTAGCTCTTCCTAATAAGATTATAGACGTGTTCTTATGTACTATTATCAGTATGCTCCTTGCTGTTGTTTGACAGATATTTTTATCAGAGGTTGGTCCTGGGATATCTTGGATCTTGTATTTCTGATTCTTACGTGCTATTCTGATTGTCTTTTCTCCCCTCTATTTATAAAAATCTGTGTCTAAGTGGAAGCCAGGCAAACTGTAGAAACTAAGTACTTTCATTTTGCAGCTTGGAAATCTCAACTCCTTTTTGTATCAGCAAGGCTTTTTTAGTAAACAGGATTGTGTTCAAAATTGTGCCCATCAGATATGAAACAGCTGGAGAGTCTGGCAAGCTCTGGCTGCACTGGAAGTCTCTCCCTGGTAAAGTTTCTCAAGGTGGCCCTGAATCCTGAGTTCTGGACATACTGCACGTTGTGGGAGCCAGAAGATTTTGAAAAAACTTAACAGAAAAGCAGCAAGTTTGGTTTTCTCAGACTTGCTTGCTATCATTATTATTATATTGTATTTTNAAGGGACAGGAGCTGCAGGGACAACCACTGCACAGAGCCCCTTCCTGCCCCCTGCACCCCGTGCTCCTGCTGCTCCCACACCGCTGCACATTTGAGAATCAAGTTATAAAAATGTGCTTATAAAGAACAGCTTTCCAACTGATAGAAATAAATGAGATGATGTTGGGCTTGAATGTTAGCGTACGTTTCAAGGCAGGTAAGAGGATTGGTTTTATTTAATTTCTGGAATGAAAACTTATCAGAGCAAAACACTGCTCCATATTTAAAATGTTAATATTTGCAGCCTCACAACTGCATTAGTTTTTAATAAAATTGCGTTAATCTGACAGTATGCTGTAAGCAAATAGTGATAGTGGCACAATGGAACTAGAGTGATGAAACTGAAGGCATTATGATGGACAGTATATATATTAAATTATCACTTTCCCCTCCATATGTTGGTTTAAATAGCCAAGAGCTCTTGCAAGCCGTGCTGCGCAACAGTGAATGAACTGTTCAAAAAACCTCCACCAACCAAAAATCCAACACATCTCCCTTATCCCAGAAAAAAGCTAAAAAAAACCAACCCAAAAGCAAACAATGAAACAGATTTGACCTTGTTTACTCTGATGACTGACTGACTTTTAAATGGTCTGTATGTGTTTTTCATGTGGCACTAAAAACAAATAAATTAAACTGTTTGGTGTCTGTGATTACTTTTTGAACTAAAGACTTCAAAATATGTACTGTAAATGCTTCTATTACAAATTTAATTCTCCCAGATTGTTAACTTTTCTTACCAAAAACCCACAGTAATTTGTTTCCTGACACTTAAGTGGACATTGTCTACCTCCAAATTCGAATTTCTTTTTTATCTGCAAGGGTGGGCTTTTTTTAATGAAGCATCAAAAATTCTGGGGGAATGATTTAATAGTTAGAATTTAAATCATTCCTTGAGAGTCGGTGAAAACCTTGGCCCTGCACTGATGCAATGTAGAATTTCCAGTACTTGAAATGAAAATGCAGGATTTGTGTCAGAGCAGTCCATGGACTGTAGAACCCTCAGCTGAACTACACCCAAGGTTTTCAAACAGGAATATTTGCTTTGCTGTGCCTGTACAATGGCAAAGCAGTCCTGGAGGTTTATATAGGGAAGATAAAACAGTCTAAACAGTCTCTCATTGTAGTTTTTTTTTTTTTTTTGCTTACAGACACTAAAAATTCTTCTCTCACTGTGAAGGAACTGATGGACTTAACCTCACCCACAAAACCATCTGAGCTGATGTGAGACTGGATTTCAGCTGGCATGAATAAAATAGAGCACACACTGGTTTTAATAGTTTAGGTTTTCTTTTGTCAGGCAGTAGAGGAGTATCAGACTCCCCTCCAATGCTTATGTGTAACATCACTAGAATTGAAGCTTCTGGTTCTATAACTTAAGCCAAAACTGTTGTTGTGGTTTTTTTTAAACCATTGTGAAAAGCAGGGAATTTGATTACATAGTTGGTGGTTTGTGTTCTCTTAGAATACAGATGATGTGTGGAGCAGGACCATATGAATGCACTGATTGTTTATGAGCAGGATACAGTGGAGTGGTTTTAAAAAAGCAACTTTTCAGTAAACACCATAAAGCAAGAAAGACTGGAGATCAAATATTTTTCTTTCATAGAATATTTGTTTTATGCCTACTATAGTTAATTAGAAACAGATGATTTACTGATTTGGTTTAAAGGGCAGGGGTGATGGGACTTCACAAAAACAGACTTTTTGTCTTTTTTCTGTTGTCTCCAAATATAGTTGCACAACTGTGACTGTGATATTTAATTAAATTTATGTGCTATAATTAGTGCCTTTAATTATTTCATTACATGTGATGTAATTAACTTTATAGATAGTTTTGAATGTTCTGATTCTTTCTGCAGTCCAAAAATAAGTAAATTAAATGCCCTAATCACTAAATAACCTATAGGTTTTATTTTAACTCCAAGTTAGATTTCTTTATGTTGGGATTATAGCCTGTCATTCATTGCAGAGTATCAGCAAAGGAATATCTTTTAGGATTAGTGATTTTTTTCCTTAGGATAGACATCTTCTCAAAAGTACTTCCTTCTGTTCTGTGAAATACTGGAGGAAGGGAAAAAGGCACGTGTTTGAATAAATTCCTGAGCAATGGATCTTCTGTGGGGTTGCCAGTGGGATTGTCCATCACACAGTTGTCATTAACCCTTCCTTAACCTGGTAGATAAGTAGGAATTTAATCAATGTGCATTTTTTTACTCTGTTTGAAGAAGAAAGGAGCACACCAACCCCCCCATGTGCCTTTTTTAGGTGAACTGCCAGGAGCCAGGCTGGGCTGGTTCCTCACCTGTGGGTGCCACCTTCACTTCTCCCTGGGCCAGGACACCCCTGCACTAGCAGCAATCTATGTCCTTGTCATCTCCTGGCCCACTGCAAATGGCTTAGTAAGGCCAGGAACCACCACAGAACAGCAGAGGGAACAGCAAAAGCAGCAATAAAGCTGAGGTGGGTAGGGATGGCCTTGTCTTTAGTGGTTGCAACTGGCTTCACTCTGCCTTTTTGATAGAAGTGCTCTATTCCTCCCTTGTGCTGCTTCCTTGGGTGCTGTGTCCACCTTGATTCTACAGCCAAGATGTGCTGATCCTGCCGCCCCTGGCTCTCACAGCCCTTGTGCAGTGGTCAGGCTCCAGTCTGGCTGTGACAGCTGACCTAGAAGAGCCTGTAGGACCCTCGGGTTCATGCCACTGTAATAATGAGAACATTACACAGGATATTGTAAAACAGGATGCTATCTCACTCGTGGCCTTGATAGAATAACCGGCAGTGTTTCAGTTTAATCTGGTAATTTATTTGGCATTAATCTTGGCTCACTGATAATTCAACAAAAAAACAAAAACAAAAAAACATGATTGAGGAAACTATTGAGAAAAAAATATGAACTGTGGTTTGTTGACTCCTTAGCTCCTGGAGTCTTTGCTCCCCAGTAACTCTTTGCTTTCAGCCAAACTCTTCCTTTAACACTAGTGCTTACACCACACACAGTATTATGGTTGCCTTGCTGCCCCTGAGCTGAAATATTGCCTTTGTCTAAACTCTAAACTAACCCTAGGTAAGTAGGCAAGCAGCACTCTGAAACTTGTGAAATTGCGACTTCAAAGAAAAAGTAATTTTCTGGGTGTGCTGTGCTGTCTTGTATTGCTTAATCAGCTATGATGACCAAGTGATGCTTTTTTAGCAAGACAGAGTGAAATCTATTCTAATGGGTTTTGCTGCACTGATTGTGCTGACTCGGTGATTCAATCTGCAAAGTTAATTGAAGAGATTCATTAAACTGGGTGGAATTTGAAGGATTTTAGTGTTCTAAGCTTTAGCCCCTCAGGCTTCACACAGAATGAAACACATAATCAGCTTTCAGTAAGCACTGGTTTTCATTAATCATAAACTGTAGGCAAAGTTGGAGTTTGCAAATTTAGGTCTTTTATTGTTGTTTCATGTTAATGACTATTATCTCCTACTCCTATTGTGTGTGACTCTCAGCAACTGTGTTAGCACAGATGGCTAAAATCCCTAACAGAAAAGTAATCAGCATTTGTGAGCATGCTGCATTCAAAATAAATGACAGAGGAGAAAAAAATGCATTGCTTCAGAAATTAGGAAGCAGATCAAACTATAATAATGCATGTAAACACATCCAGGAAAGCAGGCTGCAGCTTTGTTTTCAACAAAATTCTAGCTCCAATATATGCAACCTTCTTTCAAATTTATTGATGGTACAGGAAGCAAGTTAAATTAAAATTGGAGAACAACAGGTTTTATATAAGTAATTTGGAATGCTCTTTTTTTGAAGCCTATCAAAATGTGATATAATTGACATAAATTAGTACAGTAGAGTGAAAGAAAGAGCACACAACCCTACAGATCCTAATTATCCCATTTTAACTGAAATGTGACTAAAAGTTACAACTGTTCACAAGCACTTCCCTTTGATCAATGTGTGTAATGTATTTACTGGAGCTAGCAGGAGCCTTAGATTTAAACTCACTGTACTTTTCACTTCTTAAACTGAAAACAGTGGCCTAAGACTTGTTCATAAATCCATAAAGGGGGTGATGGGAGTACAGTGCCTGAGTTCACGTGGCACATCAGCTGTCACAGTATCATGAAGAACTGAGTGACTTGTGCCTTGTTACTCATATCATGAGACCTATATTGCAAAGATAATTCCTCAATGAGCAAATTAAGGCATTGCAACTTCTCACCTTTAATTTTGTTAGTCATGGCCTAAGTTAAATGCTGTAGTAATAGCTGAATTCATGCTGTAAGCTGTGGGCTCAATCTAAATGTCCTTAAGGCCTAAAGTAAAAGAGTATTTTTCTTACAATTCAGCAGCTCTTATTCTGTGTACTTCCCATGGACCTTCCCTTTCCCCTCCACCCTCCTTTCCCCAACATGTGCGTGTTGCCTGAGTGTTGGGAGGTGTTGGGAATGACATTGTTGCTGTTGGCCTGGAGAAAGCAGGCAGCAAGTTGGCAAGGAAAAGCCCAAAGCAGAGTGGAAGGAAATCAAGGCACCTCCCCAGGGGTGGAAATGGAACCCAGGAGTTCAGATGTGTGTTCCTCTGTTAGACTAGCAATGAAAGCTGTCAGAAGAGTCATGTTAACTTTTTCCTGGAACTTCTCAGCACTGCTCTGGGATAACAGAGGGAAGGTGGTGCCCAGGTTTTGGTTAAGTATAGTTATGGTTGAGTTATGGTTGGCAGGTGTGTGTACAGGCCACTATGTTTGGGGTTTTGTTCTAATTGATGCTAAGCTATAGTTCTGCTGTTCTAAATAATGGCATGGAATATTGATATTAAACCAAAGCTGGCCTTCATTTGACAGCTCATCGCCAATGTGGCTTAATCCTTTCTTCTGGCTACAGACAGAAAGGCTCCAGGATGGGGGATTGTTGCAGCAGTGTTGTACATAAGAGCAGCTCTTTCTTTTCTCTCTTTCTCTCTCTCTCTTTCTCTCTTCTCTCTCTCTCTTTCTCTCTCTTCTTTCTCTCTTCCTTCCTTCCATCCTTCCCTCTTCCATCCTTCCTTCCATCCTCCCTCTATATTTTTCTTTTAAAAATCCTTTAAAGGGAAGCTTTTTCCTGCTTCATGCCCACAGTGTCCTTCCTCAAGGGCTTGCTTTGCTCAAGCAGCTTCTACACTGTGCAGGGAGGTTCTGCAAACAGGAAATGTTTGCAAGGCTAAAGCAATTATTTGTTGGCTACACATGCAGTGGAAGGCTGGGGCTAACCTGCAGCTGTACTGCCCATCCCAGGGAGACTGCTGGGCAGCTTTTGCCAGCCTGCCTCTTGTCAGTCAGCTGGAGGAGTTGCTCTCAGTCTTTCTCAAAACTGGCTGAATCTCATGGCTGAGACCCCAGTTTGATGGGGGGATTCCCCCCATATGGTTTTATCCCTCCTCATGCTGCTGTCTGTTCCTTATGAATTCAGGAGGCACTATCACTGTCTCAGCAGACTCAGATCTGCCTGTGATTTTTTCCTTGTTAATGTTTTCATTCTGCCTGGTGTTTGCCAGGTATGTCTCACACTTTAGCAGTGTCTCAGGCACCTGGGAGAAGGTAGCATTGCAGGGTTTTTAGGAAATGGAATGGCTTAAGAATGAGAGCTGATGGGGATCAATCATGCACCTTCCTATCAGACTGCCTGAGAGTAATCACTGAAATTGGGTAAGCAATTCTGGCTCTCTTGAAGACAGGACTCCCAGATGACTTAATATATGATAAAATTCACTGTGCTGCCATGTATTAATGAAGGCTTATTTTAGAGAATTTATCTCAATTTTATATATTTTTATGAATTTATATATATCTATTCTCAGTGGTTTGTTCTTCTGCTAATATTTCTGTGACTCTTCCCCACCTTCAATCTCCTAGAAATTCCTCCTTCAAAATGTTAGGTTAAAAAGAAATAGGTATTAAGGTACATGAGCTGTGATTTGCACAAAACTACTTTAACCCATACTAGGGTGGGGGACAACATATCCTTATCCGAAGGATTCACAATTCCAGTTTCCTTAAATTTATCTTGCTATCCCTTTTAAGAGATATCATGAATTGGTATGACATGTGTGATGATTCTATAATGGTTCACTGTATAGCACAGGATTTTTGTCTTCTGATAATCTTCATTGTCTATTGCCATCTCTCTGAAATTGGTTATCAGGCAAATCTGCTTAATTGGTGCAGGTAGCACATATGTAGATATAGAAAGCTGACATGTGTCCTGAAAACTGCTTAGAGCCATTTTTGGGCTCCACTATCAAGCTGGATTACAAATGACTTGATGGGGAAATACCTTAGTGATTTTTTTTCAATTATTTAAAAAGATTTCATAGCATGTCTGTCCAGACTTGAAAACTTGCTGGTTTTTTTTAATATTGGAGATTCTTTTTATTTAAGTATTATCAGTCCCCTTAAAATGGTCCATAGATTTCAAACCTTCAGAACAGGGTACCTGCTCTTGTTCACTGCTAAAATAGAAATCTTCTATTAGCAGCCAAAGGATGTTGTTACAAGAGTAAAGCAATGCTTTTTCAATGAAAAGAAATACTCAGAGAGATCTAGAGCAACCAAATGTACAATAAATAAATGTATATTCAGCAAAACTTACATAGAAGAGTGAAGGATGCAACCTTGATTTATTCTTGGGCATTCTGGGTTGGTCACCCACTGCCACTGTGGCAGTGAAATTCTCTAGATGCTTTTAATGAGGGCTATTAATTCTGTGCTCTCTGATAACATTAATTGTCCAGAATAGAACACAAATAAATTGCCCTCTAAGAAAAGTTTAATGGCTTGTTACAATCTGTGTGAAATGTTTTCTGTCTCTTATGCAGCTGTCTTTACTTTTGGCCTTGTTTCTGTTTGATAGTGGTACACAGCAGCAGGCAGACACAGCAAAGCATCTCAGGATGGTCTGGGTCAGAAGGGACCTTCAAAGGTCACTCAGTGCAGCCCCCTGCCACGGGCAGGAAAGATCATCTTAGTATCTTCTGTTTCTTTTACTCTTGTGAAAAGGATAATGTGGAATTTTTTCTTTCTTTCATTAGAAAACAGTGGTTGGGTGGTCTTGTTTGTTGTTTAGGTTTTTTTGTGTTATTTTGTTTGTTTTTTAATATCAAAACCAACACTATGGAAGATGAAGCTTTAGGGACATCTGCAAGAGGACTTTTGTGCTGCCTTCCACACTTCTCTCCAGTAACTAATTGTGGTAGTTACATGGGGTATAAGTGAGCTGTTCAGTTCTCTCTGAAAAAATGATGTCCACTTTCACATGGTCCATCTCTGTAGGCAATTAGTTCTCCTTTTCAGAGCTGATCTACTTTAGACTAGAAGGAAAAGCATTTTTTTAAATCCATTCTAATGAAGCTTTGCTAAGCCCATGGGTTTCCAGAAGAAATGCAAATATCCACTCTGTTGGGCAGAATTCTAATAATATGATGCACTGATGAGGGGAGTGGACCCCTAGGAGTAGGTCCTTACCAAGTGGGACCTTGAGATCCAGTCTATATTCCTGTTGGTGATTAATAGACACCCATGAAAACCCTAAACAGATAAAACTGAGAATACTCCTCATCAGGGTATTGTAAGGGATGGAAATCAGAGCATCACTCTTGCAGATGGAAACCCTGGGAGGATGCAAAAGTTCTGGGAATTTCATCTGAAGACATAGTACTTAACCACAGGGTTATGGATTTTTAAAAAGGCACACTTTGGCTTCATCTGTCTCATTTTGCATGTTGGGGTATTTTTGTGGCTCAAGTCACAAAAAATTGCAAGTCAACAAAAATGTTTAATAGCAACTCTCTTAGCAAAATCTTTTAAGATGTTATGAACAAGGCACAGTTAGAAATTAGGGTTTTGTTGAGCCATATATTTGCAAGCATGCAGCTGTGAGTGAACTCTCTTGTAAATCTCACAGTGAGCACTGATAAAATGAACTCTGAAATGCAAGAGGAAAAGCTCTTTCCTGTGGCTGTTAATTCATTCAGCTGTGCAGCACTAGGAATTTAATTTTAAGCAATGAAGCTGCACCTACCTTTGGCTTTATAGTTAAAATCAGAAGGCTTTTGGGGGTGTGTTGCATCTGTTTTGACTCATTTTGTTTTTTATTTCATCCAGGATCCAGAAATCTGATTTACACAGAAAACGTGTGGGGTTGGTTGGTTTTTTGTGAGTTTGCTTTTTGTTTTAACTCCATGTGGATGTACCCAAAAAAAATGGGGGTTAGTTTTTGTCCCAGAACTTAGGGCTGATTGCAGATCTGACAAAAATGAATAAATAAATTATGAGAAGCAGTGGTGAACGAAACTCCTTGTCTACTTACTCTAGAGAGAACGAGGTAATCTTGATTATAGCCTAATGATTGGGGCTAATGGGGAAACCTCAGACTGCTACAGATGGTAATGTATTTGCATTTTACAACTGCTTAATATTTGCAATCTCTACAACAAATAATCTTTTTTTTTCAGTTTTGATAGCCAAAAGATACAAGACTTCCTGTTTTCTTTTTCACCTGAGTGGGAGGCTGAAGCTTAAGAGTGTACTCAGCTGACATACTGCTGACAGAAATAGTCTGAGGGTGATTTAGTAGAGCAAAGTAGCCAAAAGCGACAACATCTTAAGAATAAAGTGTTTTGAATTGGCAAGCTGCTTAGGAAATATTAGTTCAGAAAAGGCTGAACAGTCCATTAGAATACAGCTGCCTAATTAGGACTCTCAAACAGCAAATCTTTGGAATTGGTATCAGTGTGAAGCCAAATCTTCAGGACATTTTACACTGCTTTGTAGGTAAAATGCTACATATCCCCAGTCTAGCCGGGTAATCTTAATAAGATCTTGTTTTAAACACTTGTATTTAATAGTGTCACACTGTGGATGTGAAAGGCTGCCTTTGGAACTTACATGACCTTCTCTAAACTGTATGACACAGAATATTTTTAAGCCTTTCCTGGAATGCTGTTAAATTTATATTGGTTCCTGTGATGGGCTTAACCACATGAAGATGGGATGACAAATCAACAGGATAATTCCAAGTGTGTATTAACCTTTGCTCTCTGAAAAGCGTCCTGAGAAGCTGTTAACAAATTCGGCAGATATGCCTAAACATTATTTAATCACAAATGTGTTAGAGCAGAAAAATACTCCTGTATATATTAAAATATGCAGCTAACATATTTTAGCCTGGTTTCATAGAATCCAGTCCTATTTTTCACTGCTGATATCTTCTATATGGTTAGCAATGTGTAACTAATGGTAGGGTTGTGTGTGGTTTTTTGGTTTTCTTTTGTTTAGTTTTTCCTGTGGTAGTGAAATGTCTTGTGCTTGATGTGATTCATGGTCTGGATAGATGGCACTTTGCTTATTAAATTGTTATGAAGGGATGTTACTCTTGGACATGACACAGAGTGGATTCACTTCTTCAAACACTTCACCACAAGAGGTCATTTTTATGGAGGTTGAGAGTGTTTGTTCTCCCCCTGCTCATTTGCTGAACTCAGGATGGCAGCCCATGGTTGGAATTTTGTGATCCAGATCCTATGGGAGTGACAAATAGGCTTTTCTCTCTGGTATGGCTCAAGATGGTGCTTTCTGCTCTTTGTAGTCAAGAGCCTGGATAATGACTGATTTTCTTCTAATAAAGGTGTTTTACTGAGGAAAAATGAGGATGTGTTAAGGGGAAGGAAGCTGACTGGTGGTAGAGAGTGCTTGTCCTCTCCAGCAGTCCCTAAGAGCAAACAAAAAGCTCAGGTGCACAGAAAAAGCTCTCTGGGGGGGGATTTCACCAGCAGTTCTGTGAAGTGCTCCATCTGGAGTCAAGGCTTTGGCTCTCAAGCCTGGTGAGCTGAAGGCAGGTGCACTACACTGGAGCCATCCAGCAGATAAGGGACAATTTTTGCAGTTTGTGACATAGCAGGCTGCTTAACTGGCAGTTAGCTACCTGCAGGCATTAGTAATGAAAAAGCCTCTTTGTACTGCAGAAAAGATGTATAAGGTGTTCAACAAAAGGGACAAAACAAGAGGAATTATCTGCTCCACTTGGAAAAGTTTAATTTTTTTGATAAGTTGTTTTGCTGGGTTTTGTTGGTTTTCTTTTTGAATTTACCATTTTAACTCCTGGTAAGTCTTACATTTGTGCTTGTGTTCTGTGTACACCTGTCTGATGTGAAACGTGCTATCAGAATTTTTCTGATCTTGACAGAGAGTGGTGGAAGTCAGGAGCATTTTCAGAGCTGTTGAGAGTGCTTGTCCTCTTCCTATTTATTTACATGAGGATTCCACAAAAGCTTGAATGGGCAGATAAAGAAGAGGAAAAGCATTCTTACCTGAAAGGCAAAAAAAACCTAGTTTTCCAAAAATGCAATAGTCTTACCTCATTTTCTCTTTTTCCTCTACTTGATGGTGATAAACACACAGGGGCAAGAGAAATTTAGCTTCATTGTATATCCCTGTGTAACATCTTAGCAACCAATGCTCCACTTAACCACAGAATAAAATTTGAAAAAACACAGTGACATAAAGAAAAATTTCCAGTCTTTTGGAACCAATGCTTAGGAAACATAATGTAAAACAACAGAGAAGACTACAACCAAAACATGCAGTCAAAGTGAACTAATGTACTTCAGAGAATGAATGAACACTGCCTGTAAGGTGGGTTGGGTTGGTTTGGGTTTTTTTTGGTGCTGAGCATATGCCAAATGTGGCTTCTTGGGCTGTTGAAATCCTTCCTCTGCATGAAAACATTTTTAATGGGATAATGATGGGGAAGAATTTTTGCCAGAATTGGGCTAGGTGCTTATTTATTTTTGCATTACTTATTTTGCAGATTTCCATTGTTGTGTGGCACGTAATTAGCCACACAGAATCTACACAAGAATAAACAGATCTCTGTGCCAAGACATCTTGTTTCCATACCAGCCAGCTGTTGGAAAATTGAAAGCCATAAAGACCCTCTTAGCTTATTAGTTAGAGCTTCCAAATACAGCCTCTGTACAATTAATGGAGGGAACTGCATGAGCCAGATGCATTACAGCAAATTCCACCATAGCTAGTAGTTCACAAATATCTTTTGTTTTGAGATGTCATTTAAAGCCAGGGCTTTTATTTAGAGTCTTAAGCTATGTAAGGAATTCAAAAAGCAAGAAGACAATAAGACTTCATAATATTAAGTTACCTGTCCTCAGAAATTACCTTTATATTTGAAATAATTGTGGTTTTTGAACAGGTGAGCAGTTGATAGGGAGTTATTCACCCATCTATGTCCTAAATACAGCAGCTGGAGTGGAATTAAAGGGGACAATGACAGCTCTCAAGATAACTTTCAGCAACCTAAGCTAACTTTCACTCCAGATTTCCTCAGAGTAGGATTTTGAATATATGTCATAACTTGTAACTGGTGGCAGCACCAAAATTACTACTGTGAAAGTGAAGGAAAATGAAGACCTTAAGGCACAAATTCCTGTGAGTTGGTTAATTGCCTTTTTGTGCAGAAAGTAAATGTTCAGATAACCATGGTTTCATCATTCCTATCAGTGACTTATTTTTAATCTACTGTGTTCAGTGGCCAGAGGTCATTTGTTTGTTTGGTTTTGGTTTTTTTTCCTCTAAATCAGTATGGATATGAACAGATCTAAAATATTCAGAGTTAGATTTTAAAGCTAGATGAGACTCAAAATATAAATTGTACATAGCAGAGAATGCATTATTTTTTTCATAAGGATAGGACAAATTATCTTCCCTACTAGTGGAGTCACCCAGATTCCTTTGAATACACCAAAAAATTATGTGGTTTTTCTGTAGAATGAGCAGAAAAGCACTTCAATCCCTTTCTTTTTTATGGGATTATTGATGCCCATTTTATAGAGAGCTTACAAAAAATGTCCAGTGTACCTTGGTGCTTTTGCTGGGTTTGTTTGCAATTTTTGGAGCCAACTGAAACATAACTTCTAAAAGTTGTCAAAACCCACGTGCAACTATATCCTTTGGAAAAGAAAATTAGTACTAGATCTTACTTAATGGTAAAAGAAAAAATAATTTGTGATTAAGCAGGCTTCCACTTGCTCCAAGAGGGATACAGCAGCTGGAGCAGAGGTCTGACTTGTCCTCTAATCCTTAAACCAGGGTAAATTTTAAATCTGCACCCTAATTCCTTAGGTTAGTTGCCATGGTGATTTCTATCACTGTTTTAGGAGGCAGGATTTCTATGGAAACAATTTTCATGTAGCCTTTAGCTCTGTGTGTTGTTTGTCGTCCCCTTCCTAAACAGCATTTCAGTCCATTGGCTGTATTTGTCCCAGGTTATCTTGGTTATCCTGGAGGGAATTGGTTTCTGGCAGCTTGTTGGCTTGTACCTTCCACTTGGTTGCTGCTTGTTTTGAAGGCACAGCTTGTTTTAGAAGACTGTGTGAGGAAAGACTGTGGAGTGTGCTGGCAAGTCCACACTTCTTTTCCAGACTCTTTCATTTGAAGGTGGCAATCTGCCTATATGGTTCTGTGGAAGGGCAGATGTCAACTGGAAAGGAGCAAAACCACTCTGCTGGGGCTGCTGTGCTTGTGTGGAGAGTGGTTTAGTGCATAAATGGGAACATTTGCAGTTGTCCTTAGAATGTAACATTAATGCAGATAACAGTGCAGCTCATGGTGACATTTAAAGCGTCTCCACCCCAGAAATGGAGTTGGTCTCTTCATTCCCAGGAATGAAGTGCAATTTAAAGAAGAAATGCTGTGCTGGTGGTGAGAAGGATGGTATGGGGTGGGCAAACACAGCAGAGGGAGCAGCATGGTGACTGCTCAGTTCTAGAACATGGCAGTGAAGTTTTCTCTGAGTGACCAGCAGTGCTAGATCAGGAGGCTTAAGAACAATTATGTCATTTTTTATTGCTTTCTCAATTGACTCCAATTAATCTTCTGTTAATTAGCATATAATTAGGCTATGACAGGGTGCATGAAGACAGCCTGAGAAAAAAAAATAATTTTTAAGATTTATATTAGTGCTGGGACAATAATGCAATCATTTCTGTCAGTTCTAATGATTCTGACAGCTAATACTCTCTCCTGATTATGCAGTTCATTAACTTTGCAACATTCAAGCATAACTTGTTTTTAATTGTTTCAAATCAAAGTAAATCTGCAACACCTTTTCCTTCTTTTAGTTGTTCTGTGTATTTTTTCAAATTCTTGCAGTTTTGGGACTAAGAAAACAATTTATGTTTGGTCAGACACAACAGACAGTTGTTCCCTTGAAATTGCCAAATGAGGGAATACTCATTTGTTCTCTAAGAGTGTGTGGAACTGAGAGCTGGCACAGTGCTTGAGCTCTGTATTATTTGACTTGTCAAAAACGGTGTTTCAGTCAGCAATAATACCAGATTTCCTATTGAATTTAGTAAATGCAATTCAGAAATAGAATGTGTATTGGCCTGACCTGGCAAAGCCTTTTTACAGGTAATTTTAAAAAAATTGTTTTGTTTATTATATATGCTGTTTTATATAAACAAAACTGCAAGTACAATCTCTGTCTCTATAATTATAAACTTTTGCAAAGTTAGAGGCTGTCACCACTCATGAGGTCTTTATAACAATGGTGATGCTGTTCTACATAGAAAACAATTTTTCTGGGAAAATAGAGGTAAGTCAAGTTACTTTAAAGAGGGCAAGGAAGCCCTTAACTTGTAAATTATAAATTTGAACTGAATTTTTAAATTTGAAAGCAGGCAAGATTCACAGTAATGGCAAGGAAGAATAAAAAAATCCTACTAACAAGAAGTCTAGACTAAAGGCATATAGGAAGCTTCATAAGCAGGTCTTTTTAAATTTGTATAAATAAGCAGGTCTTTTTAAATTTGTATAAATCTTTCAGGTTACCAAGGCAAAGCCCATGGATTATATGCATTCTTTTTTAAAGGATCTTGTGAGCATATTCTCATTTATGGCAGCATTATTTTCATCTATATTTCAACTACAAACTGCTGTGTCCAACTGTGCTTAACTTTTCTTCAAGGAATTTTCAGGTTCTCCTTACCAAGGGCCAGATTCTCTGAGGGACTTGTAATGAGTTAGGTGCATGGTGCTTGCTCTTCAGCTGTTTGGTTTAGCTACAGATTTTTACAGCAGAAGCCTTGATGGGCTTGTTCCAGGTTCTGCTAAGTGAAATGTGCAGTGTAGGTTACACTGTGAAAGAGCTAAAGAGAAATTGTTGAATTGTGAAAGTTGTCTGAAGAACCTCCTTCTTTCAACCCTCCTCTTCCACTTAAAAGACAAGGGAAGGAGAGTGGTCAGGTCTTGACAATTTTCCCTGCAGGCTTGGTTGTTTCTGGCCTCTGAAAATGAGTGTCAGGCCCCTGCCAGCATTAACCTGATGGCTTATATATAAATGAAAACCAGTTTCCCCTGGAAACACCTGTGTCTGTTGTCTGGCTGCCAAACACTTCAAGCCTTTCAACTTCTGTCCCGTTCAGAGAAGACTGACAGAAAATCAAAACCCTGAAAAGAAAATTCAGTGGGCAGATAACGGAGAGGCTGCATGTGTCCTGTCTGACAGGCACCACGAGCTCTGGCTTCCAAACTGTGGAGGGCAGGAGGAGGCAGCTTGGAACTCCTGTGGTCTCAGGGCGGGCTTGCTGTGAAAAGGCTGTACAACACTTTGTGCTACAAATGCAAACACAGGAAATCCCACTGTGCTCACCCAGCTGCTGCTTTGGTAGGGGGATTGGGCACACTGAAGAGTAAGTTTAGGATACTTGAGCTGCCAGGTGAAATGTTTCCTTCACTCAAGCAAGATGCCTTTTGAGCAGTATAGCCAGCTTTTGTGTGTCTGCAAGGTGTTCCAGCTGTTCAAGGTGTCTGAGGCTGCCCGTCACCCTGGCAAACACCATAACACTCAAATGTCAAATATTGTAGTGGTTTTGGTGAAATCTTTTCTGCCCAGAAGGCTGCACCGCACTCTGGCAACTCTAATAGCACTCCTAGGTTGACCAAGTCACCATGTTTATGTTGCCACTGGCCTTTAAGCATTCTGGTGTTTTAAAATGTACTACTGCAAAATGTTTGGGGGAGAATGCAGAGAATAGTTGAAATGACCTGCTCACAAGGTGGATGAAGTGGTAGCATTTAAAGGAGCTGTAGAAAGAAAAAAAATCAGGCCCCAAACTACTGTGGGAGTAAGTTTGCAACCTGCATCCATCTTGTTGTAGCTTTTATGTACACACAGCTACAAAACAGAAGCTATGTATAGATAAAATCAGTAGCTCCTGAAAAGTTCAAGCATTGCTTACAATTTCTTTTTCTTAGAAAGGGAAAGTTTCTGATCCCATTTACCTGACTGAAACTGGAATTCTTTCAGTGTTTCCAGAGAGAAATATGACTGATGTCAGTCACATCATGGCTGCTTGCAGTGTCCTCATACCCTTCTGGCTTTTTCTTCACCTCCACTGATACCACCTTAGATTTTTTTCCCTAAGTCCGTGTTGATTGTCATGGTCTTGATGGTTGGTTTTGTTTGCCTTTTTTTAAACAAATGGAGCTGTTCATTTGCACTTCTTGTATAATTTCTATCTTTTGAGAAATTCTTGCCACAGGCATCCAGCATGGACCAGGGTTCTGTGTTCAGGTGGCCCCACTGAAGGGCAGTTTTGTGTATTTGTGTTACTTCAGTGCTGTAAACAGTGGGATGAGGAATTGTCTCTGAGGAATTTGTCTCTGTCTGGAGGTTTGAGCTGTCCTGCAGCCAGGAGTGTGTTCTGTTGTCCTGTTCAGCTGCTGCTTCCTTTCTGCACATCCAGACATGAAGTGACTGTCTAGGTGCTGAGTGTCTCTGGAAATACAACAAAGTGCACACGCTTTCTTGTGCAAGCAGCTTTTTGTTCCTTTGTCTTAGCAGACAGCATATTTTTCAGTGCAAAACAGCATCTTTTCAGAATGTAAAAGAAGGGGACTGGCTCTGGAGTTGGTGTAGCACTGTCGCTGTCAACAGACTCACCAGGGATGCCATAGGCATAGGTGCAGGTTGGGTTAGGTGTAAACAGTGTGAGGGAAGAACGCGCTCTGAAATCTCACTGTCTTCTTTCTCTGCCTTCCAGTTTGATCATAAATTTATATTTATGAATTCATACAAGGGCTTCATGTTCAAGATAAGTGCCAGGAGTGAAACACTTATCCAAAGCTGTGAGAAAGTAAAAAATAAGATACTTACTTCTTTATTTTAATAACTACCTGAAATGTCATTCGTTTAAAAGAGCAATACCATTCATTTATACATGGCCTCACTAAAATGGGGGTAAAAGTCTCTTCCGTTCTGATATGTGTGCTCCCACTTCCCCGCTAAAAAAGCAAAACCCAACCCACCAATCAAACCCTCTGCTGTTCACTGTGCTCTGATCCTGCAATCTAAAACTGAATGAAATAACTCCTTGTATCAGGCAACACCTAACAGAAACTGAAAAGTTTGTCTTTGGTCAGACAGACTGTACTTGGTATCAACTATTAGTTTGAGGACTAGGAAGATCAGATCAGCATCTTAATGCAGTGTCTTCTCCAAAAATGTTTTGTTTTTCTTTTTGAATACATTTTTAAGAGAGATTTTACTTAAGGCAAGAATATTCTGGCAAGGAAATAAATATACAGAAATAATCTCTTCATTTTATAACATTTCTCTGGTCTCTGCCCATCTAAAGTTCCTGGGTGAAGTTGAGAGTTGTTGGGGGCGTTAAATATCAATAACTCTTTTGAACTGTCAAAAGAGTATATTTTAGTGGAGATATACTGCAATTTACTCTTAAGCATTTTAAATGGGACTTTTAAATAGAAACAGAGATCTTAAAGGCTGGTTTTGTAAAGTCTCAAGTGAAAAAAAACCTACACCCCAAACTGCCAACTTCAAGATAGTTGAAACTTATTTTAAAACTGTTCTCAAAGAATTAGTGTTCAGGCTGTGGCCAGAACTGCAGGTTAATACCGAGTATCATCCTTTTTAGAGGTTTGGAACCTATAAGAGTGACTTTTGATCCACTACAATAACAGGACAGTATTGCCCAAGTGAAAGGCAAGCTGTCAATTTTTTGCTGCACCTGAGCTTGGCATTTTACAGACACCATTTTTTAAATACTTCCTTTTTGAAAACAGTTCTGATGATTTAAACCTTTCTGCAAGTCAGGAGTTAAGTAAAAAGGGAGAGGTGATAAGGAATACAGTAACTGCTGTATCATGGTATGGTGTTTGATGAAGAATAATGAAAATATTCAATTCACCAATTATCAATAGACTTTTCAGCTGGGAGGTAGGTCTTTTATACAGTAATAATATTGGTAATAAGATACTTTTTCACTCAGGAAAAGCTGTATTATGGCAGTTCCAAAAGATTAATTTAGCTGAAACTCATGGTAGAAAGAGAGATGCTTGCTCCTAATACTGTAAACTGTGTTTTTTTCTGTGAGAAAGGAGCTTTGTACTGAGCTGCAGTGAGGACTTTGTCAGGAGCTCCAGTGCTGATGTGTGTGGTGCCTTCACTGGTTTTCAGTGCAAATGCTCATAAAATGTATTTGTTCCTGTGACAGCAGGCTGAATAAATCCTGGAAGGCACGTTGGGGAGGTCTGAAATTTTCATTGGGTTGATGAAAGAGAAAGAATCCCTAAATCTTCTCGTATCCACTGTGTGGACTTTGTCCTTGAATCTCCTTCAGTCCTTCCCTGGGGTGCTTCTGCCTTCTTTTTCCTGCCACTCTCCAGGCCTGGCCATCCTGCTAGGAAGAAATGAGGGTGGAGATGGCTGGGTGCTGGGGTGACAGCTCTATAAATTTGCTGCTTTCAGACCTGCTGAAGAAATAGATTGTTTAATGCTCAGAAGCTGTTCAGTGGACAGCCATCAGGGGCTGTATAGGCAGGGTAGAAATAAAGCTCAGAAGCTGGGGAAAACAATTACTAAATATGGCAAAGAGTTTATCAATCACTTTGATAGAAGGCATTTGTCAGGCTGTTGTCACCAACACTGGAGGGCTTTGGCTGCATTCCCAACTGCTGTTGGAGGATCAAATACCAGCAAGTGTCCAAAACAACCTTTCACCACCTTCTCAGAAATATGAGGTTCTGCCAGCACACGTACCTGGCTGCTGTGGTTGGGCTTTTGTCACCTGAGAATTGATTTGTCACAGTATCATTTATATTCCTTCAGAAGCAGCCTAGTCCAGAAAGAATAAGTGGAGTTTAGCAGGAAGGTTTTGCTATTAAAGCAAGGCTTTAAAGGCCTGTTAATATTTTCTGTGTATGTATGAGGTGAAAGTGAATACTTGTAGGTTTGTGTGAACTGCTCTGAATAACCTGAGGGAATTTCATCTATAAAATGGAATGACAGGGTGTTCATACCCAGACAGAAGGACTCAAGTGCTGCAATATCTCTTTCACAGTGTAGCTACATTGTCTGGAGACTTTTCAATGAGCATAAGGGAGCAAGCCATAAAGAGGTGAGAGCACAAGTGAAGGAAACCTCCTGACTTGCCCATCAGCAAGAGCAGCTGGATCACTGCCTGCTGTGTCTTGTCTTTCCCACTCAGAGGCTGCTCCAGAGCTCAGCACTCCAGGCTGGCAGCCTTATCTTTCACTGCTTGTGTTGATGCCTCTCTTGTTCCTGTCTTGGTACTGCCTTTGCCACTCCCTGATGTTTATCCTCCTCAAGCATTTGTAGGGAGTGACCACCTCTTTGCTCTGTTTCATTTTGAGAAGCCAAAATTCATTCCCTTTCTGCAATATTTTGTCTTTTTTTTTTTACTTCTTTTGTACTGTGGCTACTGACAGGACATAAATACCACAAGCAGGCTGTTTGTAATGATTTTTTTCAATAATGATAGTGAAATCTAGTCTGCAGTAAGGGGAAAAATAGTATTCAAATTTCATTTATGAGACTGCATTTTTTTACTCTTTATAGGAATTGTAACCCAAGACAACTTGAGTAAGAACCTACAAAGTGAGATTAGTGTAAGGCAATTGTTAGCTCCTGGTATGTGCTGGTAGCCAGCACTTCCAATTTTGAGGACAAGGGAGTAGAAGGAAGCTGAGTTCTTGGATACATATGGTAGTTATTGAAATATGTTTGAGAAAGCACTGAGTAAAAGCGTGTTTTATTTGTCTTTTGTACCCTGAATCTCTCCTGTCTGGGACTCCTGTTGGGGTGTACAGTGGCTACCAGCTGATGTGTGTTTTGAGTTTGCTCTTCATGAAGCTGCAACCAAGGCAGTCTGGTCCCCACAGATGGATGAGTGTGGCAAATGGTAATGGTAGAGATGGGGCCTGTTTGCCCTGGGAGGAAGCCTTGGTTTGAATTAGAGAGAAAGTCCAGCCTCATTTCCCAGAGTTCACTGCTTTTCTATGCAAATGAGAAAGTGCCTATTGTAGAGCAACACCCCAAGCCTAGAAAGTTCTTTGTGTCTTGTACCCCCCTTGACCTAACACCCCACGTCACTCCCCCAATGTACTCCTGTTGGTTTTTCCCCTGTTCTATCATCTATGCCTCTTCTCCCTGTTGGTTACACAGCATCCTTCCCTCCCACCTTCTCCCTGAATATAACCCCTGACCCGCCTCCAGTGACCTGCTTCTTGCCAAGATGCCCCTTCAGCAAAGAGGTCCTTCTGTGTGCTCCTAAACCCCTTCCCCCCCCGCTAAGACCCCTCGGACCTGCCTACAATAAGTCTCACTGGAAAACATCTTCCAAGGAGTCCTCCTGTATCTGGTGTGGCACAAATTACTCCATCTGAGCTCAGGTGAACGGTGAGCTGGGGGGAAGGGGAGCTGCTGCATCCTTGGAGCAGCCACTGCCCTGGCCAGCACCGGCCTGGGAGGAGCCCCCATTAAGGAGGCTTGCCTCGTGGATGAGGAAGATATTCTAGTTTTAAATACAACAGCTGATCTGTTGAGAATCAAATCAAGAATGAATGCTGAAAGTCAAAACTAAAAAAAAAAAAAAAAAAAAAAACCAAAAAAATAAAGTAAGAACCAGAATTTATTCTCTTAATTGTTGCAGAAGTAGGGTTTTTTTAGGAAGAGGGGGCAGTGTCTGTATGTGGTGTAACTCTCTCTGGGATTAGTTCTGCTGTGGCTGAGGCACAGTAAAGGGCATTCCTTTCAGTCTTCACATTGTCCAAAGGTTAAGAACAGGCAAACTGATCACAGGTAGACTTAGAGATGATTCTTTGTTTATGCTTAATGAAAAAAATGTAGGTTCCTATTTCCAAAATAACCATGTAAGGGTTATAGCACTGAGTGATGGAAGAATATCTTCAGGATTTAAGCACTTTCCCCACATTTGATGTTTTCTTCTTTGACTGGATTCAGTCTCTCTTCTGCATTACCTCTGGCTGAAAGATATTAGGTGGCTGTTGGGAGCATCCTATTGTATTTCTCAGTATCATCATAACCCACATATGTGTTATGAAAAGCTTGGTTGTCACAATAGAGTGTTATTTATCTCTCAATTATTCAGTACTTGAAACTTCAGCCGTGGTGAAGGAGAGCACTGTCAGTACATAGGAAAAGAACTTAAGCTATGTGAGTAAAAATAATTAACCATTTCTTCTGAGTGTAAATTTCCCCCTAATTTATTAGTGAGGGCTTGGTGTGTAACTTGTATTTTAAGTATTGATAGAAGATGAAAAATACTTGTGGTGGGGGAGAAAATTCACTTGGCAATGGAAAAACTGTCAAAAAATGCTCCCCAAAGCACTTTGTGTGGTGGATGGCTTGGGCATCATGGGAGGTTCCGCTGACACTGTCATATAGCACATGGCTACATCACTCAGGCCTCACTTTTTAAAATACATCAAGAATTGCCAGGGCAGAGACACAAATGCAGCCCCACAGGGCTCTGGGAAGGGCCTTACACAGAAGGACCTTGCTATTTGCATGCAGTCAGTGAGAAGGCAATTAGTTTGTCCAGATGAAAATACCATTGTGGGATTGTTTTTCTCACAATCTGTCACCTCTGTCTAACTGCTCACAGGAGAAAAAAGAAGTCAACATTTCATTGGTTTGAACAAGAATTGTTTTAGAGCATTTTGGAAAATCAAAAAACTAAGAATTTTTTTCCCCTGCTCCTTAATCTTCTCCATTCTCATCCATTCCTCCTGAGACAAGGAAATACATGAGGATGTCAGTATCCATATACAAAAATATCTACATTAATTTGCCCTGTGCTCATTGGGGTGCAGGGACTTTTATGTGCTGTAGGAGGGAATTCCATTGTCCTGCAGGAGGGAATTTTGTGTGGGCACCTAAGTTTTCATCACCATCTCCTGCTGGAAAGAGATAGGGAGCAAAGTGGGGAAAGAGTAAAGGCTCAGTCCTGAGGGATCCACATGCTCTTTCTTCACTACCTTTCTATTTCATTATTTGTCACTGAATTTCTTTTACTTAAGCAGGTAATATGTAGAGAAATAAAACATCAGAATAGTAGGAAGGAAATGGAATTGTGGAATAAAATGTTGAATATATTAATCTAGTATGTATTTCAGTTTTTTGGAGATCTAATGTTAAAATCTTCATCTATATAGGCATCATTGCCTTCCTTCAAACAGCAATAGGTCACTCACAGATTTAGTAAAATCCAACTTGACCTCTGTAACAGAATATTGTGCTCAGAATGAAGGGAGTTGTGCACGTGGTATTGGTTGCATGAGGGTAGTTTTGGTTGTTTGCACTTAAGGCAAAGTAGAAATTGGACAAGTTCATACTGATATATACTGCCTCTCTCTTTTAAAGAGGCTCAGGCAACATTGAAAAAGGAATACACAGTCTCTTATTAAGTTGCTGCAAATGGCAACAGGTCTAAGTGAGTACAACTATGTTAAATGATGTTAAAGCAAATGGTACATGCTCAAACTATACTACCTCTACTTTTTAATTAGCAACTTTAAGACTTATGCCAGGATGTTTTGATGTTGTTGTATCTGATCTAGGAGAGAATGAAAATCAATATTCATTTGACAATAATTTCAACTAATTAACAGGCAATAAATCTCATTTTAAATGAATGTGAAAGTATATAAATATTTCTAAAAATCATCTCCACGATTATCTCATATGTACTGCCTAAATTTGACTTCCTGAAGTGTAACTATACCAGCTGGAATGTTTATGATGCCAGTCTCCACAGGGATTATTTATTGTGGAAATTAATTCCTTAAATTGTTATGTCATCAAAGCCTTCAGGCAGGTTTATTTTCTCAAATGGTGCTGCTGGTTTTTTTTGGCAGAATGTATTGGAAACATACTTACATCCTGGAGGAACTCTTGAGATGCACTTCAAAAATGGTTTGCAGAAACAAGTTGATTTTTCTTCAGAACTTCATCAAAAGTGGTGAAATTTACTACTAAAGAAAATTTTATGACCTAATTAATAAATAATATTTGTAAAACATTTTGGAAGGCATATACTGGCTGTGAAGTTTGGAAGGCACATACTGACTGTGACAGAAGTCCTGCATGAGGCAAATGTAGATTTAGGATTTTCTTGCACACTGGTGTCAATTTTTCATTGCTTTGCCTGTATCTCACCAGCTGTAGTAAAACAAGAAGTGTGTGTGTAACCACATGGAATTCTTTCCTTGTGCTTTTCCTGGAGGCTTGCCTCCCTCCCATGAGCACATCCCAAAAGGTTGGCAGAGCTCTTCAATCTCTCAGTCTGTGTAAATACTTAATTAGTTATGGACTTTGCAAGAAAGCCAACAGAGGCCAATTGTCTTTTCAGTGAGAGACAGCTCTGCCTGCTCATCTGTTTTATTGGCCTGCAATTCCAGCCTCGTGCCAAAACTGTTATTGCTGGATAAATTAATGAGAACATGTTGTTGCCTCAGCTTCTCAAAACTCCATAATTGCAAATGTTAGGCACTTAATTGAAACAACACTTAAAAAAATTAGTCGCTGTCTCTTGATCTTTGTCAAGCCAGTGCCACTCAGAAAAATTTCTGAAAATACTAGGCTTAACTTTGAGCAGCTTTTGCCTTGCTGATAGAATTAACCTAGGATTTTGTTTTGTTTTTTTTTTTTAATACAAGGAAATTACCTTTTATTTCTTCCTCTGCTATGCAAGCTAACAGGTTAATAGAGGCATTGCTGAAATCCTTGGTAAATGCAAGCCGTACCTCTGTTTTGTAGGAATTTTTTTCTTGGTGAATGAATGAAGTTTTGTATTTCACAGCACAGTTATTGCTTTCTCATCAAGTCTTTACAGTGGTGTCCAACCCAGCTGGCTTCTAGTTTTGGTGCCACCTTTGTGACACTAACCAGGACAGTTTAAATTTATGCTTATGCTTTGTAGAAAAAAAACCGCTTCAGTCCAAGTTTCTCTTCTCTGCTCTGGCTTTGTGGAGGTTATTTGTGCACTTGCAAATAGCCAGGCAGTCATTGAAGTCACAGGTCAAATATTTCCAAATTTGAGTAAGGATTTGAAAGTGGTTTTTATAGCACCAGGCACTTGATTGTCAGTGTTGACGATCAGAATGGAACTGCTGCATGTTTTTCACTCTGTATCCTTTGGAGAAATCAATGCTGAAGTCACTTTGCTCTCAAGAAAAGAGCAGGTCAGAATACAAACTGAGGCAAGAGCCTGACCCAATTCAGAGTAAGACCACTAGGTATTTACCTGTTTTGCTCAGCTGTAGATTAGAAACATGTCAGGAAAGAAAGAGATACAGAAATCACTGGTTAGCATGTCATGTGGGGTTTTTTGGTTGTTTTGGTGGCTTATACTTCAGTGCAGCAGAAAAAGTAAGGAATGTACTAGTGCTTTGTTTGATTATTTTTAACTGGCATATGATCAATTGTAGTATCCAGCTTCAGTAACTCTTATTTGGATGGAAATTGAATTAAAATCAGTAGAAATATACCAGTCAACTTATTTTTCAGCTAAGGAATTTTTCCATCAGAAAACCAGCTCAGAACCAACTCCCAATTCAACTGGGGATGCTAAAGCTGTGGTGCCAGAACCCTGTGAGGTTTGCACTCCCAGATGTGCCAAAGGTTAGTAAAGCTTGGCCTGCAGGTCGTACCAACCCACTCTGAATCAGGAATCAAGGGGAAACTGTGCAGAAGGATCCAAGCTGATAAGATTTTTCTCTCTCTGGGGCACAAGGAGAAGGTGTATGTCACTTCTTCCCCAAGCCTGCAAAATATGTTCTCATTTTCCCCACTTGGCCGTGATGACTCTGACTCTCCCCACCAAACACTGGGGAGTTTCGTACAGGCATCATGCCTATTTACCCTCTTGCTATTTTTCTGGCTAGCAAAACAATTCAAAAGGAATTTCAATGACTCTAGAACTCTTCAGTTAGAAAATTCTGTCATGATACTTGTCAGACATAACAGGCCCGCATCAAATATCCAGCACCCCTTGTGATAGCTGAAAGGATTCTATATAATAATTGATGTACCTTACTGAATAGACGTGTGCTAAAAATGTATTGTGAGTGGCAGAAGTGATTATAGACTCACTTTTGCAACACTATAGCTGAAGATTCATTAGCTTTTTATTTTTTATTTAGCTTTCCAGTGATTTTGTGTAACTTGGGTGTAAAACCTTGGTTCTTGGTAACTCTTGCAGCAGAAGGTTTCTGCACATGTAAGTGGTTGTGAAAAAGTGTGGGGAGAAATGTTGCTGTTTGGCAACAGTTGTATAATTAATTCTTTTTTCTCCAGCTCTTAATTGATGCATAACAATTTAGGAAATCTGCTTCCAAGAGCTGTCAGGAAAACTGAGTAGCATTAGGCTGTGTAGAACTACATATACAAACTCTCAAATACAGTAAAGAGAAGATCTAACTTTAATGTGTGAATTAACAGACTGAATTTAAGAATACTTTGAGGTTTGTTTTGTATGGTTCTCTTATTGCACAGTCTCTGTTCTAAATCTGGAGATTTTTTAAAAAGTGAGAGTAAAGTGATTTTTTTTTTAATTAAATGCCTAAAATGGCATTATGAAATATTTAAACACATGTCCCCCTAGACTCATTAATCCTAACACTCCCTTTCTCCAACAATAAAACAATCAAAACTACACTTTCCTTTTGGAACTGTAAAAACATGTGCCTTTGTGTATAATAGCAGCTGAAATCATTGATGTGACTGATACAGTCTTTTCAATGACTCTCTCAGGTTTTTTTTTTTAATGTTGCAGTAATCGATGGGATATGAATGTTTGCATATGAATGTCCTTTTAGAATGAAGACGTGAGAACCAAATTCTCAGCCATGATTATGGAATTAATGGTGTAGAACTGTTAGTCTGAGGAACAGTGAGTTCATATAAAAGACTACTTGAAAAATAATAATTCTCGTATAGTTAGATAAGAGGTTTAAATATAATATTCTGCCTGCAATTCTGAAAAAGATCTGAAAGTGTTGATGCAAGTACAGGCCTTGAGGCACTTTACTTGTGGAGTTCCCTGGTGCAGGCTGTAGAAGGGTTGATAACCATTGCATTAGAATTCAGGACATACAGTTGATTTTAGCTGTAATAAATGACAACCTTCTTTAATATTTTGTATTCATTTATGAGCTCTTTTAATATACTGAAGAGCTGACTGTTAGAACGAGCTTTATACTGTCAATAAAATTTAGGGAAGCATTTAAGCACATTCACCAAGGCAGCAAACTAAGTATTCTAACTAATTTGATTGAAGGAATTGTATTTACTGCCTATGGTTATTTCACCCCCCCAATTAAAGAAAGTCTATATGGCTGTATCCACTCAAGTGTCACCATTTTATTATAATTTTTAATAATGTACAATTAATACTTGAAGCAACATCAAATGACAAATCGCTGAGGACGAACACTGTTGTCAACACGTTCCTACATAATTTAAACAATGGCATAGGAAAAGTAATTAGCTTGACAATAAACCAAGCTAACTCCTCTCCATATTTGCTCTTTGGCTGATAATGAAATAATCAGTAAATGAATGCCTGGGAATCAGTGCTGAATGTTTGTGTTGTTTAAATCAGAAGTTCTCAAGATGAGAAGAATGATTTGTGATCTGATAAATAGACTGTCTTCCTCTGATGAAAACTGGTCGCTGGTGAAAAACTGATAGTTGGATCCACCCTTAATGTTTGGAGAAGCATTTGAAGCTTCATAAACAGAAAAGGGCAGCATTACCATGAGGGCTTACAGGAGCAACTTCCCCATTAGCCTGGAATTTATGACAGGGTTAAACTTAGGAGGAATCCTGAAATATTGTGGTAGAATACACACTTGGTGTATTCTACCTTGGTGGCTGAATACAACTGAATTAGTATAAAAATATCCCTTTCTTTGCCTTTCAACATCCAGCTTTTCCATAATAATAAAGGACTTCTTCCTGTGCCCAGTGAATTCTAAGGGTTTGCAAGGTTAAAGAATATTTTAGCAGGACTCTCAGAATTTGAGGGTAAAGGAACTTGTGTGCTGACAGATACTACATATTTTTTGATCTTATTGAATGGCAAGTATTGGGGGGCATGAGCAATGTAAAATGGGAATGTTGCTATACGTGTTTTAAGAGGATTTTAGGGCTAGACTCCTACTTTTCCTCGTCTCTCACCATTGGCTTAATCTATATTTTAATAGATTTATTTTTATGCTATTGAGTGTCATAGTCAATTTATGGCTTTCTCACTGTGACATGAGTCTGATGGACTTCAAATGCTGATCATCATTCCTTGCTCAGTGCTACATAGCTTTGCACATGGTGTGCAGTTTAGATGTTAAGACATTTGCACAGCAGGTGAAAAAAATGGCTGCGCACAGTGGCTCTTGCAGGAAAATAGGTTATACAAATTTTTCTTATGCTAAGTCATGATTGTTGCTTCTGACATAAATCAGTGAGGCATAAGCACATCTGATACTGCTCACATAGCTCATAACAGCCTGCTGTGGAAGCTAAATGATTTTCAATCTGCAATTTACCTCATTTCTGGTAGACTTCCACCTGACTAGTTACTGAAAAATCTAATCAGAAATCAGACTCGAGATGTTGCTCTTGTTTTGCAAAAGAGTGGCTTGGAGGTTTTTCATTATGTTTCCAAAAATTTGTCCTTTTTCATGAATCAGCCTTGATTTCCCATAGCTATCCATATTTCCTTGGAGCTGCAAATGAACATTTCAATTGTAGAAAGCAGTTTATTCTGCCTCCCCTTGGAGCAGGAGGCAAACCCAGCTCGGATCCCTCTGGTGCATTTTTACTGTTTTGGCTGAACTCTGGCAAATTGTCTATTCCTGCTGCTGCGAACATCTCGAGTTGTGGAACAGAAACAATTTCCTGGCAGCTGTTTCTGGATGATTTGGAGCCGTCTCATGTCTTTGGAGGGAGCAGCTGTATCTCTGCTCTGCTCCCAACCAGCTTTCCCCTAGCAGTGTGCAGGCAGCAAACACAGTGGCACCACACCTGATGCTGAGCGCTGCACAATTCCTGGCTGGCCTAGCTCTCAGTCCATCTGATGAGGAAGATGTACCTTTCCTGATGTACAAATAGTCTAGGAATGTGCTCCTGCTTTCCCAGAGCGCCGTGCTTCTCAGATATTCAAATATTTGCATGCCTGATAGAGACGTTTTTGAGCTGTGGGGGCCCTGAGAACTTATCAGCAGCACACCTGCTACGTTTTCTTAATCATTGCTTTAGCTGTGTCTATGTAGAAATTAATTCTTCTCTTTTGCCTATTATGTCTGCCCAATCTCCCTTCCCCCAGCTGCTGATCTGGGTAGGGTTAGAAGATGGTTTTGTAGCAGAGTACAGCCTTGATATGGAAGGGAAATAATAACCCTGGTGAAAATAATTTTTATCCTCATATGATGGCATCTGCTGGAGAATTTATATGATATTAAATACCAAGATTAAAAAAAAAAATAATCAGTAATATTTGTGTTTTGGGAGATACTAAAAATTTTGTCTTTTTTTTTTTTTGGAGAGCGAAAAAAACCAAATTGAGATGTTTTATTTCTTTTAAAAAGCATTTCTATCTTGTTAACAATGTCTCTTTCTGTAGAGCATTTATTTTAAAATCTTAGTAGAACTTAATGGAATGAGAAAAAATAATTTCATCTGACTTAATCAATTGCTTTCGTGGTTCTACTACTCAAAGTAGTTTGTTTTAAATGGCATTTCTGTGGATAATTCTTCTTTTTCAAAGCTTCACAAAACCCAGAAATAAATAATAAGTGGGGAGGGAGCTTTAGTGGCTGAAAGAGAAGATTAAAAGTATTCCTGCAATGAAAAAAAAAAACAATTTACTGATTATTTTTGTGATTTAGTAGCTTGACATACCCTGTATGAGGGTGGCACTATAATACAGCCATGGTTTAAGATAGCTTCTTCTGATCAGAAAGCTCAGTGGAGTTGTTTGTTGAAGTCTTTTAAAAAACCTCTGAGGCTGATATATTATTCATGCATCATTTGGGAAGGAAGGAGACTTTTTTGGATGCATTTTTTTCCTGGATTATCATTAGACTTTTTTGTTCCTCTTCATTTTTTATACAAGGGCTGGTTGCAAGGCCTGATCCTACAAACCCTTTTGGGCACCTTCCATTGCTGTCTCAGATTTTGACAAGATTCTTTGGATATTCTAGGCCTTCTCTGACATGTCCTCACAATGTGAGGGATTCAAGAAGAGCTATTGGATGTGTTAGGAAGCGCACATGTAACTTGCAGTGAGCTTGAAGAGGAGCTCAGTTTTAATTAGAAACACTGTGGATGCTGCAGCTCTCCTTTGCTACAGCTCTTTCCTTGTTTTATTCATCAAGTTTACTTTCAGCCTGGTGCTCATTTAACATGAAGCTTTGCATGCCTGTGCTGCCACCCAGGCTGTGAGGTAGTCTGTTTAATGATGTTATTTAATGAAATGCAGGCATTCCACGTCCTGCTGCATTATCGCAACATGTGCAAGGGAAAACCACCTCCCCAGCCCTGCTCCAGCAGTCTGGGTAGCACCAACCCCTGTCTGAGCCACTGTGAGGAGTGCCACGAGCTCTGCAGAGCTTTCTGCAGGTCTCAGGGACTCCTCTCCAGGATCCTGAGCCTTGGCAGTGCCAGCAGATGTTGGAGCCCCTGTATCAGCTGCCTCCAGCACCACCCTGGCCCAGATGCTCTGGCACATCCTTCAGGGCGCCTCGAGGTACAAGGCTTTTCTCTTTTAATCTCTTGGCTAACAGCCCTAAATGGGATAATTTTTTATTTTGACCTGTTTTCTCTCTGAGTTAAAAAGGGCAAATGCTTTTCCTAGGAGCTAGTGGGAGAAGAAATGAGTGAGAAGTTTAAAGGCTGTAAACACCTAGCTGTGATAATGACTGGCTTAATTAGTGCTGAGCCTTCCTGGTGTTACTCAGCAGCAAAACAGACTACTAATGGTTGAATTGAAGGAGAATAAATGTGCCTGTCTAATATTGTGGTTCTTTTCTCATTAATTTTGTCTAATTTAGCCAACTGCTCCCATTTTCAGTAGAGTTCAGACTAAAAAAATCTTTAATTGTGTAATTAGTGTACTTTTGTACTGGCAGCTCTAATCTCAGTATTAGTCCAGTGCTCAGTCCACTGATACCAAGTTATCTGCCAGCACCTTAAATAGAACTAGTGAGTTTAAAATTAAAAGTTTGGTGATGTTGGATATGCCAACATCATCCTCTGCATTTTAGCAAAATGCATCAGCATTTGAAAATAAAAGCCTTTGTAGACAGTTTTCCTGGGGGAACAGCAACCCAAACTGAATGAAGGTATTGCAAATATGCTAAAACCAAGAGAACCAAAGCTGAGAAAGAGGGGATTGTTGTCAGGAGTCTATGAAACTGCTGCTTCTGCACCTCTTCCTGAAAATCCCTTTTCCTGATGCTTTTGTTGCTTGCTGCTAATGAGAAATGCAGATATAGAAATTCACATTTCAGATATATTTCTATAAAAAGTAGTATCTGTAGCACAGCAAAGTGTCATCTATTGGGAAATAAGGAGATGTCATATTTGTGTAAGTGATTATATTTTAAAGGTTTAAAACAGCCTAGATTTCTTTAAGAGTTTAGATATGTTTCATAAGCACATTGAGTGGCCGATTTAAGGCACTTTTGAAAGTACACTACATTGTTCTGTGAGCCTTATATCATCAACTAGTGAACATAGACAAATCCTAAGGGAATTTCCTAATCTTAGTTAATATTGTGACTAGCTGTATAGCTATAAAATATGCAGAAACCATTTCTCCAGTTCCCTCTTGCTCAGTTTTGCAGACATTAAATAAGCTGACTACACAAAATACTGCTCTTCTCTAAACAGAGATAAACTGCAGCTCTCTTCCTTCTATCAGCCTTGCCTTTTTTTTGTAATTTCCCAAAGTGTTCTCTGAGGGCACTATGAAAATTTGGCAGTGGCCAGTGTGTGACCATGAGATTTTCCCATGATGCGTGAACTGTTCCTTGCCACGTTTCTTTGGCTGCAGACAGTGGCACTTGCTGATGGAGTGCGCAACTGGGGCAGAGCAGAGCTCTTTTAAAGGTTTTGGTCTCTTGGTTTCAGCAGTTCCCTAGGGAGTCCCATTTGTGGACTGCAGGTGGAAAAACTCGGGATTTGTATCACTGAGCATTCCCCAAAGGAAGGGCTCAGATTTTACTTGGCAGAGTAAATGGCAGAATGCACCGTGAAATCAAGGAGAAAACCTGGGATGGGAGGGTACAGCAGGAATGGAGATGTGAAAACGAGGAAGGTGGAAGAAATGGGAGGAGTGATGAGGAAAACAAGACAAGCTACTATCAGCTTTCAACTCAGCAAGGTTTTTAGTGTATTTTTTATTGTCTTGAGCAGCAGCAAACACGAGTTCCCAGAGCTGCTGTGCCTCCCTTCAGCATTCTGAGGTGTCACTTGTGCACACACAGACAGAAGCACATGGATTTTGCTTCCCCTGGAGGGTTTTGAGTCCCAGTAGTGCCCAGCAGAACAGCAATGCTATCTGCAATGAACTAGTGTGGCATAACACACCATGGGTTGTGGGGCTGAGGGTTTGGGGAGGCACCTCGGGGCAACCTGTGGGTTCATAATATTTTCCAGTGGTCTTCTGTAGCCCAGATCACACACAGTGCTGTGGTGTGAATTTCAAAGTCAGCTGTCTTTCCAGAACCTTCATCAAGACATACAGCCGCTTGCCTGAAATCCCAAAATGAGGGGGGAAACTGCAGCCTCAATCATTATTTTTCTTTTCACGGTGCACCAAAGATCTTATTCAAAATTTCAATTACATACAAACATACAAAAAATGTGCAAAACAAATTCTCTGGCTTTTGTTGCTTTATATAGCTAATTTGCACAACAGGAAGCTGATTTGAATAAACAGGAGTTCGTAATTCAAGGAAGGCTTGGCGGAAAACCTTGGCATTGGGTAAGAAATAAATTTAAATGAATAAGTCTGTTAGCCTCCTCAAATGGGCCTGTAACAGAAATCTGCAGGCAGATTTGTAAATAGAGAAGCAACATTAGTCACCCCTGTAATGGAAAATGTCTAATATTGTGCATACATTTATCAGGATAATTAGATTGCAAAAAAGTTACCAGATGGCATAGAGGTTTATATGGGTTTCAAATGAATTAAGGTTGTGGGAGCCCACAGAGAGGCTGTTAAAAGGCAATTCTGTACATAAACTGTGAAATCTGAAGAAGTAAGCAAAAATACTCTTTGTTGAGGGAATAGTTAAAATAATTACAAAATAAGTAATGAAACTCTGAGGATCTGATTTTTTCCAAACAAGAGCATTAGCATGGCCTTGTTAACATGCTGTTTTCAGGTTTATAGTAAAATATCAGTTGGGAAAATACAGTCTCTGGGCTTAGAAAATGCTCAGGTACAGAATGTAAATACTCTATCTAGTGGTCAGCTATGTCTATTATAGCTGACCAGCTATGTTCTATTGATGTCTGAAATTCTCTGTACAGTTTAAATTTTGGAGGTAGTGGACAAATGCTGGTATTGTTAAACCTGTTTTGCTGGTTACTGAGAGTCCTGTGCCTCATCTTTTTGAATGTTAAATAAATCTTGCACAAGTGAAATAGCAGAGGCAGAGACAAGGTTTGACAACTGCTTAAGAAATAAGGGAACATCACAGTTGTGGAAACAGATGTGTGTCTTGTGTATATTGTACTGCCAAAATGGGAGATAATTTCATTTATTTTGCTCAGGAGTTAGTTTGAACCTGAAGGCAGAAGCAATGGAGATGGCATGTGAGGATGAGTCTTCGAGGAAGGCTGGAACTAAAGAGTTGTCAGACCTGGCCTTTTTTTCAGGAGGTGCTGGTGATACTTTTGTGTTGTATAACAAGTACTGGGCATCGTTGCAGTTTCTTGCAGTCTTTCATTCATGCGTCCAGAATAAGCCAAATAAGTCTGCATGGGGTTTTTGGAAGTTGGGCAAGAATTCAGTAAAAAATGGAGGAAACTCTTGGAAATGTATTTTGTCAAAAATGTCTCGCAAATGTCTGATTTAACATCCCTGGGGAAACTGTGTCAGGTTAGAAAAATAGATATTATTCAGAAACTGCTCCAAAATCATGAGTGGAGTGAAGGTAGACATCCCAAGTTGGTGTGGGCTACCAACTTTTCGACACACTCAGGTTCTGTTTCTCTAGAAAAAGTAACCAATGAGTGCACCTGTTTGCTGTGTTAGGATAGATTTACTGCAGATTTGTGTTACAGCATATGGGGAGGTCTGGTAGCCATTTCCCTCTGATGGTTTGTAGGGTCTGTACTGATATAGTGGTGTTATTTTTTCTGTTAAATACAGCAATTAAAGGAGTTGTATTAGATGGCTGGAGAGACTGTAAGTCTGAACTGAGAATCAGGTAATGCATGATTTTCCCCCTAGATTCTTTTTTTATTGCCCTTTTGTGTGTCTGGAGACAAATCACTCATTTCTGTGTCCCAACTCCTCCATCTGTTAAAATGAAGCTAATGGTGGTGATTTCCTACATTAAACACTTTCATACTGCTAATCCAAGCTGCCACTTAAGAGTTAAGTATTACTTATTACTAAATTCCCCACTTCTACAGTGATCCCTGCGCAGAATTTAAGCCTTGAGCTCATGCTTCACCGACTTCCCAAACTGAAATAGACTGAAGCATATGTTTAACATCTGTCTTTAATTGGGGACCTATAGATGGAGAAGAAGCCACAAAACATTTCGAAGTCTCTGAATTCTGAATTTGCTTCTTCCCAGTGCACACCAAAACTCGTGGTTGCCCATCCTCATGGGAGTATTACAAAGCCCAACTTTGTAAGCAGTCTTTTCCAAGAGGAGCCCTGTTCACTGTCTGAAAGCTTTATTAGCAAAACCAGCTTGTGAATGTATTTAAATACATTCAGTTAGCTTGCTAGTTTCTTACTCTGAAATGAGAAGATAGTCCTGGGCTATTTATTCAATACATGGGTTGTTTTTTTTTCAGACTGCATCTGTATTTTTCCCCTCAGTAATTTTATTTGTTATTTATTTGTTGGTTTTCAACCACTGGTTGAGTTGATACTGGTTTGGCATGGAGTTCTTATATACATGGTAATGGCAGCAACTGGCTCTGGTCAGTCTCCTCTTACACTGTAACATTTCATACCAGAGAATCACCTCCAGCATTAAAGTCCTGAATTACTCTGTTTATTGTTACCGTGGTCTCAGATCCCATACAACATTGCTTTTGCCCTATTTAATTGACAATGGATAATTTTAGCAGTTGGCATGACCAAAAAGCAGAAATGGCAGAAAAATCAGTGTAACTTTATACTCCTCTTCACAAAGCAGGAGAAAATATCCTTTATTCTCATAGTAGCTGCTGTTGTGCTTCTGGTACAGAAAGCATTCTGTAACACATGTTCAATGTTGCATGGGCTGTTGTGGTCTGTGAATTAAATATTTGTTAAAATTGTGCCCTTTTGGAAAGGACAAAAGGAGTCATATTAAGTAAAATGCCAGAGCACTGATATTCCCTAGGCTATCATGTATATTGAGGGATCTTTTTTTGATTGTTTAAAGAGCATTCTGCACTTTTAGCAGTGACACTTTCAATGATCCTTATCTGAATGGTTCTGCCAGGCTGTGTGGGATTGGCACTTTGATCCTGGGGCAGCTGCGTGTGCTGGGAAGACACTTTGCTTCTCACTATGAGCATGCACTAAGCACAGTTTGCAGGAACCACTTCAACATGAGGGAGGAAAGTGATTTTCAGAGCTGTTTTGTCTTGTGTCGCAGCCAGATTAATACACAGAATTATTTTCTTTGCTCCAGGTGGGTTTTTTAAAAGAATATTTTGAAAATTGGAACACATTTTAGTCCTGGTCAGGGTTTTTAAAGATTTGGTGTTGGTACTAGGATATGTTTCACTATAGGCATCAAAATGAATTAAGATTAAATACCTGCATAAGAGGTCTTGAGCAAGATTTACAATAGAACGTTGAAAATCATATGTAATTTGAATCCAAATTCAACTAAATCAGTGGAGATTAGAAAGTAACTGGCATCTCTGCTTTGAGCAGTGACTGACATCCTTCCTTTGTTTACCAGCTTTTATACAAGGAATTTACTGCTTCTTTTTTAGTATTTTGAAAGCACTAATCTAATTGTTAAGTGGGTAGAAATATACAGACCATCAGGCTGCTTACTTAGTAGATGAATTGAATTTTTTGCAGGCTTGCCATAAAGAAACACAGTACAATAAAGCTTACTGAAATTGCTGCAATGAACAAAGAGATTAAATGCATTATCTTCAACGTGACAGCTACATTTTGTTCTCTGGGGAGTGTTTTGAAGCATTTGTTCCCTGCCAGAAAAGAAACCGAAAACAACAAACCACCAACCCTTTTGGTGTGACACATTGAAGTTTCACATAAGAATTAATAGTGTAAAAGTAGTAGACCTCACCATGAATAATTCAAGATTTCTAATTTTATCTGAAGCTTGTCTTTACAAATTAAGTTAATGGTAAACTTAATGGTAAATACTGATTTGAATAGACTTCATGAAAAATTTAAATACTGAGACCAATTATAGAAATTAGATGAGAGAGGACTAAAGTTCTTAAACTAATAATTTTCTTCATACTTCTATCCAAACCATCCCATAATTGACCCATGTGGCTAATAAAAAGAGCAGACTCTAGTTTGAAGGCAGAGGAGAGTGTCTGGTGACATTAAGTTGTCCCTGTGCCATGTGATTGCTGAAACCACTCGATGGCCTGGCCTGGACTAAAGCCAGGCTTTGTGCACTTAAACACAAGTTACATTTTAGGGGAAACTGAACTCTTTAAGTACTGCTGCCACAGGAAATCTGATGAACAGTGAAGAAAGGCAGATACTGAGGGTTCTCCATGATGCCTTGTGAAGGCTGACCTAGAACAGAGGCTAGATGGAGCTAAAGAATAAAGTAGGGATTTATTAAAAGGCCTCAATGGATCCACCTTGGGCAGCACAAGAGCCCAGCCAGGGCTACACCCAAGATGAACCAAAATGGTCACAAAATGGACAAATGGTCATGGGGTCTCTCACTTTTATAAGTTCTGGTCCATTTGCATATTGGAGTTAATTGTCCAATTACAACTTTAGGTTACGAAGTCTCATCCTTCTTGTTTTTCTCTCTTCATTCCACCGTTGTTTATGCTCCTGGGCCTGAGATTTGGATCATTTGTCCTTGGTGCCCAGCTAGAGAAGGAATTGTTTTGTCTCTCTACTCTGTGAAGAGAGCTCACCATCCCCCATATGAAACTCAGAACTACACACTAAAGCAGGACAGAATCTGGAAAGTATAAAAGCTAAAACCTGAGGCATCATCCAAACCAGACCAGCAACTCCTTTAAAATTCCTAAAGGCCTGTTTCTGGGCCCCTTTTAGGAAGAAGTAAGTGCCTTTAAACATTCCTGGAAACTCCAGCTACTTTTAGCTCCAGAACAAAGCAAATCCAAGCGGGAATAAGCATGGACCACTTGGAGGGTGTTTATTTTGTTTAATTAAATGTCATTTTATAATGTGTAACATACCACTGTTTCATGTGTGAAGAAACAAAAAAGCAATCTATAAGTCCATAAATGTCTTTTTTACCGAGAAAAGTTTTTGTACTGCCTGCCTTCTCTTGCACCTTTTAGGAACTTTTTCAGGACATGCCCCTGTTGGCAACCAGGAACCTGCTGAGTAAAAGCTTGTCTTGCAGAAGGAAGGCCACAGGCAGCAAGCCCAGAGTCTCAGATGTGAGAAATTTAGGTTTTATGCCTGCTAATATAGCTGATACCTCACTGGAAGAGATGAAAAATTCTTTTCAGAATACTAAAATAACCTCACTAAAGCCCTTTGCACCATTTCAAAAGCATGTGAGGCCATAGAGGCTTCTGTTTCATGCAAGGCCTTTATTTTTATTCCATGTTCACCTTTTTTTTTTTTTTTCTTTTCTGGGAGGAATATGTTATCTGCCTGGTTCTCTGATCTGAGTTAATTTAGTCAGCAGAGTTAAGCACAGGGCTGGGCTCCCAGGGAGGTGAAAGACATATCACTTGACTGTCTCTGTCCCAAGCTGAGACTGATATTTATTATGCTAATTAGCACAAAGCACATGTAGAATATTTCCATGCCCTCTGCTACTGATATCCCCCTCTCTAGGACAGGTGATCTGCAAAGCCCAAATGTCTGCTTGTACAGGGTAAAGTTCACGTCACATTTTAATAAAAAAAAGGCAATTTTAAATGGAGGAGTAGTCCAGTGGATAGATCAGAGGATCACGACTGCCTTTAAGCCTGTTTGTAAATGTGTAGGAAAAAAGCCTTAAGTTTTGGTTAGGTGTGTTCATAAATACATATGTGTATATATATATATGTATATATACACTCATGGCAATGCACATACACATATATGCAGATCTAACTGTGATGAATTAAAACTTAATACTAAAAGGAGGGACAAAGACCAGTAAATACACTGTCCCTAAGTAGTCTGCATAGCAAATGTGGAAATAACTAGGGCTTGAGAAACCTGCTGGTAAGTAGTTGAATTATCGTTGAGATCCTCTGTATTCTGAGCATGTATCTGTAGCTTTGTTTTTTATTTTCTCTGAGCCCTGTGCATTTTGGTGCCCAGAACAGCAGTAAATTGAGTGTCTGACAGCTCTTGAAATGCATGTTCTGCTGCTTTTGGTTGAATACGTTCCGAAATCAATGAAAGAAAATGTACAATTTTTATACATGTTTAATATCTTTCTACAAGAGAAGGTCAAACAAAGTGGAACATTTCATTTTCAGTGATCTGGTGTTTGTGGTGGCAGATGAGAGCTGCATGGGTCGGGTGAGGCTGCAAGGCTGAGATGTCTGGCAATGGGCTGGCAGCTTTGTGCCTGGCGAGGGGAGTGGTGCAGAGCTGCCCTATAAATAAGTTTCATAAATTAACCTGTGCACTTCACCTGCTGCTTGGAGACACTATGCTCCACTTAATTACTTGGTGTGGAATTGGAAGTTTTAGTTTGGAGCAGCCTGAGTGTTCCAGCCCTGCTTTGTGGGAAGTACATCGATACATACACATGTCCTTAAGGCATCCTCCTCTGCATGGCAATCACATCTAAAACATCTGCTTCTCAATACAACGTTGGTCAAAAATGCATCAAGTAATCTGATGGATAGACTATGCATGGAATTTAATTGACTTCAGCAGTATTAAAAATGGTGAGGCTAGCTAAAAGCTATTCTGCCATATTATATACAGGCTTTAGAGAGGAATGGAGCTTGTGCAACGTATTTAATTTTTGTTTTAATTTTATTTAATAACTTTTGTCATACTCTTTCTGTAAGAAGGAAAGAAACTTCCACTTGCTTCACTTAGCAACAAGTTCCCTGAATACATTGGTGATATAAAAAGGTAAAGGACAGGAATCTGTTTCACTTTATTGTATTATTTAGGACAAGCAGGTCTCATGAACAAAATTAACAGTTATTGGTAAAACGTAGTGGGTGTTACAAACTTCCTTGCCTTTTTCAGATACTAGGTATCTCAGGGGAGAGAACTAAATCTAAAATTTCAGATAAAGAGCATTAGAAGTTTTGAAAGGAAACAATTCTCATTGCCAGTGGCTGCCACTTCTTTGGGTTTTAATCTGGTTTTCAAACAGCTTGAACGCCCTCAATTGTGATTTCAGGGTTTGGATTCAAAGTAAAGTCTATCTGGAAAAGCTTAAGATTCCTGCTAAGAAAACTGTGCTGAGCAGCAGTTTTTCCTGGCTTGCTGATGTTGTAGAGATCAGACCTCTTCTTAGATCCAACAAACCCTGTAGTTTAACAGATCAGGGGCTGGAGAGATAGAAATTTTACCAACCTATTAAATTTTGCATGTGGGAAGTTACAGTGTATTCCCTGGATAAGCCAAGAGAAATAGCCATATTTTTTGCCTTATATTTATAAGGGAACCACGTCCCCTTAGGAGGGCAAAGGCAGTTTCTCTGACAGACCCACTCAGTCAAAGTACTTGTATAAACTTCTTTTACCTTCAGTGACTCCTGTGGAGACCTATGGCCCCTTTTCTCCCCACACCAATAAACCATTTTATGGTGCTGGATAGAAGTCACATACAATCTAGGAGTAAATAGCCAAAAATCTGCAAGTCCTAGATGGAATCTTACCATTTGTAGCAAATACAATCTAAATTGTGTATACTGCAAAAGGAATTATTTTGCTTCCTTTGATACTTCTGCAAAGTCCTGGCAAGCGCAATTTTCTTGATGTGAGAGGTGAATTGTTTTATCCGCTTTGTTCTGCTGATACAAGGGCAGAACCTGTCTGTTACCTGAGTGCTGCAGAGAGTGGAAAAGCTGCCAAGTTTAGCTAATAGACTAATTTTTTGTCTTAACTGCTTTTTTCTGCCAGATTAATTCGATACATACCAGCAGAAAGCTTTGCCTACTTCTCTTTCACACCAACAGTGCTCATGGTGGTTGCTTGGAGCCCTGATTTAAGAAAGTGTTTGATCACAAGAGAGAGCTCTATTTAAACCAGAAGTGACCAGTTTCTGTGTGTTTTCTGTCCCTTTTTTTTCCCTTAGTCATCAGGTACGTGTGTTGCACTGCCTAGGTCCCAATCTTTCCACCCAAATCCTTCTTTTCCAGATTTGCTTTAGGTATCATAGGAAAAGTTCAAGGTATAGGACACACTGGGAAGCCTGCTATGGAGCTATTGTTCTGCAGATCAAAGATCAGTCTTTGATTTCATTTTGGGGAAGAAGAGGGATTTAAAATAAGTAAGTAAATGATCTCTGTGGAACTTCATGTCTGAGCTGAATTCTACTTTTAATCGACTGCTTGGCACAGAATATGGACTGCAGTCCAGCAGATGCAAACTTCCACCCCTTCATATGACTTTATTTCAAATGCTCAAACAACCTAGAGAGGATCCTCTCTATCTCTATACATAATGAACCTATGGGGTTTGTGTTGGTGGATTTGATGCCTTTTTCAACCTAGAAATGAAACAACACGCACTTTCAAGATAGTATTACTGTGGGAGAGATTATAAATTTGGTCTTTATTGAAGGCCTCCAGGGACAGTTATGGAAGAATGTCCACAAAAGCCCACCCCCACAGGGGTGCACACAGTTTTATGAGTTTGGTAAATTAGCATAATGGACAGAAAAGCACCAATTAGGAGCACAAAGGGTAATGCAATGCCTCCTCAGTCAAGCCCCTTGTAAGTCCTCCCCTGATCAGATGGGTCTGTACTTTGTTGATGAAAATGTGTCTGGAAAGCTGTTTTTTGGCCTTGGTTCCTGGGAACCAAGATAGGAAAGGGGTTTTGGAACATGTTTTGTCTTTCTTTTTTTGTAGGTAAAGGGCATGGAAAAGTACTGAGAAAATGAGCTAGAATACAACAATACTCTGCAGAGCTCCAAATAGATGTGTAAGGAATACAGAGAATACATAAAAGAAAAAAAGACAAAAATCAAAATGGCATCAAGCCTCCTTCCTTCAGTGTTGGTCACTTGCAGCCTCTGGCTTTGCTTCACAGGATTTTGTCCCTGCCTGTGGTTGTGAGGAGGAGTCCCAGGACTTTCCATAAACCTTGAAACTACTGATGGCTTTTAAACAAATCCAAGCCAAGCAACAGAAAATGTTATTACAGGAAGTGAAAGCATTTGGTCATCCCATTGGGATATGACACTAAACTGCTGCTGCAATACTTAGGAAAAAAATTGAGTATTGTGGCTCAATTGTTTTCATGCTTTGTGTCTGACTTTAAGGTTGCTGAAGATTGGAAACTAGTAATTTTTTTCCCCTAGTATTATATATTTTGTTAAAAGGAATGTTCTAAACCACTAGTTTTGTAGCAGTAGGTATTCATAGGTGGTTATAAGTGGTAGGTGATTTTCATAAGATAGAAATTTGAATTATTATTCTGTTAGACCTTAAATGGCTTAGAATTTAGGATCTTCCAAGTATGATCCTGGAAAACCCTTTTTTTTTCCTTTTTTCCCCCAAGCCCCTGACCCTCACATTAGGGTGGATAAGGCCTCATTTGGAACAAATTACTTTTAAAACCAAAGCTCTTCTCAGCCCCAGGAGATGTACATGAGTAGAGAGTTATTAAGCACTTTAACGCAATCACTCAGGCTGTAAGAAAGAAATGTATTAATGGAAGAAGATCAGCAACAATCAATAATTTGCTGGAAGACCTCAGAGAGGGAAAAGAAGCCCCTCTGGCTTTGAATTTTGGGATCAGCATTAAGATGTGCTGACTACTCATGATCCTCCTGAGATTTGCCTTTCACTATTAACAGCAAATAGGGTGATGCTGTTTCTAAAATGGTTAAAGATGGAAGGAAAATGGCAGGGACCTCATTCTTGAAAATATTTGAAAAAGCCTTTGAATTGATGTTTTAAGTTCAGTTTCATAAAGGAGACTGGTTAAGGTAAGCAGAACATGAGACAAATAGCTGCTTCTTTTGTGGCTATGAGCTTCGAGTGACAAAAACAAGATAATGTGGTGCTGCCTCCTCCCAGTACAATTATCTGTCTGATGTAATAATTATGTGTATCATAGAGTGTAATTTAGAGTTCTCTGGGAGTGTTTTTCAATATTTCCAAAGCAGTGGAGGTGAACTGGTAATACAGAATTTGAATTTTCCCCTCTGAGCCCCAGTGCAACACTGGGGGTCTGTCCCATTTGTGCTGTGGTGCAGGGGATCTGTTCATGCACATACACCACATATGGGTCTGCACACCCGCATAAGAGATCACAAAAAACCACGTTTTTAAGGTGTCAATCAACTGAATTTGGCCCCAGAAACCATTCTGGCACTTGCAGAACCACTGCACTAAGTTCCTTCTTCCTAGTTTTAATATTTTATGTTTACACCTACATAGTGGATGCATATGTGATAGGCAGTAATTTATTGTGTTACAACGCTGCGGTTGAAAAAACCCTCAAGTTTTACAGGTAAAGAAGTGAGAAACAGAAACATTAAGGACTCTTGAAATGGTTTGAAGTCTAAAATGTCAGAATTACTGAGTGTCATTTCGATATTTTGATTATACAATCCTTTCTAAATGTGAGAAATTCTATATTCCCCTTTTTTGGAAATCCTCTACTAACACACTAAAAATACATCATAGGCTCTTCATGCTGACAGAAGGAGTAACAGAAAAAGTCAGGGAGTTTGGTGTAATCTCCCTTTATTATTATTTTGTTTAAATATACAGTCTGACCAAGTTTTGTCTTCTTTGCAATCCTTCTTTTGGATATGTCTGTATGTTGTTTATTCCTCTAAAGACCATTCCTTAATGGTATGTCTGTACTGGAGCAAGGACTTCCACGAATATAAAGGGATCTTTATTTTAATTTTTTGTTATCTCTGACCCGTTCCTTAGGTTTTACCCAGCTTGGCAGGATCTCTCTGCTCCTCTAGTAGGCAAAATGATTGCCAATAAAGTAGTAACTGAGGTATGCAGAACTCATCTAAAGGTATTACAATGCGTGGGAGATTGTGCAAAATGACTGCAAAGCATGTGTTCAGGATGATTTGGCTCCATGAGACAAAGCAGTCAGCTGTGACATGGAAAAAGGCTTCCCCCAGCCTGGTGGAGTAGTATGTCTCTTTTCTGAAAGTCCAAGAAGGATTTAGGTAAAAAAGAGCAGGTAGTTAGCTGGGCTTTGGTTTGGAAGATGGTACAAAACTCACAATTTATTGAAATTTGCTGCACAACCTCTGCCTAGATTAATAGATTAGAATAAGATGTTAAAAAATCCTAAGTCTAAGCAAGTCTATTGTTTTGGCAGTGCTCAAACCCTTCAAGGCAGTAACAGACTGGACTGGAGCTGCAGGATTGCAGAGATCCAGGTCCCTATGAATACACTTGTTTAACACTGGAGCAAACACGAGTCTGTTGTCAGTATAAACAGAGATCCCATTGATGGATGTGTTCAGTATCCCCTTTGGGCTCAGCCTTCTCCCTCTCAGGCTTGATGAACGGACTTCCCACGCATTCAACCCGTGCTCTCAGCTATGGACTCGGATTTATTTATTTATTGCCATGTTTAGGTTTATTTTTAGAAAGCAGAACATAACTAGTGCTGCATTCTTTAAGTCCTGCTGTTATTTTCTCTTTTACAAAATTATTCAGTTCTATTTTTGGCTTTGTCTACAGCCCCCTGTGCTCCAGCTGTGTTTTTTTTAACACCTAATACCACTTTGCATTACATTTGCTTACAAATCAGTGTGTGTCCTGGTGCCCTATATTAAACTTAATGACCCTCCATGTAGCCAGAGAAAATCAAACCACTCTTAAGGACATGAAAGAAGCACAGATTCCATAGGCTTGAATATAATAAATCGGAGCAGATGTGTCACAGAGGTTACTGAGTCAGGGTTGAACTGACTGAGCAAAAACTTGGGAGCTACATAGTGAGTCTTACAGCAATTTGATTCCTTAGGAAGTAGAAAGAAATCAATAGAAATTTAGTCATCAATTTTCACAAAGGCCCTACTTCATTTTGGTTTCGACCTTCCTGGCCAAGTTCCTGTCACTGTTGGGTAGCATTTGTCTCTAAAAATAAATAAGAGTTATTCTTGTCCTTCCATCTACAAAAGCTTGATGTGATTTTCATTCTGGTGTTCAGACAAACAGTCCACTTTCTAATTTAACGGATGCTTTAGCAGAAATGTTTTTAATATAATACAGTTAAAAGGCATTTATTTTCTTTTTTTTCTCGTTGTATGTATACATGTTCCTTCTCTTCCTCTAGTTTTTACAACATACGCACATAAAACCCTTTGTGCATCACAGTTAAGAGATGAGACCTTGTGGTGTCAGGATCTTTCAAGTTCTATCACTGCATTTGTTTTGGCTGGAAAGCATCTGCCACAGTGCTCTGTGTGTGTTAAGAAGGCAGAGAAGTGCTAATTAGAAAAAACCCTCTCTGCAGAGTGTGAGGGCCCTTTTGGCAGCAGCACAAGTGGAGATCTGTGAGCTGTGGTGCAAACTCAAGCTCTGTTGTAGCCTTTGGTGTGCTGGGGTGTTGGACGGAGAGAAAAGTGAGCAGCAAGTGGATGTGCTGTTCCACTCGGATTTCCAGCTCTCCCCACTCCAAATCCAGACCTGGTTCGTGTTGCATTAGAACAGGAAATTATTTCTACGAAAAGATGTGTAATGGAGAGGTTACAGAATTTGTAGCCATCTATATACAGGCTCCTTTTCAATGTATTTTTCTGGAGGTAATGAGGCCACTTTGACAGCTCCTGGATCTCTTTTCCTCTCTGGAACTGAGAACCCCTGGAACCCTTGTGAGCGGGCAGCCAGGTGCAGCCTCAGCAGCTCAGCACACCAGAGCTGAGCTTTCCTGAATTAACAGTCACTTGGAATAATTTCTAGAAAATCCTTAAGAATTCAGCAATTAAAAGTGTGCTTTTCAGCTTCCCTACTCTTCTTAACCAAATATTTTATTTGCTTGCTACGATGTTTACAGTGTAAACGGTGAAGCCTTTGTGTGTGCAAAGAAGGAGCTTTGAGCACAAATACCATAAAGCAGCAAGGCAAATAGCACTTCAAGCCAGAGTAAAAGATGAATTTCATGCTGCTGTTGCAATTATGTGCTTTTCAAGCTTCGGTACCTGAGGTAAATTTTCCATTCCAAATCCTGTTTTCAACCTCTCTGGAGAATGACATAGCCCATTCCAGGAGAAGGAAAGCACTGATGGTAGATTTAGGGAGCAAGTAGAGGGTTTGGACTCTTTGTTGATTTGGTTTTGTTTTGATTAGTTTCTCTTCCTTATTTACTGAAAAGGTAGGGAAGAACAGTTTATATTTTTTTACTGACTTTGTTTTGGTGAAATTTGTACATTTTGAGATTAAGCTCTGACCCTCTGAACTTTACATCAAAATCTAGAATTTAAGAAACATACTTTTTATTTCCTTTTGAGAAAAACCCCTTGGTTTTAATCTAAAATAGCTCAGGCTGATGATTCCACAATTGTTTTATGTGTTGAGACTATGATCTTGTTGTTGTTCACTACTTGGAATGTTTGGTCAAAACCTTGTTTTACTGAAATAAGAGTGCTTGATTTTAAGTCTTAAAAAGTGAGAATTTAAATCTGTGATTTAACAGAGGCTGGTGCTCATTCAGGCCTTTTGATGGTCTGTGTTTTGTGCTTCTGCCCAGCAGTGGCACATCAGTTCCTGGTGAAAAGTAACTGTCAGCAATAAAACAATTATCTTATTAATTTACATATTTATGTATTTATTTATTAGGACAAAACAAACCAAGCTGTGAGGTTGGAGGAGGCATTTGCTCTGTTTTGCAGAGGGGCACATGAATGGTTTAGTGCCCCTTGAACAGTAGCTTGTGCACAAGTTTCATGGGCTTGTCTTTCAGCTGTTGTGCTGATGTGTCAAAGTGTCCTGACCTTGGGGAGGTTACTGAACCCTGATGGATTTTTACCATTACCTTTCTTTAAAGAAGCACTAAAAGCTGTTTCTCCACTTAAATATCAGGCAAAGTGACCTTGACCTAAGGCAAGCTTTTGGAAAATGTGAAAGATATGAAAAATGTGGCTCTGAAGATCTTCCACAAAAGAAAATTGTTGATCAGTTGTGGTGTTTGCAATATGGTTGTGTAAGACAAAACTCAGTATCCATGGTAATCTTTTTAGAAAAAAATAGATATTTTTTTGATGGAGAAGCATAAAAACTATATTGATAGAATTTTAGTCTCTGAATTTTAAGCTGCTGTTTATGCTCATGCTATGTTGTTCTGAGGCAATTTCACTTGGAGAAGCACTAGTTTTTGTTCTGCAGACAGATAACAAAATCTTTGAACTGTGAAGAGGAACATGAAGGGCTTGATACAGGCACCATATGATATCTCCTATTAACTTACTCAGACTAGCAAATCCTGGTACCAGAGATCTGCAAACACTGGATTATTTCAGTTAGACTTTTTTTTTTCAAATCAAAGTGGCACTTATGGAAATTCATAAACAATGTGGGTTTGGGTGTGTTTATTTTGAAATTATATAATGGAAAATATCTGTTGGGGGGAAAAAATAATCGAGAAAAAAGAAAAAGAAAAAGAAACTCTACTTTTTGCTTTGTTTTTTTAATGCTTTGCAAAGTTTAACAAAGTTAATCAGAAATAACATTTTTGACATGAAAATGAAGGTGAAACATTTTCTTTTTGTCCTACAAACAGGTTGGAACAGATGTAGTTTTTCCTCAAAGCTTTTGTAATGCATTTTTGAGTAAAGCATCTTATACTGACATAATCAGAGAGAAATTGCTAAATTTAATGTATGTACATACCTGCATCCAGAGGTGGCGTTTCTTACAAACTGGAATACCCCAGGGAAGTTCTGGAAAGCTTGGCAGCTGGCAGGGAAGGGAGAACTGGCAAAGCAGGTCTGGAAGTCATGGCTTGGAGTTTTGGAGTGAGTGAATGAGCTCAGTTTGTGCTGCTGGACAAAGAGTTGGGATCCTGCTTGGAATTAGTTTAGCTAAAAAAGTCTTCTTCAAACTGATGTGTTTTTAGGTGCTCTTGTTGTAGCCTGGTGAAATCTGTGAGTGAGCCTGGAGAGTCCATGCAGGAAGATTGAGGGGATGATGGGACCTACAAAAAATACACTCATTTTATTTGAGATGAGGAAGGAGGAGAAACCTACAGGTGAAGCAGAGGTTTGATGAGACAGCATTTTTTAAAACAATGTTATAATTAAAGTTTTCTCACTTTGCCAACATACCTCAAAACTGCTTAGCATAGGTTCAAAACTTCTTTAGACCCAGAAAGTTCTGTACAGACTCTGATCTAGAAAAACACCCAGTGGTTAACATCCTAATGCTTGACAGCATTTTTTCCCCATTGGCTGCAATGGAGCAGCTTTTTTCCCCCTGGATGTATTTGTTACCCTGTACCAATGTAGGAGTATGTAGTAGGCTCAAGTCATAGAATTTTGTCCTCAGACTTTGGCAGATACTAAAGTATAACTCATCATTTCTAGTTAATCATTTCCCACTGCTTCTCTCTGATTTTATTTTTCTTGTTTCTTTCTTTTTTTTTTTTATTTCAAGTTTGCAGACACATTGAGTTACTTATGGGGCAGAAAGCTGTATCCTCAAAAGTCTATTTCTCAGCACAAGCATCTCTTTGAGATGAAATTAAGTGGGGTAGTTATGATAGTCTTACAGAGGTGGATTTTAGATTTTAAAATTGAAGATTCTCTAGCTTTTCCTCCTCTTTTAATAATTAGTAATTAATCAGTGGTTTCAAATTCAATAACCTTTTACCTGGTATCAGGTGCTGATGAGCCCTACTGTGATCATCATCATTTGTGCCCTTTGAAAAGGGCTGAATTCTTGTGTGGTTTTGGTATCCTTGTGATACAGCACCAGGTAGAGATGAAGTTGAGAATCAATATAGTTAAACAAGACTGGGCATATTAAGATCTCTGGATAACTTCTCTGATCTCTATGGATCTGAATGCATAATTGGCATTAATATTGATAGAAGTTATGGGCTTTAGCTCGAGGACATAAGACCCAACAGAAAATTAAATATTCATAAAAAGAGTGTTATAATTAGCATTCCAGGCAGTGTGTTATTGAAAATTTGCCGTAGTTTAATCCTTCCTTTGGAGGTAATGGCAATCTTTTCACTATGATATGGGCTGGATTGAGTGGAAGAAATGGGTACAAAGTAGGAATTCCTAAAGAGACATCTGTCTTCAGTGTGCAGCTCTCATAATAATTAGATGTTTCCTGTATCAGTCTAACAGGATCCCAGGACATGGATGAAGTGGGATTGATGTAAAGATTGCTTTGGCCTTAATCCACTCGTTTGGTTTTTGCTAAGCTCAGTTGCCTGCAATGTAAGAACATGTTTTTTGTTTTTTGAGGGTGACAGTGTGTACTTGAGATTTCAGTGTTTTCAGGGCAAGCAGGGGGTACCAGATTGTCCATGGCTGCTGTATAGCATAGATAAAATCCATGGCATTCACACATTTTAGACCGAGTGGTATTTTAGTAGGATTTATTGCAGTTAAAGCATATTTTTTACATTTTTTGTGAGTTTTATTATTTTAAGGACAGTTTGCAATGGCTGAAGCCTGTACAAATTATTTTTGGTCAGCTCATCTTTGTGAACAAGATCACCTCCTACTTGATCTTTTCCATTTTGTTCAGTATCAGCACGTCAGCTCTGATCTGCTTCTTCCACGCTGGCTGGCAGGGTGCTGCACAGGGCACTGTATGTGATGTCCATGGAATTTCCTTGCTGCTGTTCTCCAAATCAGTCTGCCTGGTTTGTGTGAGATCAGCTGTTTGGGAAATGTAGGCATGAGTGCTTTGAGAGGCCCTGCTAACCTTGCCTGCAGGAGGTGGTGAAACAGCAGCATGGTATCTCCTCATCTCCTCGGGGTCCTGCTCGCTCTCCTTTGTCTGCCTGACTTTAATGGTGAGCGTGTCATTTACACGTGTTTAAACTTTGCCAACCTGTAAATTATCCAGCAGATAAAATGCCAGTTTTACGTGAATTTCCCTAAAGGTAATTACACCATCAGGGGGCAAGAGAATAGTGGAAAAGTTCATTGCAGCACAAATCACCCAGATGCTGGAACAAATTGAGCTCTCTTTCGCGTAGGAGTGAACTTGGTTACGCTTGTGGTTTTCTTTCACCGTTCTGTTTTGTGGAATTTTAAGAAAAACCCAACAAATCACTCTGTAGGTTGTATAATTCAAAACATGCAGATGATTTTGTAGACTCAAGCCCTGTGGGTGGATATTCAGTCTTTCTTGGATACATTTCTGTAGATAGGCACTACCTAATACAGAGGGAAGCAGTGTTTTCCAGAGTTTGAGTTTTGGGCTCCTATGAAAACATACTGTAGCAGAAATCTGTAGTACAGATTGTAAGATTTGTGTGAGCAAAATATGACGAGGAAGAGAAGGCTGTGGAAACACCAGTAGGAAAACATGGTAAGTGAGGCAAGGTTCAGTGGCACACAGGGCAGCAAGATCCCAGCACAATGACATAAAGGCCTGTGGGACACTGAGATGGGGAAACAAAGGACAGAGCTAAATAATGCACAGATGGAAGCTGTTAGGAATTGATGAAGGGAAGATAACATGACTGCAACCCTGAGACATCCCATAAAGGGGAAGAAGACAGTAAATATATGAAAATGTGCAAAAATAGCCTCTCCTTTGTAAGGACAGCCCTGGAGACAGGGAACACTGAGAGCTGGTGTCTCCTCTGCTCCATGACAGGGTAGGTATAACTACAGGGCAGACCACTTCAGTGCAGCTGTTTCTGTGTTTGCAAATGTGTGGGTGTGAAAAAATAAGTGCAAATGATTTAATTCAATCTTTTAATGTAATTTATTATTATGTTTTTTCTCCCTTACAGAGGCTGTTCTCCATTCATCTTTGTTGTCAAAATAGGATTATGATAATCTAAGCAAATATTACTATAGCCTCAACAGTTGGCCTGATTGATCTATAAATAGTAACAAATTCCACTTTACTGCTGGGGAGTCAGTGCAGTTCAAACAGCTGAATGCATATGGGTTTAAGAACGATGGGTCTGTAATGTCTGCAATGCATTCTATGTAGTTATATCACAATTACAGTTAAAAGGTGTGGAAATGTCAAAAGCTTGATATTTCTCTGAAGGCCAGCAAAACAATTTCTTTCCCTCTTCTTTCTGTTTTTGTTCAGTTGTGTTTTGTTGAGCATCTCTAATTACAATGACTTTTAAAAGTGCACTTGCACAGCTAATCTTCTTGTGGCTTTTCCTCCTAGTTAGATGAGTAACCACAGAGCTCTTCCTGTGAAATATATCAAATGTGGAATTGGGCTTTGCTCCTTGATTATAGTTCTCCAGTTACATGATAATTACAGGTTATGATTGCAGGTATCAGAATTAATTACAACATTTCAGCTGCACTGTTTTATACAATGATGCTGCTATTTACATGACACTGTACAAATGCTTGGAAATAGATTGACAGAAAATACGAGAAAATTTTGCTTCTCATGGAGTCTTTGCTTGGGATTCAGTCAGCATTTGAAGGGTGAAGGATGATTGAGGAAACAAAAATAAGATTGTGGAGCTCCAAGTATGATTCACTGACCAGAGCAGTGACATGCTGAGTTTGGCTGTATGTACAGAGCAGTGGTTTTGACAATGGCATTGCTAGATGAAGAACTGGGAGAGATGAAGAAGTTATTTCAGAACCTTCAGATTTTTGGAGGTAGCTGCTTGAGCAAAGTGGCAGAGAGGCAGGGCTTGCTTTGGTTACCTGGACATTTGTCACTTTCCCCTCCTCAGCAGCTCTTTTGGGGGGACCACAAACACTCTCCATGTAAATACAACAGATGTGTGTGTGCATTGCTTCTTAGCTGACTGTCTTTATTCACTATCAGTTCTTTAATGTTTAACTGTGGTGGATACTCCTATCCCTGGGAGGCCAGGTTGGGCAGGGCTTGGATCAACCTGGTCTAGTGGTTGGTGTCCCTGCTCATGTCCCTGCCCAGGTCTCTTCCAACCTAAATAATTTTGTGACTCTAAGACCATATAATCCCTGTATTTAGCATTTTATTTATGTTCCATGATTTGATTGACTTTTTTGCCTTTATGTAATATTGTCTTATTTGCATGTGTTTTTTTCATGTCAGCTCTCATTAAAATAAATGAGGGTACTTTTGCTCATTTGAATGGCAGTTAGTGTCAAAACAAAATTTGTTAGAATCTATTCTGCCTTGTAATGAAACTTGCAATGCTATATTAGCTGCATAACCAAGAACATTATGAAAATTAACTACTGCACCTGCTCAGTACTTAATATTCATTCTTGCAGAAAAATACCTGGCTCATTTCAAATACTTTCCCCACAATACCCAAACACCCATTCTGAGGATGCTTGGTAGAACAAAATTGAGTCGTTTTAATTTAGTGTCTCTCTTTAATTGTAGGGAGCAGACATAACCTCAAATTAGGCTACAGTCATATTTTGTGAGGCTCCAGCATGCAAAGCCATTTAATGAATTTCAGTGTTTTTCTGATACCTGGATGTACTAAATTTTAGGCTGCTGTGATCTGAATCCATTCAGTCAGTGACTCTGAAAATCTGTTTATAAAGCAAGCACCAACTCAGCCTTGCATGTGATACTGCTGCTATGAAAAAAAAAATATAGCCTTTAAAGGTAAATGAATCTTTGTTTTAAATGAGATGTCACTAAGGAGATATTATGTATATCAGAGTCTTGACAAGTTTTTATGTATTTCAATCCCAGGCCGTGGTTACTTGCAGGACATTGTAGATTACATAGCATTTCTAAATACACCTGATCCCCAGAGTCACTGAAGCTTGCTTTATCAGCAATCTTATTGAATCTGCAGAACTTCTGACTGTGCTTTGCCACACAGCAGGTAGCAGCCTGGAAGGGCAGTGATGTGTCTGTAACAGTCCATAAAGAATAATGGGGAAATGAAGGAATATGTGATGAAACTGAGATGCTTTTGAACTGTACCTGCCTGCTCTCCTGAGGTCACACTGTGTACATGTGTGTGAGGGGTATAAAAAGCCCTGGATTGTGTCACTGGATTGTGACTGGTATGTTTGAGACCAGTTTGAGCTCAGCAGCTCCAGTGCAGTTTGGGGACAGACCAGGACAAGCAGTGTCACAGACCCACTCAGCTGCCAGGCACGAGGTCTTGCCTCAGGATAGAGCACATCTACTCAGGAGGATTTCTACACAGATCCTGGAACAAACAGTTCTCTTTTAAATGATGCTGCAAGCTCCATGTGCACTGGCTTTGGGCTTACCATGTAGTTTCCCCTTGACTGCATCTTTTTGTAATGCCATCATTGCTATTTTATTGTGAAATACCATCCCTATCTGGCATTGCTGCTGCTCTTTTGTCATGGATTTGTGAGATGGTTTCTTTTCCTTCTTCCACATGAAAAACAGTTGTTTAACTATCTGTTACCCTTAAGAATGCTACTTCCTCACTTCATTTTTTCAAAGCATTATTCAGTTTCTTCTGGCAGGTGTTTTTTGGTAAACTCTGTAGAAGCATCTTCCATCTCTGCCACCTCCCCTGCAGTCTGGCCAGTGATTAATCCTCCTTTCTGCTGTCACCTGGGACAGCTTCTATTTACAATTTTGATCAATGGGTACATGCATTTACTGCTGCAGCTCTTAGCTTTCAGTCTGCTTGTGCAGCCAGTCCAGTTCCCCTTGCCCCAAGGTTTGGCTACGTGGCTCTGCAGCAGCCTTGGACTCTTTCTGTGTTAGCCAGGCAGCTCTCTGGGAATTAATTTAATGTTAGCTCATATCTCCCAATGCTAAAGCTTGTAGTAGTAGCAGTATAAATTAGCAATATAAATTAAAATAAAGAAATCAATACCAAGGAACCCATCTCTTCACATCATCATCTAAATTGCACTTTGAAAATCTTCACTGATTCTGCTCAGAATATACTGAGATTTCATTCATTTTGTTCTCTTCATTTAAAAGTTTAAAGAGTTTTTTTCTCATTTCTATTATTAGACCTGAGCCAGTATTGGGCTTTTTTTTCAATGCCATATTATTCTGCATTTTATGTACCCTAATAACAGTTGAATTTGGAACCTGTAGAGGGCTGGTCTAACACTATGCACTTCAAAAAATGAACAGAGACAAAAGTACATTTCCTTATGTGCTGGGCTTGAAAATGAGGAGCCAGGCTGTGATTTGAGGGGTTGATGTGTGACAGTGCTCGAGGTATTTTCCATAGAGCTGGTGGAGACTTTTTTCATGTCTGGCAAAAGGCCTTAATTATTCTTATCAGAACATGAAAGGAGTATGGCCTCAGTTATCACCTGTAGCATATTGCATTTTAAGAAGCTGGAGAATGAATACGTGCTAGAGAATGTCTCAACTTCCAGCAGTGGCAGTCCCTAATTGAATAACTGGAATAAATAACTTAGGGAAACAAAGAGGGAACTACTTTCCTGAGTGTTTTCTCAGTTCTGTGTGAAGGTTTGAATTACTTTTAGGTGCTGAAAGAAATACTTTTTTCCATAACTGGAAAATATTTTCACTGAATATCATGTTTTAAAAGAAAATTATTGGTGTAGTGAGTAGAATTTCTGTAGAGTTTTCTTTCTTACTTCCCTGTTTTTTAATTTTTAAATATTTGTTCTTCCAGGAAATTTGTAAAGTGACTAGGATGTTAGGATGGGTTAGGTTTTTTTTTTTTTTTTTTTCCCTGTAAGGATCATCTATTTCTCAATCCTAGGAACACTTATTTTTAAATATATGTTGCTTTATATGGAAAAAAACCCCCATACATGTGCATGCACAAATGCTGCATATAATATCAGATAAAGTTTTTCACCCTACAGATGTTATTTGATTCAATTAAGAGCATTTTTTAAAAATTACACAATAACCACTGGAAAGGAAAATAGTTGAGGAGTGCAGTAAAGTAATTCTCATGATAACTTTTAGATGTCATAAGGTTTTCTGTAAAATTCTCCTCAGTTCCAGTTCATCTGTTTGTACCAAGGGAACAAACAGATGTGTTTCAGTGCTCCAAACAAAAGTTGCCGCCTTTTTTGTCAATAAAGAAAGCATGGCACAAATCTAAGCCTGGCTTAGGAGTGGACTCTGTACCATCTGCTGAGCCATAACTAGATTAGCAAAAATAGTCCTCACAACTGGAGGGTTGTTGTAAGACATGTCCTTTGCATAGAATTACTTTTTGCCCAAATTGTATTATGCACATGAAGAATGATTACAGGCGAGCCCCAAGACTAAAAAAGATTAATTATGGGCCTATTATTAGAAGCTTCTTTTGTATAATCCTATTAGTTTGTTCATATGTTCATTTTTCCCCATATGTTTTGGAGTGTATTTACTAAGTTTATCTAATGGAATACACTGCTGTTTATTTGGGGGTTTTTATATTGGTTTATTTTAGCTTTATTTGGCAACATAATTTCAGTCCCTTCTCCCTCTCCCAAGATGGATTTACTTTAGGTATTGCGCAGAACAGTTAGTTATGAGGAGCTACACAGAGCATTAGGCCTCTTCCTCTGCTTCAGACTCTCTCTGTTGGCACATCAGGGTTATTAAAAATCAAACAAGTGTAAAAGGCAGAGTTTGGTACTGTGGGATTTATCACTCAGGGTAAATGAACAGTTGTCACAATGTCATAAATGTGATAGGCTCCAAGTCCTGCCTTCAAGTGGAAAACAATTTACGTGGCTGACACAGTCCATTTCTTAGAAAGTATGCAGAGAGTTTCCTTTTAAAAAAATTAATTGCATTGAACATTGAATTTTGAGCGTTTGGCTTTCCTGAGGCAGGGCTATGAATCTGTTGGGTTTTCTCTGTTCCTGCTGTGGTTGGCATCCTCTGGCTGTCACACTGGAGGTACATTTAGTGCAGAACTCTGCTTCAAGATGCCACAGCTCGTGGCACGTTAATGTACCAGAGACAGATCCTTGTTTGCAAGGAATACTAATGGCAGCATTGGGGAAAAAAACAGAGACTTTTTGTTTTATATATTCAGAGCAGGATGTGGACATTATGATCTGGGCTGCTCCTAAGCTTTTCAGTGTGTGGAAGTCATCTTTTGTGGGTGCTTAGACCCAAGGTTATGAGGGGTGTAAGGGAATAATCCAATATTCCAGCAGTTGGATTTTCTTAGCTTTTGATGGCACTTTGAAATTCTTTTGCAAGTAAAAACTAAATTTTATACATTGGAAGCAAGGCCATGGGCTCCTGAGTGGCTGTCACAGGTCGTGAATGCTCCATGGGGCAGCTGAGGTACCTGAAAAGAAGGGGATGTGCACAGGGTGGGCTGGGGCTGGAGATGACTGAGGAGTTGCTGCCTCTTTTGTGCTTCCCATTAAAAGCAAAACTTGCAGGCACACAGTATGTGGTGATTGGGAGTGGGGCTGTGGGGCAGGCACACAGTGTGGGTGATTGGCAGTGGGGCTGTGCTGCAGGCACACAGTGTGGGTGATTGGCAGTGGGGCTGTGGCCCAGCCTCATCCCCAATGGGCACAGCTGTGAGCAGCAGGTGAGCAGCACTGACAGCAATGAGCCATGGAGTGCCCAGGTGTGCTGAGCAACCACCAAAGGGAACAGGGGGCACACAGGGGCAGTGCATGAACATGAGGGGTGTGAAAGGTTGTCCTAAAGAACAAGAACGGCAGATACCTGAAGCCTTATGAAGAGATGTTACTGTGTGTGGGTTGAAGGTTTCTGAAATTGTATGGTGGTGCACAATTGATTTGACTTAATAGAATGTGCTTACTCACAGAGGGAAAAAGTGAAAGATAAAGCAGGATTAATCACAATGTAATGTATCTGTATCCAAAAGGTTGGGTACTTGTCATAGGTTTATGTCAAGCAGAATAAAGCCATAAGTATCTACCTTCTGAAATGTCAATTTTTTTAGGTAGACAAGTAGTAACTGGATGTTTTTTTGGGGCAGTTTCACTCACTTTGCACTTGCACTCAAGTATTAAAAAAGAACAAACAAAACCCACCTTTCTTAACATAATCTAGAAAATATTTGCAGAGCTCACCTGGCTGTGCATCAAACCAAGATTTTTCTCTTCTGTTGCCAGTGAATAGAGACTGTTGGCTCACATGAACAGGAGAGCAACATCTATTCCTAGTCCTCAGCATTGACATCAAGCAATCTCCAGTGTAACCCCTCTCTTGCCATCTTATCAATCTTAGCACTTCTAAATCACTGAAAGGTTTTACAGCTTTCACCTCTTTCAGGCTGTAATTATGGGTCTGTACTATACTGGTTAGCTCTATACTGTAGGCATAGGTAGGTACTGGTAAATCACACTATTCTTAACCAGAATGTGCGTTTGTTAATGTACTTACAGAAAGGAGGAGATAAAAAATTAAAAGTAAAAGGAATTTTACTTTATATTCCAAAAATTGTTTTTCTTTAGAAAGAGCTTTGGTGTTTGTGGGGTTTTAGCTGTTGTTTTGCTTAATTTTGGTTTATTTATTTTGTGGGTTTGTTTTATTTGTTTTTTCGTTTTCTTTTTTTTTAAATATTTTTTTGTTGAGGGAGGTGTTTGTTTTTCTTTTTAGAAAATAAAAGAGAGGATTATAGTGATAGGGAAACTGTGCCCTGCCTGATTTTTGGTGATGCAACAGGAGCTGGTGAAGAGAACAGCTCTTTGGTAGATAGCTGGTTTTCAAATACTATCTACAGGACAAATCCTATCTAAGAGGTTAAATTTCCCCAGAAAGTTGGAGCTTGTGGGAAGTATTTTTTTGTCATTTCCATCTTGATCTTTGCTGCCTGAAGAAGGAACATTGCATCTGGTGTGAGTGATCAACTGCAGAATGAAAGAATGCTGTGTGAAACACCATCCTGACCTGTCAGATTCTTTTTCCTCTGCTTCTGTCTGTAGTCTTTTTTATGGTTGACTCTTGATTCTTCATTTTTTATTTTCCCCTTTTGCCTTGGAAGCAAAGAAGCAGCTTGGGCTCTGCCTGGGACACCTCAAGAGGACAGAGATGAATTGTCCCCAGCACTCCTCGGAGTGGACCAGCTGGGGTAGTTCAGTTTTGGCAGTCAGCTGCAGGAGATTTTTCCTGAAGTTCAAACAGAAGGTTCTGCCCATGGGCTGTTTTTCTTGATTTCTATACTCCGTTGGGGTTTTTTTTTGTCTGTTTTTTTGCTTGGGATCTGGGTGTATGAAAGCTAAAGCTGTTTCAGGCAGTCTTTTACACTGGATTCTCACCTCAATGCGTAAAGCCTGCTTATAAGATTTTGATGAGTATTGAGCATATCCATAAAGGAAGAAACTGATTCCTGTCTTAATTTCCCTTTGCTTACTGTCCTCAAGGAATCATTACTGCTTATCCTGAAGTGTGTCTGGCTAAAGCTTTTTGAGTTGAGGCTTGACAAGGGTTTTTCTCTTCTCCTAGCCTTGCTATATTATTTCATCACAGTGGATGCTTGATTACTTTGCTGTCTGCCTGGTAAAAATCTCTGCACTGAGAATGATCTGTCTTCAGTTTGCTATTCCTTCTCATTAAAGGAAAGAAATTGCTTTTGTCTGCTGGCTTTTAAACATATGCACACACCTGAATGTACTACCTGCTGTATCTGGAAATTTCATTGTAACACACAGAGCCAAACCAAATTAGCATTAACGTCAGGAGAGGGAAGATGTGGAGCAGCAGCAGGAGCTTTAGGAGGTGTCCTGAAGGACACACACTCTAGTTCTCCACTCCATCCCAACAGGAGTACCTGTGGCTTCACTGCTGCCCCAAATAAGTGGTTTACAACAGCTCTTGCCAGTCCAGAGCTTGGTGATTTTATCCATAAGTGATCTCAACATGGACTTGTAAAATAAGACAAAACCAAAGGGGAGCAAAAAGCCCAAGACAGAAGCATGAGCTTGTGAGATGAGAGCCTTGGTCTTGGGAGGGAGGTGCGTGCAGAACAGAAGTCCTGGGTTCCTGCACACCTGTGCCAAAGGATAAAATACAATAAATAAGTGTGGGATTATTGAACAACACAACGTACTGTTTATTTCCTTATTTTTTCAGATAGAAGCATGGCTGCAAAATCAATGTTGCTGGAAGTGCTGGGCGGTACCTTTAATAGGCAGGGTGGAATAGAGCTATCTGTAGAACAGTTTTGTGCTTGCCTAATCCTGCTGGGACCAGAGAGCTCCCAAGCATAATTTAGGCATTTCTGCGAATCTGTTTTAATTCAATTTAATAAATTGACTGTGTTGTTAATTTCTTCCACAGGACTAGAATCTTTGCAGTATTGTATGGTGCACGTGGCCAAGTCCAATGCAGCCTTGAATCTTGGGATTCTGCTTGGAAGTTATTTTTTTTGCTTTGATAAAGACTCCTAACAATTTAATTAATCACTACTTTTCAAATTGCACATTTTAAATTTTAAAACTTGGTGGGTTATACTGTACCTTTCCAGACTCACTCATGACTACAGAACTCAAGCTGAAATGAGAGTGTTTTTTTTTTAATGAGTTGGTTGTATTGGTTCAATAACTAAAGTGAAGACAATGTGTTAAGTAATGATAATTCAGATTCCCCAAGAGGAGAATTTATTCTGGCAGTCTGAAGGCAAAGCTTCTCACCAAAGAGGAGCTGACTCTTCAACCTGAGGGTGCCAGGAAGAAATCTGTGAGCATGTGGAGCATTTTCTCTGTGGAAGCCCCACCACAGCTGTAAATATGACTTTTGGAGCAGTTTTACACAACCATGTTAAAGATGCACCTCACAGTGACATCTGCATGACATAAAATAAGGGGATATTAGGAGAGGTGCTCAGTTTTTTTAGCAACTGCCATCACTACAAAATTCCTGGCATCCATAGGGATCTGGTGACACTGTTTGTTTGTTCTGTTTCAAAGCAAGAGAAGTAGTGCAAGCCTTAATTAGGTGAATTACCTCATTGTTATTATTATTATTGTAATAATTACAGGTAATTCTAGAGATAATATTTTAAAAAATACCAGAGGGAACTTGGTATTTTATTTGTAGCCTTTCTCTCTTCTTCTCTTCTTACCTCTCTCCTTCAGGGAGTGGTTGGATTTTTTTATTAATTTGGGCAGGAGGGTAGTTGCTGGTGTTTGCTGCGTCCTTTGGAATTTTTATAGGTGCTCAACACAATGGGAACATTCAGTACAAATAGCAATAGGCTGTTAAAAGACCTTCTAAAAATCTCATTTTCTTTTTACCATGAAGTTTCTTGGGTCCTGTGCTGCAATCAGTGCTCTACAAAGAGACTCTGTCGTATCCGTGCCATAGAAATTCCTTTATACACTGCCTTGTTCACTTGGCTCTGCTCTTATGGGTCTCTTCCACAGCACAGGGAAAGCAGATGAGAAGTAGGAGGACTTTTTTTTTTTTGGTGAAAAGAATTTAATACAGAAGTATAATTGAGTAACCTCACAATTTAGCAGCAAAATCTCTAGATAGTGAAATATTGCTTCTGTTGTATGGAATTAGATTTTAAGCCAGTATTATCTAAATGAAGTAATTTTTTTCTTTCTTACTGATGGCATGATTGACATTATGCTAAAGGATGAGTGAGTAGATTCTTGGGTTAGAGGTTCTAAAATTATCTTGATTTTTTAAATAGCTTCATGCTCAAAAAAATTGGCTCGGTAGTATTTGTGAGGACTCAGCTTACTTTGAAAGTCCAGCTGTAGAAATATATCAGCTTATAGGGCCTTTGGAGGTCTTCCAACTTAGCCATCAAATAAACCTTTTATTCCTCTTAAACCAGCTGTTAGGAAGCGGAGAGAACCACGGTGTTTTATCGTGCTGATTGAAGCAGTAATCTGGTGACTGCTTTATTCAACATATAAAGATGTGCTGACGAAACAGTGATAAGCAGTGAAATTACTGCCTCAGGTTGACAAACCTGCAATCAGTTCTATTTTTTTCCACCCCTTTAGTGGCTGCTTGCTGTTAATCTCCTTGAACAACTGTCTTTTAGTTGAACCAGATGTTTAATCATTTGGGTTTAATCATTGCTAGATATTCAGTGACAAGAGATTTCAGCATTTAAAGGCCTGACCTTGAATTCTTAAAATCACTGATTTTGATACAAACTTGGTGTGTAAGGCTTGGCAACTCAGATGGTAATTATGATTGCTTCAGCATCTGCAAACCACAGTGAAGTCTTTAAAAGTAAGTTGATTGCATTTCACACAAGTACAGTAATCTGTCCAAATGTACGAAATTGCAGGCTCATGGCCACAGATGTTTCAATTTAGTACAGTATGGCAGAACAGTTCTGAGGTCGTCCTTTATGTAGATTTCACTGTAGCTTTTTTTTTAAAGAACTTATCAGTAAAACCTGTTCATTAATTGATTTTCTGTAACAGTATTTATGCTTTGATGTAGCTACTATTTTCAATCCACATCAATATAACATAATCTTCTGTTGTGTTTTCTTTTAAAAGTCACACAGAAAAAATCTAATCTCTCTCTTCAGTCTAATTAACTTTCATGTGTTTGCTGCTTTGTTTATATATGTGGTTTACACATAAACAATAGTTTGGAGAATTCTGCATATTCAGACCAGGAGAGGAACTTCTTGACACTTTTCAGCTTGCCTTTTGAAAAAGAAGTGTGCATGAGCAAATGGCAGGACATTGCCAAGAGGTGCAGCTGAAATGCATTGTTCTTTCCAGCCAGGTGAAGCCTTTTAAGTGCCCTAGCTGGCTCCATCAAGGAACTTCCTCCCAAACCGACTGAGAAAGAGCATTCCACAGGAGTCCAGATTTCCCAGTTTCTTTCCAGAAATGACATCAATCCAGATGCATAAAAATTGGCTTTTCAAAAGAAAAAAATAGGCACATCAGCCACAAGCATTCTAATTAAAGCCTGTTTAAAGGTCTCTTTTAATGAAATGTGAAGAAGATCATGTTCCCAGGCATCTGGACAGCAGACCATAGGCATAGACTTCCACCAGCGGAGTTGTCTCTGTCATGGGAACTTGTCTGAGACTAGGAATTAATCACTTGTAGCTTACCAGATAATCAGTAATTTTGCTAACTTCTGAAGGTGTGGGAGATACTTTCAGTCATTGATGCAGCCTTTTTTTGTGGGGAATTGATTATTGCACTCTTCTGTGCACCAGCAACGTAACAGCTCTGGTTTAAAGAAGGAATCAGGTTTTTTAGGTCAGTTGGCAGCATTCAGACACAGAGGGAACTTTCTGCATGGCCTCCTGTCCTGAGAATTCTCCCTGTGATGCTGTGCAATGTACAACATGACAGAGATAATTCACTGCAGCCCAGGGATGGTGTGAGCACAGGCAGCTGTGGGGGACAGGTGCTGCTCCTGTCAGTGGTCACTGAAGGGCTCATTATCTACACAGATTCAAAGAGGACACTTGGGAGGGTAATTGATTTCCACGAGATGAGATCAATAGAGCTATGCCAGTTCTTTAATAACATCCTGTTGATGCCTTACAGCATGATTTATTTTTTAAAAGAATACCTGCAGGTTTGGCCCTGAATTTCTTTAGTACAGGCAAGCGCCTCTGGTGTTTGGTCCTATTTTTCTTGGGGTTCAAAAGCTTTGAAAGATAATAATAAGTTTGTGTAATGAAATAGAACCTATCTTCTAGATTTCCTAAGACTTGAAGAATCATTTGCAGCAGAGCAAGCAATGCAGCTCTTGTTTTCAAGGATGCTGGCAGCAGAAGCAGGCCAATGTGAGAAGTCAGGCAAGCACTTTATTATCCCACAACCCAGGCTGTGCTGGATCTTCATATAGAGATGGCACATATTATCCCTGCAGGGATGTGTTTTCATATGAAATGTTGTTCATATTTCTGGCAAACCATTCAAATTGAAGTCCTTTTTGATGCAGACTCTCTGGAAAGTTTTAAAAGGAGAGAAAGGTGACTGAGGTTTGACAGACACTGTTTTAGTACATGTATTTGGAAGATTAATTTGCCTAATTGCTTTTAGCAATATAACCAGCACTTATTAATCAAGTTTCTGTTGATATGCAGATCTTAAAATCTTGGTAAATAATTTTAGGCTGCAAAGACAACAACTACATGTAGCAATTGCAAATGAAATAAAAAGACAGTAAGGGTTAAAAAACAATGTCAGTTCTTATTGACTTTTCTGTTTTCATAGAAGGATGAAAAATATGAGGGCATGAGGGATTAGATATTATCTACCTTAAGTCAACAGGATTTTTTTCCTTTGTAACCTTAAGAAAGAGATGCCAAAATGTAGGGGTGGCAGTAGGGCACCTCTCCTGCTCCCCTCCTCCCCTCCAGTTTGGCAAAGCCAGGTGGATGAAAATCTCTGCTGAGTGTGGTGTGAACACTGCCTGTGGATGGGCACTGCTTGGGATTAGTTATAGATGAGTACTTAGAAAATAATTTCATAAATGTGCAATGCTGTGGTTTGCCTGTTTTAGTATAGCATAGTTCACCAAATCCAGCTAATTAGGCCATCAATGAATCCATAGACTGCTCCAATCCTGGCTGTCCTTTAAACCCTGAGAGCTGAGCAGTTTCCCCTGTGGCACTGAGGATTTTGCCGTTAAGGTTCGTTCATGTGCACATAATAATGTTTCTGGTTTTAAAAAAAGGTGAAAAACTACTTAACACCAATGTTTATACTTCAGCTTTTATAGCTTGGCAATCAGTTTGAAAAGAAACCAGCAAGTTCTAAGTGTTGTCTCCTCTAATACTGCATCCTGTCAGCTTCAGGTGTCCAAGGACAGCCTTCAGTGGGTCCTTTCACGTATGGAACCCTGTGTGACTAAGGAAAAATAGGAAAAGGCAGTCGCTTGAACAGACTGTTCAATATGGTCATTTGTTCACAGGGGTCCCAGAGCCTGTTCCCTCAGCTGTACTAAAGTGTGCAGTGTGTGGTAAATTGCTGTGAGCAGTGATGGTCACACTAGGAACTAATGGTAACAAAAATAAATTAATTTAAATTCCAAATTTTATGGGTCACTAAAATTTTCCTTCATATCAGGGAAAAGTTATCTAGCAGTCATAAATTTTAGACATTTTCAAAGGAGGTGAGAGTAAGCATACAACAAAATACACATACAAAAAAGAGCAGTTGCTTTCCTTTTCTTGCACTTCTATTAAAGGTGAAAGAATAAAATCCTAAAAGAACTTGCAGAAAACTAAGATGAAGAACTTCCCAATAAGGAAAATGGTGGGAGGAAAAAAAGCATAAACATAATTTCTGTGTAGAAGAGATTAGTTCTGGTCCTGTTAAACTGTGGGCAATGAAGGGTGGCCAGAAATATCCACTCATCTGTGCTGCACCTCCCCCTAAGAGGAGCCTCCTACAAAAGCTTAAATTCCAGGTGGAAAGCCAGTGATCAGAACAGGTTTTGTCAGGGATGAAAAGTCCCAAGTCAAATGATATGTCATGGCCATGAGTGGCTCCGGGTGGTAAAGGTCTAATCCTGCCTGGATCCTGCACACATCCCTTGTGATTTGAATTAAATATACAGATGTTGGAAACTGAAATGCAAGAAACTCTCAGAACTTTGAGCTTGTAAGCCAAAGCTTAGGATTAAACACAGGATTTGATCTAAGACCTTGGAAAAGACTTCCAAACTTAGATGCTAGAAGAGCAAATGTGGATTTATAGTTTGAAGCAGAGACATGTTAGAGGAATAAGAGGAAGAAAGTTTATAGTTTTAGAGTTTAAGATACAGAAAAAATAAAAGTAGTTACAAAGGTAAACAAGGAGTTTAGAATGCAGTACTGTAGGTTTGTGTGTCACAGCATGATTGGCTAAGAAAGCTTACACTGTAGCATGAGTCCATAAGACAAAATATTTAAGGATTGGGTCAAAAACATAAATATCCTTGTTGGCAGTGTTTTATTGGTCAAAAAATCCTTAAAAGGTCTTGTAACTAGGGGTCTTGTGACCTTCTGAGCCATGCAGTAAAGATGTGAGCTGAGCTCACCCATCTCAAATTCCTTCCAAACTTCCCCACAAGTGAATTTTCACATACATATAGTGCAAATATAAAGCAAAGCATTTTCTTCTCAAAAAGTTTTGGAGGACAACAGGTCACTGGCAAGTTGATGATTGCACTGTTTATTTTTCTTTGTAGGAATCCAGATACACAGTCACAGTACTTTTTGTAAGGTTAAGTTTTGCTTGAAAAGCTGTTTCAGTAATTCCCTTCTCATATACCTACAGACCTAATTATTACTGAGCAGTTGGTATTGATGTGTCCTTATGCTAGTATTTTTTGAAGTTCTGATTATTATTTTGGTGTTTAATAGATACCTTTTCACAGATGCAATCTGAAGTGTTCATACAAGCTCAGGAATAATCATCACAAACCATCCTGGTGCCAATATTTGCTCTGAGAAGGTTTCTGCTGCAGCAGAACTACATTTAATTTGGTTTAGCAGGTTGATTTGAATAAGAATTAAAGATACATGAAATTTTGAGAGGGGGAAGGGGAAGGATACTTTTTTCATTAATATAATATGTTCTTTTGCCTACATCTCAATTAAAAATTAGTATTGCCAGTAGCCAGGCCTGGAGCCCCAAGGCTGTTCCAGTCTAGAGGTGCTCACTGTGCACAATTCCTGCCTGCTCCCACCCAACCCCTTTGAACTGTAAAGACAAAAGAAAATAAAAATAGATAAGGTAAGAGAGGACTCCATTATAAATGAATTGGTGACTATTTAGCAGCTTGTATTATATGTGATACTTAGAAGGGAATTATTCTTTTGAAAAGTGGTTAATGGATTTTCTCCAGCGGCTGTCTGCTTAGCATGCCTTAAAGTATATTCCTTAATCTCATCTCATGAAATAGTTTGCTTGTTGGTTCCTAACGCTGACATTTTGGCTTATGCCTCAAATTGCATTAAGCATAAGGGCATCTGAATATGAAGAACAGAATTCAAGGACAGGCAATTTTAATTATCTTTAATCTTTGCCATTATAATCTTACAAATCAATAAGTAAGCACTGCATTCAGTAGCATATATTGGGATCATTTTTTCTAAGGCAGAAATGTTATCTTCCATTTAAAACAACAAAACCAAGTAAACTTTTATTGTGTTTTTCACTTAATCTCAGAAAAAATCAGATGGGTCTATAATTCCTCCAGTTTTTTTATGAATTACTGCATATTGCCAATGTTCATATGTATAAAATTGTTTCAGAATCTTTAAATTAAATTTTCTTTAGATTTTGCTTGCTTTACTGTTGCAGTACTTAAAAAAAAAAAGTCTGTCTCTCTAAATGAATTTACTCTTTCTGATAATCCAGTTGATGAGGCAAATGTATAAAAATCCCACTAATGTAGGCTGAGACATGTCCCAAAGTAGCTTGCTTCTCCAGTCAGAAAATCATAGAGCATTTAATAATCCTTCAGCCTTCTTGAGAAATGTATAACGACATTATGGTTGCTCAGAGAGATTTTATTTAATCCTTTCAGAATATTGCATTAGGCTGGGAGGCTGTATTTACTCTTGTGTGTTTCCAGTTAGCAAAGGATAAAGCTGGAAAGAGGAATTTAAGTTAAATTGACTACTAATAGGAAATAGTTCTGCTGAAACTCAGAAGCAGATCTGGGTGTGATAAAGGACTCCTGGCTTTCACTTCCAGGGACTAAATTCTTCTTGAAGATAAAATTTTGAGTGTGTTACTCTCACACTTCCAGCACAGGTTTTTTCCTCCCCTCCAGGTGAAGTGTCCCCCAGGAAGCAGCATCAGTTCTTCACCTGGGAGTGTGCCTTCATTATCTGTCTCTGCAGGGCTGAAGGGGAGCACTGAAAAACCCTCCCGAGGAGCAGGGAAACACTGAGCAGTCCAGAGCAACCTCGTCAGGCAGTAGCTCTGTGAGATGCTTCCCAAAACTGAAATCAGACTTTTGAAAGTCTTCTGATGTCAGGTGTAGAAGAAAGGATTACAGATGGCCTTGCCCTTGCTAAGTCACAGTTGTACTAATTACCAGTTGTACTAATTAGTTGTTACTAATTCTACTTGGTGGGGCTTACCTAAAATATTTTAAAACCAAGTCTTTTAATAATAGCAGTTATGTCAACAGAGAATAAAAGAAGGATCCTCTAAGAGACAGGTGTCTTGTAGGCGATCACACCCTAAGGGGATGGTAAAGCAGGTGAGAGCTGGCTAAAAATATAATAACAATACTTTATAAATAATGCTTATCATAAAAATCAGTAAATTCACATTATACAGTCCATATATCAGCAGTAAGTGTTTGAGGAAGTTGAGATAATGTATTTTAAACATTCATGTATCAAGGAAACAGAGCAAAAACTTTAAGCAGTTTGGTATTAGTAACAATTACTATTCTTTGGTGTTACTTCTAGAAGACAGAAACAGCAGAGATTGTAAGGAATAATAGATTTTTGATGAAATTGAGGATGTAATGAACTGCATCTTCTTCCACTCACAAACAGGTGTTTATCAGTGTGTCATCCCAGCTGTTTCAATCAGAACTGTCTTATCTCTCCAGGAAAATAACTACATATCTTACAGTTTAGACAAATAACTTTTAACAAAACTTAGGATGATTTATATTAAACAACACTTAAACTTGGAATGAATGAACTCTGATAGCAAGGAATAATAAACTTAATTTTAACAGAATATCAAAGTGATAAAATGTAACTTAAGAGTACTTAGACTTAAATGTAGTGAAACTTAACTTTGCTTGATCTTATCAGCAGTCAACTTACTGAAGGTTATGAACTATAATAACCTTCTATAGCTGTATATTATCCATAATAGCTTTGCCCTTAATGGGTTGCTGCTGTGACTAATAAGCAGAAGTGTGACAAAAGAGATGGGTTGGCTGATCAGGGGAGAACCTGGAGGAAAGATTGTGAGGCAGGAGATGCAGAAGGAAGGATCTGGGAGGACTGGGCAGAAAGAGGAGAGAGAATCACTGCTGTGAGGTCAGTCTGGGTGTGCAGCTAGAGCAGCCTGCATTCAGAGACTTCACACTAATCTGTGCAGTCACAGTGCAGCAGGAAATACCTGCAGTCAGAGTCTGCCAGGGGAACCAACAACAGGAACTGCCTGCAGCCAGAGCCAGTGAAGAGCTGGATCAGGGTAACTGAACTGTAAAGAGGAATCAACCAGGATGCTTTCCATACTGTGATAAATAAGTCTATGTCTCTGCTCACTTCTACCCTCTAATGAGAGGGCTGCTGCAACATTTTGGTGCTGCAAAAGTGAGATATATACCCTGAGAAAGCAGCATATGAGGAAGTATCAGAGTGAATTATCATTTTCTGGATGACCTTAATGCCATCCACAAATGGTGTTTTGTCAAGGCTGGATGGATTCTCTGCTACTCTCATACAGGTAGCAAGCAGCCCTGAACAGGCAGTGGGAGACTGTGCATAAGACTTTATTCTGATACACATCAAAAGCCAGGAGTGAGAGGTTGATTCCAATGTGTTGTACTGTGGAAAGCTGAGAACAGTTGGGTCCTGAAGAGCTGCAGCTCTTGGGAAGCTCAAACTGCCCTAAACCTCCCTCTGCCGCAAAGAAGTAAAGCTGGTATTTTCTAAGTGTTTCTAGGAGAAACTAAGAGTTTATTCCAATTTTACACAAATGCACATTGTGTGTTTTCAGTTGTAATTGTTTTTTTTTCTTTTCCTTTTGATGTGTGGGTTTTTGGTTCAGATTGTTTGTTCCCCTAGTTGGCTGAGTGAATGATAGGTCTATACAGTTGCTTAGCTGAAAATAACTGGTATTTGGTGCTGGATTTGGGGAGGTATCATAAGTACTTGTCACATGTTTATAACTTTTAATAACTTAACTAACTTTTTATAACTTAAGGCATCATCGTCCTGCTGGCAATGAGAACTTGGCACAGAATTACACGGTCCCTTGTTCTGGTCCAGGACAGGTGGTTTTTCTGATTTTGCAAGGAGACTGTAAACATGGCCCAGGGACGGATTAATCCCATTTAACAGCATTTCTAACAACTATTTGTTAGAGATGGTTTCTTTTCTTATGACTTTGGTGATGAACTTTGCCAGGATATGGTTGAGGAGAGCAGCTGTGTTGTGTTCTTTACTTTATACTGTTTCTTCCTCAAGCAGTGACTCATAGGCAGTGATATGATAACAGCACACATTTTGCTTGTCTGTGTAAATAAGGCATCCTAAAATGTTTAAATTCCCTATTCCTTCCTGCTTTGTGTCCTGGAGTGAAAAAAATGCGTGAGTAAATAGAGAAATAAATTAATTAATGACAGAATAAACTTGAAGAAAAATCTGCTAGGTGAAATTCAGCACCAGAATGAAAATAATAAACATCTCTTGTTCACAAGTTGTTAAGATGGAATCTTGTCTTGAATAGTAATTAGTACTTATGGGGTGGGGGAGGAAGAGAAATAATGAAGAGCTCTTTCTGAATGGACTTTTAAAAGCGGCATATAGTCTGTTAACCTTTCAGGGTTAAATATCTATTGGAGGTGCTGGCAGGAAAATGATTGCTTTGCAGAGAGCCCTCAGTTCATGCAGTTTATTGACTGCACTTAGATCAGGGCACTGCCTGGAGGATTCATTTGCTTTCTGGAGTTTCTTCTCCTGCTGTCTCATCCCACCAGCTTTTGCATGAACAAAGGGATAGTCCTTTGTGGTCCTTCCATGGGTTTCTTGGAAAAATGACTTGTCCTTTATTTAGCAATGGTTCTTATTTGTATGTTATTTCCAGTACTGCACTTCCTTTTTTTAACAGAACACTGAATATACATGAAAGCCAAGCAAACATTCTTTGCTATAGGTGTTGGTAAATGAGCAGTAGCACGGAAAGACCAGATGAGATTGGATACATGCTCCTGGTTTTAGATTTCCTAATAAAAAGGAAAGTTCTTGAGAAAATTCGATTTACTATAATGATCTGAGAAGTCCTTACCCATAGTAATATTTTCCTTGTGTTCTTTGAGGAAAGAATACGTATTGTAATGAAAATGTGAAAAAAAGGTCTTTGAATGCAATACTTACTACTTATTACTCATGTTAAGTGTCTTTCAGAATGTATTGAATGAGTAGGCTTTTGTTTGCTTTCCTTTTGTAATCAGAGCACTATATCCACTTAAAATCTGTTTGGGAAACCTCCTGGGACAGGATTTCTCTGAACCAACCTGATAATGGAAATTGATGAAGGAAGAACACTACAGTGTCAATCTGAGCTATAGCCTTTAAAACAATCACAGGAAATTTCAAGCACAAATGGGTTTTCTAATCATGTTTTCTTTAGGATTGCATCATATACAGAGGGAAATAGCACATTATTGAAGTGTATTGCATGTCTAACTCAAGCCAACAGCACCATTTACCTTGTGTCATTAAGTCTTCCACAAATAGAGAGTAGTCTCCCACAAGGGGAATATTTACTTCTGCTTGAAATATGAAGTAATAAGTCTAATAGAAGTAGGAAGGTGTAATGTATTGTAAAGCTATTTTGTGTAGCAACAGAATTTCCAATAAGTCTAGTTTTTGTTCAGCAGCTCTGCAGTAAATAATTTAAAATTATAATGGATATTGTAAAGTTTATGTTGGACAGAGGGGGAAAAGCGTTATGCTATGGGTCATAATTAGCAGCAGACTTGATTCATGGTAGTTTTTTCTTTAAGGTATGTGAATTCAAAATAGATGGTAGGAACTCTTAAAGATTAATTGGAGTCTTACATGCTTTTGATGTAGGAATGAATAAAGGAGAGTTTGGTAGAATTTGCCCCTTGGAGACTAAAGGGCAAGGATTTGTTTACATTTTTTAACAGAAGGTTTGAAATTAAGAAAACAGCAGTAGCAGATTTTCTGTAGTGAGCAAAGTGAGTTGGTAGGGTGTAGTGCCTACTTGGAAGGAATCAAGTTTGAGATAAGTATTTTGTACCCTAAAAACAAATTTTACAGTAAAAACAGGTTTTTACTGTTTAAGGGCTAATTTAATTTTATGTCCATTAAAACATTTTTAAGAACACAAACTGGGGCTTAAGTTAATCAAAATTATTTGATTTATCCACAAATTGCTCATTATGGTAGTGAACCTCCCTGGAACAAAATTTTATTTATTTTAAATTGAGGTTTTTTTTCCTTGAAGTTAAATGTTGAGAATTGAATATAGAATTGAGTTATGGTTTTAACAACAAATGAAAATATTAAAATAGCTGAGAATCTCTGCTGCTTCATAGTGTTTATTTGGAATGTGTTAGTTAAGGATTCCTATGGCAGTATCTATAAATATTACATATGACACCATTGAGTCATATTTTACAACACCTCTGGGTCGTGGTTTTTCCACTGATGAATCTGCACAGCTGAGATCTTGTTCTCCTCAAGGCAATCCAGCTGGCTGGCAAAACAACAAAAAGAGGTGGTGTCAAACCACAGGTAATATCTATATCTGCCTTCTAGTCTTTTAGTGGGGAAGTCTTTCTTCTGCTTTGGTAGTCCAAACTGGGGTATATTTCAATACCTAGCATTACATTTTATAAAAAAAATTACTTTCATATCTATATTTTTTATTACTTTATATTCAAGAATTTCCATTTCCATACATTTGAGCTAAAAAATATTACCCAAACTCTTTGCTAGATATTTTAAAAGTGGCACTTGGATTTTAGGAGTTTTAAAAATACTACTTTTAAAAATGTTTATTACAGTACTTACTACTGGATGTGCAAGAGCATGTATCAGATCTATCAGGTTCATTGACTCAGATTATTTCACCTTCAAGAGTTGTGTAATACTTCTTTGCAGAGCTTCTTTCTCTGGTCTTGAGAAAGTCTTGCTTCTCTGGCTCTTGTCTACCTTTACACTTTCATTCCATTTTATGGTTACTTTTAACATGTGACATTTTAATTTAATTTGAGCTCTTTTTAGATTCTCTTTCATTTCCATTTCTAGTTGTGTATGTTTTTCTTCTTTTACTACTTACAGCATTCAAGCCTCTTCCTAGTTTCATTAATTATGGCAACTTTGATTTCTCTATGCATTGTTATGGCAGTAGTAGTACATCCATCCTGCCCTGCTAATGGGAATAGTAATCACATCTCTGGCTATGTCACTTCTATTTTTTTACAATGCTGTGATAGCATCCTCATCTTAAAATTGACTTTTAATGCAGAATAAATACGTATCTCTCCCTCTCTGTTGTCAGAAGGTGCCCAAAAGCAGTTCAGATTTTTTGTAGGCAGAGTACAGTACTATTCCACCCCTAAGTTTACTGATCACTGTAGTAAATAATGGTTCACCTGACTAGGTGTCATGAAGGAATGAATAAAATTAGATTCAGGCAAGTTCTGGCCTTCCGTATCTGTTGTTATTTACACAAGCAAAGTTTCTAGCAGTAAAGGGCATTTCTCCTTTGCCTGAGCTCCTAAACTGTTTGCTCAGTAGTGTAAAGCATTTTGTGGTTTGTGGTATTGTTGTGGTGGTGGTTCTTTTGTTGTTTTCTCTGTTTGTTTGTTTGACAAGATTGTTTTGCTGAGGTCTAAGCTCAGTAGAGACATCTTGGGGAAAATTCTGTTCTGCCTATTTGGGAAGGAGCCATCAGGATTCCACACTAAATGCTAATAAACAGGTTTTTTAGCTCTTCAGAAGAACCAAAAACCCAAGCCACATGTGAATGTTCTTCCAATCATTGTTCCACTGTAGAGACTGGCCACTTCCACCTGAAACCCATACATTTTATGTACATGTAAAGAATTTAGAGCCAGCTGGAGTTTATAAAATTTTGAAGAGAGACATGTACCTTCATAGAAGAGGAGGAGCTTAACTGAGAGTTTATTTATAAAATATAATTCCATGTGTTGATTGCCATGTAGGTGCCCCTCTCTTTATGGCTGGAGTCAGTGAAAAGGTGATTTTTGTCCCTGTGGATCTCTTGTTTTCTTGAGAAACAAGCTGGGGAAGTGAAGAGAGGGAGTGTTCAGGCACAGGGTGTTCTGTGTCTCCCAGTCCCTGTGCTACTGCTGCTATGGGGAGCTTGGTTCTGGGCAGATGCATGGATCATCATGGAAACAGGATAAAAATAGAGACTTTGTTGCTGCTTGTCACTGGTGAACCTGCCAAAATGAGAAACGGCTGTGTTGGAAGATGATGAGGAACTAACACAAAGGCAAACTGTGGGGGCTTCCAGAATAGTGCCACTTGCTGGAGTCTTTGAAGATCTCACTGTGAAAGCAGCACACTTCTTTATCAAAAATGGCCTCTTTCGTGGATATTTGTAGACATTTGTTTGAGGGAAAGGTTAGGGTGAGGGTTTCAAGTGTTTTATTTCTCTAAAACTTTGGTGTCGTTCACTTAAAGTGAAACCTCAAAAAGGAGATGGTGAATTTTTCAGAAACTGAGGGATAACAACGACTGAGAAGTTTCATTTTTAATTTACTCTGGCTTGGCTGACAATCTCTCCTTCTTTAACCTTATTAGCTGGAAGAGAGGAAACAGCTATCCAAGAAATAGCAGAGAGAAATTGATGGCACTTTAACTCCCCGCTAATACCTTTGTGAATGAAGAGCTCTTTTGAAGACAGACTGCAGTAATCAGATGTCAGAGCCTCTCATAGTCAGGCTCTTTTAATGACTTGGATCCTGAGGGGTCATGGCTTCACAGCTGGAAAAAAAGCATCATTTCTGGAGGGACATGAGTTCTCCTGCCTCAGAAGTCATCTTCAATTCCTGGATGACTGCTCTGTAATTGAGCTGTAAGAACAGCCGTGTTGGTTCAATAGAGAGGGTTTTTTTGTAGAGAGTAGTGCCTCTATTAATCCCTCAGAGGTACAAAATATTCTACTGGCAGAGTGTTGTTACGTGGCACCATCTCCCCAGGTCAAGGGTAGAGAACCAATTACAGAAGAAAAAGATGAGAAGTGGAAGGAGGTGGCAAACAGCTCAGTGAGCTGCAGTCTCAGTGTAGCAGAGTTATGCAAATATTGCATTTGCCAGGCCCAGATAAGAATGGGAGTTAACAGCCTGAGGCTGTACCCTAGCAGTGCCTCTCTCCATCTTTCAGAGATGTTCATGATGCACTTGTTTAAAGGCAAATTTTTTCATCTGCAGTTATGATTTAGCAGACTGTTACTTCATGCCAAACACTTCTGTGGAGGTTTGAGCTTTATCTTTTAATCCTACTTTTTTTTCTTTGCTATTCTCTGTCTCACAAGCATGGCTATTAATAATACTGCCAAGAGTAACAGGAGAGACTTCACTGCAGGTAAGCTCACCAGAAAGTTCTCCTGGATAACAGAGTAACAACTGGAGTGAGCTTTGTTCAGGTTTTCTGTCATAACTGAATTAAAGAAGGTACTATGAGGGGCCCAGGCTCTTAAGATTAGCTGCCTAAAAGTGTATTTCTAATGTTCCTTCCAGTACTTCCTACTTTCTTCCCTTTTCTGGGTGTCTCTTCAGTATTTCTATACCGGACTCCTTTCCAAACAGTGGAAAAAGGTACTTTGGTCATGGTCAAACTCTGCTGACGATATGAGAAGCTGCCTGCTGAAGGGTGCAAATGTTGGGTGAGCATATGACTGCTCCAGCAGGAATCCAGCAAGGAAATATTTCCATTGCAGTGTGCAGTTGCTGCAGTCTGGTGACACCATCCTGTTCCTCATGGGTGTGTCTGGTTTTTGGAGATTATTCAGTCTTTTGGATGTCTCTTATTCAGCCGAATATGAAGCACACGTGGCTGCAGCTGTTCTCTGCAGCCCCTGCAAAGGAGGATTGCACAGACCACAGGGAAACTGAGCCAGCCCATCCATAGAAGATTTCCCCCTGTCTATATGACTTTAAAAAAAAGTATTTTTTTAATAGGTTGCAATCTGTTTGCTGTACCTCAATAAAATCCGATTCAAATCAAGGAGAGGTACCACTGCAGGAAGTTAAAGTAGTAGTAGGAAGAGCTGGTCTTAAATGATGTTGGAAACACTGTGCTTTCAGAGCTGGATGTAATACACTCCAGAGTGTACAGTTTCCCTTTATGAAACATGCATGACTCGTATTAGCTGCTGTTTACTGCGCCTATGGTTAGTGCTCAAGTGGCAACTGAATAATTTAAAATCACAGATGTGAGTCATTAACTCTCCTGTCTTCTACAGTTTTATCAGAAACTGACCTCTCCAAGTCTGTCTGCAAAACAGGCACGGGGAAACAATAGGGAAGCTTTCACTGGTGCTTCTAGCTGTTCTGTAACCAGCTTGACTTTAAAATACAATTCTTAAAGGACTCCTAGAACCTTTCATCAAGAGCTTATCCACAGCACAACATGCATAAGAGATTGTCTGATGTTATACCACTCTTAATGCTACCCCTGGTTTGGGGGGAAATAAGGCCTGTCTTCTCTTGCCTCTCTTGGTACACATTGGTATTCACCATAGTTACAGCACCAGAAATTCACCCCAGAATCTCTTTTCCACTTACTAAATACTTTTGGTTCCTGTACTTACTGTTTTGCTGGGGAAACATGCTTTAGGGGCTTGAAATATGGCATTTGACTGTCAGCTGTAAAAGTCTGACAGGATGGATGTGAAACTTAAATGGAACCATAATATTCAAATTTCCTAAGGTCATTATTCCGTGATCTTATGGGGGGGTACTTAACTCTGTTATTCAGTGTAGTGGCAGTGATTTTACAAAACCAGGAGGTACAGGACAGGTTACGTTTTTCCGTTTGACTTTTTAAAAATAGGATATCTAAGTAGGTTTAAGCTCAACAGCACAGTGCTTTGTTCCTGCCCACAATTAGAGTAGTGACTGGGTGTGAAATAACAGAACAGGCTGTAAAAAATATTGATTGGTGGTTTATCTTCCAAGGAGGCATTAATGGGCAACAAGACTTGCCATCCTCTTGTTTTTTTTCAAAACTGGGCCTAAAGTGGGAAAATATTTTAAGATTTTGTGGACTGTAAAATGCTGGCATTGATCATTTATGTTCCTGTAGTTGAACATAAGTAGTTATATTTACTTTATAAATACGTATGCATGAAATCCAATATAAACATAGTGTTATGTGTGTATAATATACATGCCTATCTATACATAATATGCATTTAACCAGCAATTTTTTGGATGTTTTAAGATTGTTTTAAAAGGTTATGATCTGTTAACTTTTACAGGATTTGTTCATAAAGCTGTTTAGCTCCAGAAAAGAAATAAGATTTTATTAGCATTTGTGTTGCTTGTTTTTTTGATGTTTCATCTCATTGCCCTGGCTGTCAGTGTGTCCTGACCTGGCCACAGAGCCCAGCCTCATCAGCAGGACACTTAGAAGGTGAGGCTAACCTTGAAAAGTGACTTTCTGTATCATGTTCTCAGTTACTAAGTTGTGATGAACTTGTGTGAGTGCCAGAGGACAAGTCCTACTTTGTTGGCTGTGTATTCACGATTCTTGGAGTATGAGTAATTACACAGTGAACCCTGCACTGAGGAAAAGTGAGCGTGCTATTTCCAGAGCCAAGGCTCCCCTGGGATGTGCAAAGTGTGCAAAGTCATCTTGCTGTGCATGGCCCAGACATTCAGGTAGGTCTGAAAGGCCCTGAGGCAAGAGCAGCTGGAGGGGACCACAACATCTGCAGCTTTTAGTAGCTGCAGTTCCGGACTGAAATCAATTTATTTTCTTATTTTCAGTTCATACCTTCCCTTCCTGGAAAGCAAATACTTGACTAACTCACCGTGTGTGCAGCTCCTCTCGTGACACCCTCAAGCAGTGATTTTATGCCATGCTTTATAGATTTGGAAAACCGGCAAGTGGAAGGTCACAGCAAATTACTTGTTCAGACTTCCACGAGTAATTAGAGAGTACTTGAATTACTGCCTGCTTGTTTGGATAGTTATTTAGACAGATATAAGCTCCATAAGAACCCAAAACTAGGAAGCAGAAAAATAGTAAATAGGCCTGCATGCTACCCCTTTTTGCACCCAATTTGCAGGAGTAAAAATCTGCATTTTGAAGTCGTCCCAAGAAGTTTGGCCATGTTATCAAGTGCAGTATAGCCCCTAAAGTTTGACGATTCAGATCTGTTCTCACCATTTTTTGTTAAGACTATAAAATATTCCCTTAGAGAATCATTTTTGTCTGCCTCTCTTTCCTTTCCTTTGAGAACATTAGAGCATCTTGTGATGGGGTAAGAGAAATTTAATCTATTAGCACCCAAAGAATTCTCAGGGAGCAATAATCTGAAAGAACTGTAGAAGTTGAGAAATTGCGTGGGCTCAGAGGGGTTACAGCTCCTTCCCATACAGGAACACAAAAGAAATGGGAGGATTTTGGTGTGGGGAGGCAGTCCAGATGATCTGGAGTAAGTAGCAGGGATGATTGCAAAGGATGATTGCAGCAGTAAATTGAAGGGGGCTGACCGTGATCAGAAGCTGCTGGCTATGATTCCATCTTAGTAAATGTGTATGAAAAAACTGAACTGAGAGATGCAAAAGTAAAAATAGCTATTGATGAGCAGGAGAGGAAAATAGAGCAGCAAATGATCACAGACAGGAAGGTTTTGGAGCCTTCTGAGAGTTGTGACCTTTGAGTTTTTTGGGTTTTTTGGTTTTGAGTTGTTTTGGTTTTTTTTTTTTTTTTGCAATGAAATTCCTACTACTGTAAAT
>VWZV01016216.1:90189-316555 GCA_013397155.1 Irena cyanogastra
AAAAAAAAAAAAAATCAGGAAACAAAACTCCAGGTGTTTTCTCCCCTGCCTCTAAGCAGTCTAAATGACTCAAAGATAGCAAGTGATACTTACACATAGCAAGTGATGCTTTTTCAGCTGGAACTCATGAACTGAGGAAGAAAATCACCCCAGTAATCTATCTAAAATTGATGTGAATCAAAAATGTGTTCTTGCCAGGATGGGTGTCACAAACGATGCTTGGAGAAAAGATAGCTGTACATTCCTGGAACTGGAAAATATTCAAATTAGGTGAAAAATTCATAACATTTTCTAGGGGAATTTTTATTTTATGTACTAGGTAAAGAGCTTAAGTTGAAGTGGAATTTTGTACATGAGTGGACTGCAAATACCTCTAAATATTTAGAAGAAGATGTGACCTCCCCAATCAGGGATTTCACAGAGACTGAGTGTAATGTTAACTTAATGGTCATGACACTTGGTATCTTGTAGTGTTCTATTTTATTTCCTCTCCATTGCTTTTCAATGCTTTTATCATCACACAGAACGCAGGGCTTCATTGCACCTTGCTGCCCTTCCCAACAGTTTGCTATTACTTGCAACAGTAGCTTACAAACAACAAAAAAAGCTTTTTCTTTTAAGCATCTGTTGATAAACATCAACAATGGGGTAAAATTAACTTCTAAGAGAAGGAGGTTTCTACATAGAGCAATCTATTCCTTACTCTTTTAATATACAGAAATAGGAATAGGAAAACTGAATAAACGAAATAAACAACTTAGAAAAATTAGCACTTCCCTTTGAATGCAGCTTCAGACAGCAGCATTGAATACTTCTGTCTCTTAATTCCCTGTGCTTAAAGACCAGTTGTTCTCCTAAAAATGCCACGAGAGTAAACCCAATATGAAGGTAGCAATATGAAGGATGCTTCAGAAAATTCCTTTGAGGAATATAGGAACTGCACCTTTCAAACAATCTAAAATATGTCATTGAGAAAGCTCAATGTAATCTAAATTTTGAAACAAAATGTTGCAGAGAGGTTTGGACATCCTTGCTTGTCTCACTGCTGCCTCCTGGGTCTGTGAAGTCCAACCAATTTTCTAATTAAGGAAGGGTCTGGATCATGTGTCTTTGTTTCCTTGTCACAAGCACTCAACGGAAAAAATGCAAATATTTAGCATTTTCCAGAGGTGAAGACCTCTATAATTCTATGGGCAGGTAGTTTTACACAATCTAGCATGCTGGTTTTAGAACATGCAAAGAAGGATTGTTTTTCTTGTTCTACGAGGCGTTCCAACACAGAACATTTTACTGAGAGCTTTGTGGGGTTTGTGTTAGTTAAGCACACACCTTACTAAACCTTAAAGGATGTGTTAAAACCACAATGAAAATGATAGTTATCATTTTCTTAGAGGTGCTTAGGTGGATGCAGTTCCAGGAAGATGGGAACTGATGATGCTTCACGAAGGCTGACCTAGAACAGAAACTAGAAAGAGTGAAAGAATAAAAAGTATGGTTTTATTAGGAGGCCTCAATGGATGCACCTTGGGCAGTACAAGAACCCAGCCAGGGGGCTCCAGCACCCAAGATTAACCAAAATGGTCACGAAATGGATGACCAGTCACAAGGTCTCACTTTTATAAGTTCTGTTCCATTTGCATATTGGAGTTAATTGTTCAATTACAGCTTTAGGTTATAAAGTCCCATCCTTCTTGTTTTTCTCTCTTCAGTCCACGTTGTTTATGCTCTTGGGCCTGAGATTTGGATCATTTGCCCTTGATCCCCAGCTGGAGAAGGAATTGTTTTGTCTCCCTACTCTGTGAAGAGAGCTTACCATCCCTTAATATGAAGCTCAGACCCACACACTAAAGCAGCACAGAATCTGAAAAATATAAGAGCTAAAACCTGAGGCATTAGTTGATTGCCCACAAAGGATCACATTGATTTTATGGTTTAAAAAAGAACTAGGTGTGAAATAGCTGGTTTTGAGATTAGCTGTAGTTTTCCAAAAGAGTTAATGTTAGTCCACCAGGTACCCTGTAAGAGAAGAATCACGCTATTTACTTTTAATGTGGGAATAAGTATGTCAGCAAAAAAATTTCCTTCCCTTTTGACTTTCACCTAATAGCTTTAAAGTCTTCCAGTCTGACTTGTCTGATCCATTTCATAAAGAGCTGATAGGAGATGGAGTTTTATCAGCACTTCAGGTGTCAGTAAAACTTTAAATGGATTGTTGTTGTTTTGGCTGATGGCACACAGATTAAACAGACAGGAAGTTCTTTGGGTTTTAGTGCTTGTAGGTGAGGCAAGGAACTGAAGAATGTGAATTCCTTGTCTGTCTCTGTCTTTTTGAGTCAATAATAATGAACTTCTTTTGAACATCGTTGCATGCTTGGTAGGTTTGTCACCATCTTGAGCAGATCCAGGATTTCTTTGTTCCAAGTGTGTAACCTGCCTTGCCCCCTAAAGGCTGGGATATAAGCCACTTCTATGAATCCCTTAAAAATGCAGGTTTGGAATTTGATTTATGGCTGACATTGGTTTGAATGCCATAAATAGTTACCCTTTTTATTGACTGGGCTCCATATCAAACGGGAAGTGTTCTGATAGTGTTCATGGAGAGAAATGTGGCTGCTTTTTTATGGCTTTGAAAACATACACAATGCAAACCCCACAACTTCTCACTCCATTACTCAGCTGAGAAAACCTAATGTTTTGCAGAGACTGGAAATATATTAGCTTTCTTGCAGCTGTCTTCATGTATACTTCTGGGCTTTGTCTTTAATCTGTGGAATAATCTGTTCTTCCTTGCAGTCTGTGGAACTGTCTTTCCCTGAAATGAGACTGAAATCTTAATGATGCTTGGTGGTAAAATTCACCTTGCAGCACCAGCTCAAAAAAATTCTTCTGTGGTGATTTTTGAAATTTAAAAATTAACTTCTGAGACCAGCAACAAGTAACCAGTGCTTTATTAGCATACTGAAGGGGAGGGGAGAAATCAGTGAGGGATGTGGAAAATTTAAATACTGCAGTAATTGCTCATACTTTAATTTAGATTCACTTACTCCAGAAAGGTCAAATAACTATTTTAACTTCTTCTGTCAGTAAATTGCTTTGAAAATTATAACCTGGGAAATTCACTGCATAAGCCATGCCCAGAGTGAGAGAACCGTTTTACTTGAAATGTTTTCTAGTTTAGCTTGCTCCCTATGCTAGAATTCTTGTTTGTTCTTACAATAAAGTAAATATGGATTTTTGAAGTAGAGTTGACACGTTCCACATAATGAGGACATGAGATGGAAATATTATGATTTTATTATAACAATGGGATTATTTTAAATAGTTGCAAGTTTTCCAAAGTTATACAAAACTGTAAATTCTCTTTGATATTTGAATACATTTTAAAGTATACTTACACAAAACAAAGAAAAAAAACCAGACTGCTGTGAGAAGGAATATAATAACATTTAGAAGTAACAAGATAAGACATAAACCACATAGAACTGCAGTTCTTTACTACCTCAAGAAAGAATTTCAAGATTGAAAGTAGTGATTAAGATCCTACTATCTATTTTTAAATATATGCAGGCAATAACCATTTTGTGATTTAGAAGATCAATTAATATGAAATCAAGCTCTCCCTAGGATTATTCAGACCTATTAGTCTGCTCTCTAGAGTTTTTAGACTATATTTTTTAAAAGGTAAACTGTACAAAGTATGCATTACTCAAATAATTAAAATAACAACCCAAACCCTATTTTTCCTCTTAATTTAATTAACTCACCCAGGCCTCCATAATTGACAGAGACAACAAGAACTCATGTCAGTAAAATACAAATGTTCTGAAAGACTGTAGTGATGCTTCTCACTCGTAGGGTACACTTTTAACATCTCTGTCTAAGAATCCTATGAGATGATCACTGGAGAAATAGATATTTTTCACTTTTGTTTAATATTTCTTTCCATTTTTTAGCCCTTTCCTATTGTTTCAAACTTATTTTCATGCAGAAGAAAAATTGAGAAGTATTTAGATTTATCTTTTTATTTAAGAAAGTTTGAAAGCAGTACTGGGGGAGGTACTTGGATGCTAAGAGCTTGTCCACTTGCTGTGCCATGTTGCCTGGTGATCCTTTGCTCTCCATTAAGGAAAGAGGGAAAAAAAACCTCACCACAAAAGCAGTGCAAAGCTTATAGGAATGTCTAGAAGAATTGTGCCTAACCAGCCTTTGTGATGATGGTTTATTCAGTGTGAGAGCAATACTTCCTCCCCCCTCTCCTAGACTGTTAGAATCAGGAGGCAGACAGGATTCTCTGCCAACATTTCTGTCTTCCAAGGTAAGGGGTGGCTACATTACATAATTCTTTCCTTTCCTAAGTGTACATATGGATATATACATATAAATGAGGGTGTATGTTTGCCCACAGGCAGTGACAGGAATGTAAAGCAGTTATTTTAACATGGACAACACAGAGACACAATGTGTGTCCCAAGCTGCTCAGCTGAAAATAGTAATATAGATCATTCACCTAACCAGTATTTTATATTTTGGAGGTCATAAACTTAGACTTAGTGATGGGAGAGGTATAAATAAAGGCATGCAAACTTTTTTTGTTTGTCTCATTATACTGCTATGCCTTTGCTCTGTGTTCTTATGTTTTTTCTTTGCTTGTTTTTATTTATTCCTAGTTATACTTCAGTGGCCTACTAAATGTGTTCTTTTCAAGAATATTTATCTCTCCTTGCTGCTTAATTCATCTAAATATTTAGACATTGCTATATTCTCAGTCAGTAGGCACTTGGCTAATCTATACAAATTAATCTCATTTATAAATTATTCCTTCTAGCTCACTGCCAGTTTGCACGCAACGGAATGCAAAGCAAAAGTGCTTCAAACCTTATCAGTCAGCAAACCAAGAACCACAACTCTTCTTATTAAAGCGTGGCAGCTTAAGCCAAAGGAATAGAAGCTTTAATTTTTCATGAGGAATCCTGAGAGAATTTGGCAAAGCAAAACAAGTGACTGCTCCTGCACTGATCAGCTGTTTGAAGCTGCTTTTTTGCCACTTTCCATTTCTGTTTGGGACCTGAGCAGTAGTGTGGACCTGGTGCTCACAGATGGTGGCTGGGAGAATTTGAAGCTGAAGAAGCCCCTGTGCCCACAGAAGAGCAGAGGAAGGGCCCAAACCCTTAGTATGGTAGGGAGATGCACCAAATATTCACTGGCTCTTTGCATGGTATTAGAGACTTGGTGGTACTTTACTGCCTCAGGGCAACCTGGTAGCTTTCCAATTATTGAGACCCTTCCAATTTAAACAAACAAACAAACAAAAAAAAAACCCCAACATTGCAACATGGACACAATTACACAATTCAAAAGCTTTTCAGCATATTTCATTTTCACGCTTAGTTTTTTTGATCCCTTAGCAGCAACAGCAAAATATAACTGTGAGACATGTTTGAGCTTTGTGAAGAGTTTTCTTTACTGAAAAGCTTTAACATACACACATGGGTTTTAAGAGTTTGGAGATTTTTCCTCATTAAACAGACTTCCTGGAGGGGAAAATAGGTAAATAACAGGAAGAAATCCCTGATTTTTGCTTGCAAGTATCCACTGCAGGGGAAGATAAATAGCAGTATGACTCATGCTTTATTATTTAGTGACTATCAAGCTTGCTTCTTGAGATTATCTCTTCTTAGAGTATTTGGGCTTGGTTTGACTCAAATCAGTTTAACTGTGCTGTACGTAAAGAAAACTTAAGGTTCTTGATATTTAAGAGCAGTGGAGTCAAGTCAATCATGTGGAAATAACATCAGTGGGTAAAATCCCTGAAATCAACAGGAATACTCCAAAAAGCATTTGTGGCTTTGGCTCAAAACTGTGTCTCTGAGTTGTGGAGGAAATTTGCATGCACATGGATTTGCTCATGCAGATGTCTGCTCTGTATTCAGAATCAACAATTGCACACATCAGCCACTGTTTTCACTTGCAAATAGTTGCTGTGCATATGGATTTTATAGGAGCTTTATGGAAACAGGCCCTGTAATAACAGCCAACAGCATCTCTTGTTCAGTGGTGTTATTGTGGAATGATCAGCTGCCTGAGAGCTGTCACATTTTATTTCTGAAATTGCAGGTTTGTGTATTACTTAACAGTAATACACATCACAAACAGTGGTTCAGTGATGAACATGGTGTATGAGCTTAAAAGCCTAATGTCTGCCTGAGTTTAATAATGCTTAAGTTCAGCCATCTGAAAAACCTAAGATGGAACCTCAAACCTAACCCAGGCTCTCAAGTCAGCCAAACACATCAGGTATCAGCAGCAAGATTCATGGATTCTCACTGCTGTGAGACAGGTCTCACCCCATCCAGTGAGTCATAGTTCCCTTTAGGAGCAGCCTGTAGGGACTCCCTTCCTGGAGTCAAGGGACATCAACTACACCTTTTGTCTGAGGATCAGCCTAATTCTATTAATTTCCTCTGATATGCTTCTTCGTATAAAATGTTTACCAAGAGCACCATATATTTCTATAGGAGCCTGGACCTTTCCTCTGCTAGAATGTGGGAAGTAGAAGGGGATAGACCAAGTAGGGAGGAGCAAAATGAAACTTTGCTCTGGTGTGACCTTTTGTTTTCCTTCACTGCAATTTAGGAAGCTGAACCTTGCAAAAACAATAGTCAGTTTTTTTGGCATTGACACCTGGAAGGCAAAGTTTGGCATGGTGGCAGTGGGAGTCCTACAGCACTGGCAGATCATTACAAACATAGGGGAATCCTCCTGAACCATGTCACCCTTCTGGGAATTTGCTGTTTGTGACAGGCAGTCCAGCTGAGATGCCCTTGCTGCCCCCAAGGGGCTGGCTCAGCTGTGCTGGGGAGGGCAGGAACTGTTTCCATGCAGATTGGATCTTGTGACACCATCCTGCCTAGAGCCAACAGGCCTGGCTTGCAGCACAGGATGGGAGCCAAGCCACAGTGGCACCCCAGTCATTCACAAACACACTTAGCTTGGGTTCAAACCCACAAACACAAAACAAACCTGTGTTTCTTCTGAATCAGCTGGCAACTGCAGTGGCTGGCTCTCCCAGACCAGCAGGCAGCCATCACATTTGTTTTTGTCTGTGCAATGCCTCCTATCCCTGGATCAGGACAAAGAGGGGGTTTGTGTATCACTGACTCCCTCTGTTAGCTGGGAGCATGGTGCCTGTGCTGCATTTGTCACTCAGGCTGACAGGAAGCATATGGATAGAGGTGTCCCTTGGTGCAGCAGACGTGCAGCTGAGAGAACTGGAGAAAAATCTAAGGGCTGCTCTGATTCTTCATCCTCTCTGCGTGTGGCATTTAATGACACAACTGCAGCAATTTGGTTTTATTATGTAGAATAGAGGAGGTTATTTAATTTCATAATATTTGGAATCGCTGTCTGTGCCTTTAACATCTTGGGAGCAGACTGGAAATCCTTTTGTTCATCAGTTCTGGCCTTAAACTTGCAGAAAGGTAGTAGCTGCTCTATAGTGCAAAAGCAGCTGGAGGAACTGCTGGGTTCCTTTTCCACACAGTGCTCTGGAATGACAGGATCTATCCCAAAAAGACCTTGAGTTTTCTGCTGTGAGTTCATTCAGTGTATGCAGTCTTTGGCTCCACATGGAAAGCAGCTCAATTCTCCTGTAAAAAGGAGGCAGATAAGACAGAGAAGGAGATAACTTCAAATAACATTATAACTGCCACCAGACAGGTGCCTGGGCAGCACAGGAGGGCTGCAGATGCTCCTGGGGGAAAGAAAAGCTCTTGGCTTGCTGATTCTGCCTCCACTCCATAAAGGCTGCAGGGGCAGGGCACAGCAGCACTGCCCTGATCCTGGCAGTTTGTGCTGGGGACACAGGGAGCACAGGGCTGGTGGCCACTGTGGCTTAAAGGCCAACTGGTCTGTGCTGTTAATGGGGCAAGTGAGGGAATCTCTGCTGCCCTCCACTGTGAGTTTTACTGGAATGGGTCTCATCCTTACTTTCAGTTTTGAAAATATCTGGCAGCTGCTGGAAGAAAGGTGCTGGGTTTTTCCTTTCAATCATCCACCTGTGATTTCAAGTAAAATTGTAAGATGATTTAAAAACATCACCAAGGAAACTGGGTGCAGAAACTGCTGCAGAAAAAGCAGCAGTGGTGCCTGAGATGAGAGTGAACAGATATCACTAGGCTGGTAGTGTTACTGAATTTAATAAGTGCTGTGTTCATCTTTGGTCTTTCTTTGGGAAATTTTTATATTTCAGCTTTTTTTTTTTTTGCTTACAGTAGCAATTATAAGAAAACCATAAGCCCTGAGATCAGATAATTGCCTTTAATTCCAAAGACACTTAGATCAAATTTCTAGACAGATTGCACACTCAGTTCAGATAAAAAGAGTGTCCCCTTTTCACCTTCTGTCTGTGATATTTTTCATTCCCTAATGCATCAATAATTGAGTGTGAAACACATGTCACAATAGTCTTAGTCTGAAAATACTTTACAGGATCACCTATATTCTCATCTCTTTGAAGTACATATGGAATCACTAAGGGATAAAATATTTGAGAATGGGAAAACTCCTCAGCAGTTCTATCTTGCCATTAATTCAAAATTGCCAGTAGCTTGATGGATACAGGGATAAGGATAATAGTAACCTGGATCTCCAAGATACAGTTCTCTCTAAAACTAAAGATGGCACTAGACTATTCTAGACTGGTCTTAATTACATTCTGAACCCTTCCTAATAGAAGTTTGAAGTGTTTCCCATAGAAAATATTGTGATCATATCAGCAAACACCATGTAGTGGATGAGAGGCCAACAACATGAGGCAAAGAGCCCTTCTCTTCTACATCCTGTACATTATCTTTCTCTTTAGTAGAACTGAACAGAACATTTCTAGCCATAAAAACTACAAAACAAACCTTGGAAATACTTATTTGTGTTAGTGGCTCCTCTTGATGTAGGAAATCACTTGAAGGACTGTCAGAAAGATAATTACCACAAAAAAGAACCTCTGCTGTCCTTCTACATCTGTGTTTTGTTCAGTAGTGTTTGAGTGAGGTTCCTTTCCCTCCCGTTGTCTGCACTTTTCCGTTGTGAAAACTTTCTCTGGTCTGAATAAAGGAAGAAATTAAATTGTAGGAAAGTGTTGAGGTTATGTTGAAAGGCTTGTAATGTGAAAATTTCTATCACAAAACAGAAGTCCCCAATGTGATATAAAAGGCCCAAGCATCTTTATTCCCCTTGCATCTGCATTGTACTTGCAGACATTTACCTTATTTGTCTTCCAAAAGCATCCAAGAATTAAGCTCAAATCCTGCTTTGTCTCTCTCCCTCTTTTTTTCCCCCCCATTGCACAGTGCTATTTTGCAGTGTTTTGCATAATCTGAATAATAGATATCGTTCAAGTTCTGAAAATCTGGAGGTAAAGATCTTCCCCTTATGCCTTCCGTTCCATATCTTGAGTGGTTACTATTCTCTAGATAATGAAGCAGTCACCTCATTTGGGATTTAGGGTGCAATGGCAGTAAGTTATGACAGTGTAACAACTCCACACTGGAAAGCCCATGGGGTTGGAGTTGTTCGGCCTGTGGACTTTAAAAGAGAAATCTGCAAGAGAATCTTTCAGACATGTTAAACCACAGCAGGAAAAGGAAAAACCCCACACATTTATTACTATGTGCAGTGCCATCTATAGAGGGATTATTTAAAGAGTTTTTTTCTCCTAGGTTTGAGAATATTGATGAGTTTTAAATATGAATTGACTGGATTAATTTGAGTACTGCACTGGGTTGCCATATGAATTCAGTTTGTTTCCAGTATAAAATGTTACTTATTTTAAGGTGAAGTTTTTGGATTGGTTTCATTGTCTCAAGTAATAGATGATGACAATATTATAGGAGTGTGTCTATATAATGACATTAAATTGCAAGTCTTTGCTTTCTTCTGACTTCAGGAAATACTGCAGTATATGTTTCTAATGCTTTTTCTTGATACTTGGCAAAAGAAGTAATCTCAAACCAGTGTTTTTCTCATATATGTGCTATTTTTTTGCAACTATAAGCTTTTAAAAACTCTTTTTTACTGCAAATGTAGTAGAAAAAATGTTTGAATTGTCTGTGCTTTTGACAGTGATGTTTTCATATAACTGCAGTGTGAGTTGTCAGCTAATTTTGTCCAAAACCCAGCGAGAGACAGAAATTAGATTCTCTTACATGAAAAATAATTTCACCTACATCTGTAGTGATTTTTGACAGCTCAAGATGGTATCTAAATCTTAGACACTTTGGTTCAGTTTTTAAAAATCTTAAAAACACAGAGGCACTCAACACTTATGTTTCTTAAGCTTTTAGAGATTGTTTTCCTTTGTCTTCCAGTCTGTTTCCAGCTTAGTAAAACTTAGGGGTGTGGTGCTGTTTAACGCCATGTAATAAAGGTTGTAACATAAATTCACCAATTTTTTTGGGGTCTTTGCTTTAGTGTCTACATTTTGTCAGGTGCCACTCAAGGACAGCGTTCTTGGCTTTCGAAGTTACTGATTTGTGCTTAAAAATGGTAAGAAACAGAAGGTGTAGTAGACACAGATTAGGTTAGAAGCTGAAATATTCATAAATAAGGCAGAGCATCATGCAAGAAGTTTAGACAATTTGCCTTGAGCTGGAGACATATCCAGTGTGGGTGAATAAATTTGTGTGATGCCAAAGAAGGACTCTGGAAATACTTAAGGGATAATTTGTATAAGGTGTGATTTTTTGTTCCAGTCAAGGTCATTGGTTTATTGGGACTAAAAAGTGTGAAAAAAAGATAACAACCCATGGCCCAAAGAGCTCACAATTTACATCTCTCCACAGGAATGGAGTGCATTGGCTGTTGTATCACAGGGTGGGAAGGTGAAGCAGTGAAGTGAAGCAAAGCAGTGGCTCAGAGAACCATGTGTTTTAATAGCTCTTCTCTACATGTGCATATCGAAATGACAAATGTTCTCTCTCAAGGTAAAGCTCTAAAGTGTTCATTTGAAGTCTGTCTGCTCAGGCTTTGTCCCCCTTATGGGTATTGCATAGCACTCAGAGACAAGCAAATTAGGGTAGCAGAGACGAAAAGGAGATCTGGAGTTCAATATCGATTAAAATATTCATTAATGTGTGGGAAAATCCTCCCCATTTTAAATTTTCAACTGATGCTAAAACAGAAGTCAGGGCTGTCTCTGTATAAATAGGGAACTAAATGCCTTTCAACAGGTACAATAAGAAAAATAAGATTAACTTAATTATGCAAGGAAATGTACTTTGGATTCTACTATCACAAGATGTACTGCATAAATTCATGTCCTGGGGGACAACAACTTCTGCAGTTCATCATTTGGAAGCTCAAGAAGAGGAAAATAAAAAAAAAAAAAAAAAAATAAAAAAAAAAAAAAAGAAGAAGAAAGGCCTGGGAGTATTTTTGGTTTACTGTGGCTGTGACCCATACATTTGCCATTGCCAAGAGAAAACCAGTGCACCTTGCATGTAGCAGGCATGGTGTTTTCTGGCATAATCAAAAAAACCAAAACATTGATATGCTTTCATTTAGAGCAGTGCTAACAGTCCCCTTGAAACTATATACATCCCTTTATTGGACTGGATAACAAAAACTGTTAGGCTGATTACAAGAAGGACAGCGTCTCTGTTAAAGACATGTTCAAATAGCTTTGCTAGAAATCTTTGTTTAGATTAACAAAACTAAAGTCAAAGCACTACAAGAATATTTTTCAGTTACATCAGTGAAGAAAATACCAAGATAAGGCAGTAAGTATTTGGGTTGAAATACTGGTACAGAAATACATTTGTTTAATAAATTAAACTTGATTTTTGTAAAGAGAAAATGTCTTAAAAAAAAAAAAAGGGAGAAATACAAGGGTAGCCATGAGCCCTACACAGACCCATGATGCTGGTAGTGGCTTTAGGCCTGTACTGCATGGGGTGTTTGTGTTGTAGCCTGTGATTTCATTTGCTGTGGCTTTGGTTGCAGTGCTTTGCATCTCAGCCCTGACCTAGATGGTGCTGAGGACAGCAGAGTGTTTTACCACAGTGCTGGGAGTTCCCTGGGCATGGCTTTGTGGCATCTTTGCTCCCTGGGAGCAGGCTGAGCTGGAGACAGGATGGAACAGGCACAGGGAGCACAGCAAATCTTTCTGCTGGCCTGAACTCACACTTGTCTGCCCCTCTTTTCTTTGCCTTTAGCAGAGCCAATAGCCTGGGGCAGTGCAGTGTCACAGCAGACTGTGGTTGCATTTGAGAATTGTGTCCCAAGTCCCATTTGGGTGGAGTGAAAGAATTAAAGATTACCTGAAGCTGCCCATAATTGTGTTTTATTTGGCTCTAGAGATTCTATATGAAGAAGCAAAGCACAAACAGCCTGTTTGTACAAATCCAGCTGTTTCTCCCAAATCTACAGCTGTATTTAATTGCTAACATCTACCTGTTTTTTCCTTATCATCCTTGCTGTTATCCCTATCTTTATCTTATATTGGCATTTATACCAATTTGACTCAAATTATGTGTATTTAGCAAATGGCTTGTGTTTTAGTGAAATGTGAAGACATAAAAGAACACTGAGACTTGCCTGCTTTGGGTATTTTTTTTTTGTATATTTTTTGTCAGGAGAATCCAACAAGTCTCTTGGTAATGGTAACCTTCCTTTGACAGCAATGGTGCAGGTTCCCAGCTGCAACACTGCAAAAGAGCTGCTACAAGGAGAAATCAGAAGCAGCTGACTGGCCTGTGGAACCACATGAGTAACGTCCTTCCTGGAATGAGGAGTGAACTGGGCCCAGTTGGTGTAGGTGTATTTGCCAAGTGGAACATCATTTACCTGCCCCAGACTGACACCAGAACAGAGCTGGGGATGCTTTCAGGCAATTTTATCTCCAGGGAACCATTAGACAGGAGACCCTGCTTCATCACAGGAACAGAAATACCACAATTACACAATTATCTGGTGATTTAGAAATTAAGCTGTGTAAATGTGAAGACATTACAGCAATGAGATGCATTTAACCAGACATGGAACCAGCCCCCCTCCAGCCTTTAGTCCGTGTTAGCAGCGCTCACTGCAGCGTGGGCTTTGTTTGGTGACAGGGTCACACTTCCCTCACCGTTCCATTCAGAAAATGACTGTGCTTGCCCATGAATTGTGGTAATCAGCACCACTTAGAAATGAGATGATGTGCTTAAATGGTGCAGAAGGAGTGATCATTCCCCAGAGCTGAACTTTACACTTATTTTCCACAAACACCTTTGGAAAATCAAGCAGTGACCATGCAGAGCACAGTGTGCTGATGGAGCCTGCACAGGCTTGGCTCTTCTCTGTCATACAGGGACAGCTTGTCTCATACTCACACCCAGAGAGGGGTGGAATTTAAATGCTGAACCTGGAACAAAAATGCACTAGCTCAAAATTGCAGCTGGGGTTTGTGTTCTACTTGGTATAAACACCACAGCTCTGGTTACCTGCACTAGGCTAACATCTTATTAGCATTGCTCTTATTAATATTATATTTTTTTTAGAAATGTAATGATTCAGTATTGTAAAATTATATTTATAGAAAGGTAATGGCTTACTATTAATTGCTGTCAGATTTTATAGGAATGTAATGGTTTCTGTTTGTTGCTATTAACTAGTGCTACTGTTACATTTAATAGAAATGTAATAATTTTTGTTTGTTACTATCCTATAGTCTTAATTACTATTGTACTGTCATAGTTGTTATGTTTTATAGAAATGTAATTGAATTTGTTACTATTAATTACTGTTACATTTTATGGAATTGCAATGGTTTTTGTTTGTTACTATTAGTTAGTATTAACTACTTAGATATTTCTTAGAAAAAATGCTATTTTAATACCACAGTTGTTATATTTTATGGAAATGCACTTACTGTTGTTCATCATTAATCATGTTAAATTATTAGTGTTAGAATGATCTTACTGGTAATAATCTCCAATGATTTTGATGTGCGTTCATATTTGAGGCTTTAGGCAGTGCCCTCCCATCAGTTCCCTCTGATAACTCCAGTGGTACCTTCCCAAAGCCACCTCAGTCCTTTCCAGCAGTGAAAGATGTGACTTGTGTTGGTCTCCTCTCCCCACCAGTCAGGCTCAAGGAATGGAATTGGTACTGAGCTGCTGGAATTAAGAAGGGCATAATCCACATTGTCAGGAAAGAAGAATTCTTTTCTTCATGTATGAACCATGGCCTTGAAAGATTTCTTGCTCTAGTGTGCTCAGTTTTACTGAGAAAACAAAACCAAGAATTTTTCAGGGCAGCCAGAAAACTGAAGCTTTTATAGCTTGCTACTCAGCAGAATTTTCTGGTAGCTGCCTTATGTCTTCTCTCACACTGATTTGTTTTAATCATTAAACAGAAGTGATATTTTCTTTGGAGCTAGGGATATTTTTCTTCTCTCTGTGAGACAGGTTTGTGAAGAGAGTTAATATCTTTTATTAAAGAAACTGATAAAGTTAGAACTAAAAGAAGAATTGACCTTTCAGGCATACAAGCTGGCAGCAGTAACATTTTTATTGCATGTGCTTTTATGAAGAAGGCCTAAAACTGAGAGAAAGCATCTGGAAAGTACTATAAACATGGATAAGAATGCCTAATTCAAATAACATTTCTGATATCTAGGCTGCCACTCAAGAGTCTCCCAAGACTATGGATCCTTTTACAGGAAAGAAAACTGATTATCACTTCAGAATAGTTAGAGATTTACTGCAAGACATAATATTACAGTGGTAGTTAGTTAAAAAATTAACTTTTTAAAATCTACTATTAACTTTTTAAAATCTACTATTATTTTTATCTAAAAATGTGATTGTTACTTCTCTCTAATGCCTTTATGCTCACAAATATCAACTACACAACCAGACCAAACCAAGGCATGTCTGTTCTATCTCCCTCTTCCAGTGCTCCTGTGGATTTTGGGCTGTTTGATCCATTCACAGAGTGAGAAAATGGAAGCGTCAAAGCTCTTTTCTCATCTGAGAAGGCAAGAGGATGAAAAAGAGGAACAACTCCTGAAAAAGTGCGATAAAACTGTAAATTATTTGAGAGTTTTAAGGCTGCCTTAGTGTAATAAAACTTAGAGATGACCACTTGCTGTGGGTAGCACCATCATATTAATAATGCCTTGCTAGGAACTGTCTCAGTCTCATCATTATTGGTCAGCAGTCCCAATCCACAGGTGTGGATTTGCACCCACCTTAGCACAAAGAGGAGGCTGTGTGAAGGACTGCACTGCTTTTGCAAAGGAGCCTTGGCTTCTTGTTGCCATGGAAAGAAAGACAAAAAAACCTGTTGAAAAGAAAGTGTTTGAATAAAGTATATAAATGCCAAAAGAAAAATGGAAAAAATATCCAGACTGTATATTTATTTGCCTTAAAGAGAGCGAATTATGAATAAACTGCCAGAGCAGGAGAAATAGACAGTTTATAAGGCAGCACTTCACATTTCTCCTGTGCTGTGTGTGCTTTCAGTCTCAGCCACCTTCTCTTCCAAGCCAGTTCCTTTCCTTAGCTAGAATTGTATTGTGCCCTATATATTCAGCTTTCTTTTTGTCTGAAAATCACTTTAAACTGAACATTAGAGCAGAAGGGGTTTTTTCCCACCCCCTACATCCATTACATTTGTTCCAGCCCACATTAGCCCAAGCCATTAAAACAAGAAATAACTCAAGAGGCACAGAGCAGACCCACCAGGGTGTAAGGTTGTCTTAGACTCCGTTCAGGGGAGAAGTCCTGTGCTAGCCCTCAGCTCTTTCCTTATTAATGCTCTTTGTGTGTTCACCATTTAATTCCAGGTAATCCCAGGCAGAGCTTTCATCCTGGGGCTGTGCTTCCTTTCTGTGTGCAGAGGACCTTGGCTCTGCTACATGGAACCATGTGGCTAGAGGAGAAATTACTGATTGCTCCTGTGCACACCTGCCTTGAGTTACAAGTAATAAAAGCAATTACAAATCATGAACACAGAGAATTCCTAGAATAAATCAGACACTTTTACAGCTACCACACCCAGCTACCCAAGAGACAAGGCTTTTATGGTAGGGCACTATCCAATATGCTTAGCTTTATGGAACAGTCAAATGCTCTCATTGTTGACTTACATGGAGGTTGCAGTACAAGGATATTTATATTTTATATTTAATATGGGAGCAGCCCTCAGGACTTTCTCAACCTCTTCCTTCCTATTTTGAAGTCTTCATGGAGTTGCTATCATTTGTATATTACAAGTTACCCAGTGTAAAGTTCTGGCATTAAAACTTCGAGAACGAGGTCTGTGTGCTGATGTTTATTTCTTATTTATTTATTATTTAGGGACACACCTGAAAAGCCATCCTGCTTTCCCCTGAGCTGCAAGCAGGAGCTGCAGTCCCTCCCCCTGTAAGCACTGGTGTATTCACTGCTCTTCCGGCTGTCCCTGCAGCTTTTCAGACACAAGCCTCCTCCCAGAACACCAGTCCCACTGCCCACACCATACCTTAGGCTGCTTCCAGGAAATCAGCTCCACAGGGAATTTCAGTAAGAGAGATTCTAATGTGTTCTTTCTGTGGTGGTTTATTCCCCAAGATGGGTCACATTTCAGATCAATTCCCAGGCCATGACAAATGCTTCCTGGAGTTTGGATGTGTGGTAACTTGACCTTCAAAAGGTTTCTCTTCCTGCATGAGCAGCATTGCCTGTCTGCTGCCAGAGCCATGTGTTTTGTTTTTGCTAAATGCACATTAGGCATTGCCAGTTTGTTGGACAGAAAGAGAAGAGAAATAAGACAGCAATGGCCCCACTTAGTGGATGAGGATTCACCAAAGTCAAAAGAACTTTACTGACCTTGGCAGGATGCAGATCACACCCAGACTGATTGATGGATCATATAAGGTCCCACTAGAAATGTTTGCTAAAGATAGTAACTGAAATCAGAGTTTTCAAGCCCTTACCTATTAGTACAAGCCCTCTTCTGAAACTCACTTCAACTCTGAGCACCCAGTAGGGCTTCTCATTTCATGAGTTAGGAAATGACTGACTCAACAAAAGAGGCACCTGCCCAGGGCCATTCAGAGTTAGCAGAAAACAGGAACGTGCCATGAAAAGCAGGCAGTGGAACAAGGTCTGAATAACCTGTAGAATTTGGATGCATAGTTATAGAAGAATTTGGATCGTTTTTTTTTAATCGTTAAAGGATTTTGACACTCCAGTCAGGGTAATCAGAAACTTTTAAGCTTATTTAGGCCCTTCTCCCTTCTGCTAAATAGCATGAGGGTGCTAACAATGCACAACTCCTCCTGGGCAATGGCCGCAGATCAGCAGGGGAAAAAAAAACGAAGAAAAAAATAAAAGTAAAAGTAAATCATTCTATATAGAAATGATTTTAAAATGATTCAATAACACTGAAAAGGTAAGTGGCACATGCTTATTTTTGTCTTAGGAAGACACCATAGATGAAAATGATAACCATTTTAACTGCAATAATGCTGAGAACAGGAGTAACACCCACAGAGATAAATGGCTGCAGCAATCTCCCCCAATTACAGGCCAGCTGCTCTGTTCAGCACAGCTCCACAGAAGATTAAAACCACAGGCTGGAAGGTAGAAGCAAGAAGCAAGCAAGATTTTAAATCTCAAAAGTGCATCACTGACCAGCACACCAGTCTGAAGTACTTGGCAAATCCAGGTCTCCTGCAGTACAGATGCTTTGGGGATTTAATGTTTTGTTTCAAAGGGACAAAAGGGACATGTATGAGCCCTTTTGGGGGGGGTGGGCTAACAGTTTATCTTTGTTTAGAAATATAAGTAAATCACAAAAAACATGAGAGAAGTTCACACTGAACACAGCCATAGAACAATTCCTAAGCACAAAAGCTTTTTTTTTAACACCATGTAATTTGCTGACCAAGCTCCCACCAGCCACAGGAGCTGGCTTGGCTTTTTAGAATTCCCACCAGGACAGCAGCACTTACAGAGCCAGCTGTAATCTGCAGGGCACTGGGTAGCTCCAGTCATGATATTTATTGTTCCATTTATGGCATTTTACAGTTGGTTATAGGCACTGAATTGTTCCAACCTGTAAACCACAAGCACAGCCCATCCAGTCAGTCAGAGAATTCTCATCTCCTGAATGACTATCTCCTAAATCCTCCTGGACATGAGTGTTAGTGATTTCAACACTGAGTAACAGGGGCAGCACAGAAAAAATTCCCTTGGCTGAGTTAAAGCTGGGGGGTTTGTTTGAACCCCTTCCCCCAGCTCCCCACACGGGCACAGCAGGCACATGGGGTGGGAAGGAGGGCAGGAATGCTTTTAAAGGAAACCATTTGTAAAATGAGGAGCAGGATAACCCCAGGCCTCATTCTCACTGTAAATCAATCCCACATTCACAGCCTCTCCTGGGAACAGCAGTGAAAATGACTTAAGAAAAATCAAGTGGCACACGATGCCTGTCTATTAATTTCAGTTTAAACAGCTGTGCTACATTTTAGGAATAGCTCCAGTTTCTAAGACAATAATACCATCAACTAACACTTCTCTTGTGTTTGTACACTTTGTGTTTGTGTTTGTACACTTCAAGAAACTCATTTAACTTCAGTCCTTGCTGGAAGGAACATGTTTTAGTTAGATGGAATTTTAGTAGGCTTCATATAATCAATTTGTTACACACACTGTTTTTCCACAAAAAATATTTTTTTTGTAACCACAAAATCTATCCACACTCCCATCCGCTAAGATGCACTCAAGGAAAAAAAAAAAAGTGTAGGATTATGGCTCTCTGAAGGCAGCAGTGACTTCCCAGACACATGGATACCTTCCTCCCATCAGCCACTGACACTGACCAGCTCACAGTGTTTGTCACAAGGCAACTGCTGTGCACTTCCAGGCATTGCTAAGGCTGGGGAAACTCAGCAGAACAAGTAGCTCCAAAATGCAAATTCTCTGCTCCATGAGAATCTCAAAAGCAACCATGACAATTCAAACTAGCAAGAGAGTTTTAACCATAAATTCCTCTCTTTACCATGTGGATGAACTTAAGAACTCCAGCCACAGCAAATGCACCAGGTTTGATTTCAGCACTTCTCACAGGGATGAACAATGTTGTATAAACAAGTGCTCAAAATGTTGGAGCAGAGAGTGCCATGGACACAACACCCCACAAACTGGAGTTATTCATGTCAAGGTTCACAGCTCCTGGTTCCCTGCTACTGAATCAGCAAAGGCAAAGCCCAGTGAATAAATAAACCTCATGCAAAGTGCTCTTCCAACTCCCTTTCAAAATAATTTTGCCTGGCTGCAGCTCTCTCTCCATGCTAGACTTCCACCACAGATCAGTGCTTTGTCATTTTTGTCACCATTTGAAGCACTGTTATTTTAAATTATACCATAGTCACAAGGAAAGTACCTGATGTGTCCAAATGATGAACTACCAGCTCCTGCCAAAAACAATAAAGTGGCAACACTTATTTTCTGCTGGGTAAACCTCTTCATTTCTGTATTACAGAGGACTTCTTTCAAAGCTGAAAAATGGCACGTTAGCAGCCCGAGAACATTTGCGATCTTGAGATCCTCCCCTTTCTGTGCCCAGCCAGGTCTAAAAATCTGATGGGATGGGAGCTGCTGGAAGTTTTAATGGTGATATTCTTTCCAGCACTGCTCCCAAGTCATTCATGGCTGTTTAGCACATGTCTCACAGAACTGTGCAGGGCACCACCTGCAAACGTGGTACAGACCATACAGACTGCAAATAAACAGGTGTTTGTCTCGCCGTGCCACTGACCATTTGAGAGATGCCTGGAACTGCTGCTGTAACACCACACTGCAAGCAGACTTGGTCCCAGGGACTCCTCAAAGTGAGGAATGAGGAATGTGTGCTCCAAGTGTAGGCAATACGCATGATTTTATCCCAGAGCATAAGATCTTAAAAGATACTATTGGGTCAGGCTGAAGCAAACACACAAAACCACTGAAATATTCAAGTGCTCATTAGCATAAATGCAAACTGAAGTGAAACACTTCAAAAGCTGATAGTGCCAGGGGGTTTTATAGGCATCACCACAAGATTTTATTTCATCCAAGCTTTTCTTTTATTATTATCTGAACATGCAACATGTCCTTGAGTAATTTCTCTTTTTTTTTTTTTTAAATGGTGTTAAACTGCTTTTGCTTAACATGCACTTACAAATCCTTCTGCACCAGATAACCAGAGCTTTGTTAGGGGTGTTGCAGGAGGTTATTTATGCCAAATTCCTCTGCAGCTTGTGTGGCTGCACGTGAGGGTGGTGGAAGCAGTCAGTGTACGTTCAGATTTTTGGGTGGGTGATTTTGTGAATGGCCCTTCCAGCTAGAACTGTTGAGCACAAGGAATGGTTCTCTTTTCTCTCTTCAAGTAAGTGTATGTGAATTAGTTCAGCTACAAGGGATCACTTCGGACAAAATTCTGACTTTTTAAATTACAAAAAAAAACCCCAAAACAGAATTTTTAAAATAAAAAAAAAGAAAAAAAAAGAAAAAAAAAAAGAAAAAAAGAAAACCAATTTGCAAAATTGTGGGCATTTGTCTATCATACTATACAGTTTGGTTCCAAAAAAACAATCAAAGGAGATCTCCTCTGAAAGGATTGGCACAATTTATAATCTCTCAAGTGGTCACTTCTTGTGATAATTTATTTGTAGGGAATTTTGGAAGGAACTTGAGATGAGACTTTTGAGTTGATTTTTGATGATGTAGTTCATTTTATTTATCTGCTACATAGGTAGGAAAGGTGAGTTTGGCTCACATTGTTACAGTATGGCTCAGGAGGTCACAAGACTCTTAGTTACAAAACTTTTTACGGAGTTATTTACTAATAAAACACTGATAACAAGGATATTTATGTTTTTGACTTAATCTCTAAATACTTTGTCTTATGGGCTTCCGTTACAGTGTAAGCTTCCTTAGTTAATCATGACACATAAACTTACAGTACTGTCTTTTAATCTTTGTTTACTTTTGTAATTACTTTATTTTTTTCTATTTTAAACTCTAAAACTTTAAACTTTCTTTTACTTAGCTTAACGTGTCTCTGCTTTAAACTATAAATCCACATTCTCATTTCTAGTACTTAAGTTTGGAAGCTTTTTTTAAGGTTTTAGATTCAATCCTGTATTGAATTTTAAACTTTGGTTTACAGGCCTAAAGTTCTGAGAGTTCTTTGCATTTTGGATTCAACAACTTCTAAAAAATAACTTTTTTTTTTTTCCCTCCATCTTCTCCTCTGCAAAGGGGCACATCCTGCCAGTTTTGGAAAGGTGAGTGGAGCTTTTCCCCAGTCACCAGCTGAGCAAGGTGACAGAGAGCACCTGCAGTCCCAGAATTTCTGAAAGAGCTGCCCCTGGAGATGGTGTCCCACCACTTCAGCACCTGGGGGGTTTCCCCTCTCAAAGGCCTTCAGCATCCAAGCTGCAAAAACAGGTGAAAACACTTTAAAAGCTAAGGCAGCATCAAGGAGCTGGATGAAATGGGTTGTGCCATGTCCTGTGCCACCTTGCTATAAACAGTGATGCTCTTGTCTGCCAGGTTACAGTGAAAGTAAAACTGAGGCAGGATCCTGCCTGAACTCAGGTTCCCAGACATCATTTATTGTCACTTTGAATTTCCCATGCTGCAAAGCCAAGACATTTTGGGGTTTTTTGGGTTTGTTTTGTTTTGGTTTTTTTTTTTTTTTGGTATTTCTTTAACTCAACTTCCAGAAGCGATTCCTTTAAAGAGGCATTAAAGAGAATACTTAGTTTTTTTACCCAGCATTACTGTCACCATGGCTTTCACTAGAGTAAACAAGAAAAAACAAGAAGTCTTCTGCAGTTTTGTGGAGTCTTTCAGCATTAGCAATTAAGTAATATATATTAAAAAAAGAGATGGTTTAAGGTGTACATCCTGGTGAAACAGGCAATATTTCTCCTGTTTCCAGTTCATTCAGCTGAAGAATCAAAAGAAAAAAACCTAAAAAGCCCCAAACAACATAACTTACTGAACTTCAGTCAGGAAATAAAAAATTATTTCTTCCTCCAAACCCAGCTCAGAATCAGTTTATTGGAAATTTAAAGATGCTTTAGGAACAACAAAAACAACAAAAAAATTGAGTTCCAAGTTTTGAACAGGTTTTGACTTGCATTCCCTTTCAAGTGGGGTTTTTTTTTATGCCTATTCAGGAAAGCAAAAAGTAATGACTGTTTCATGACTTCACTAGAGCACCCTCAAACAGTAATTTTCCAATTGAATTTTTTTTTTCTTATTTTTAAAATCAAATCCTAATCCAACTAAAAGCATGTTTCCTTGAAACGCATACTGCTCCTTTCCTAAAGAAACACGCAATAAGGTAATCCAAATAAAGCCTGCCAGAACACCACATGAAACAGTAAAACCCCCAAAGAAATAATCCTCAAGCCCCCACAAACCCTCTAAAACCTGATGCTGCACTATATCAGTCACTGGACATTTCTGAATGAGGTCACAATGTTAAACCTCAGCTTCTCCACAGGAAAAATTGTTGTTGTTAATACCTTTATTAATTTGACCACAGTCCAAGCAGAGTCAAAGGGCACACTCACAGAGCAGAAGGTGTAAATACAATTCTGAATAATCTTTTTTTTGCAATGGCTTACTGATCAGACAACTAAGAAAGCTCCTTCTAGGGAGGGAACCAGGAAAGCCATAGTATGAATTGTTTTAAGGGTTTTTTAAATGAAATTTTAACAGTTATCAGCAATTTACTTTTGCCTGAAACAGAACGTATAAAAAGGCTTTCCCTCTAAAAGATTTCCGCATATGTAAATAGTGACCTAAATGTAAACATATTCATGACTTTCTAAAGTTTGAATGAATTACCAAGCTTTATCTTTACATTTTTCATTTTGAAGCTATAAAAAGATATTCTGTAGTTTTTCACACTATCTCTAGGCCTGAAGATGTCTGCACAGAAGCCAAATCTGAGAGATCTGGGAGGAATTTCAGACAGTTCTCCAATACTGAGAAACTTTTGCATTCACATACAAAGTGTGACACTTAAATGCCACCAGAACTGACTGGAACAGGGCAAGAAGAAACAAGAAATTCAGATGCAATGACTTTGGGTTTGGTTTTTTTTCAACTTAAATATCATATCAAGCTTAGTGCACATTTCAGACAACAAATTTCTAGCCCAGAACCCCAAGCTTATGTGTTCATTTTTACTTTTTAAAAGGTAAAGAATCCCCAGTCAAATATACCAGAGTAGTACAAATAAAGAATTTACCCCTCTATTGCACATAGTTTCACTTTCAATATCCTCCTGTATTGTTTCCAGAATTTAGATATGATAAGATAGAGGAACATCAAAATTGCCTTTTGTCTCTTTGGACTGCTCTGCTCATTTCATCACTTTTGAAAGATTATAAATGGTATGTCATTAGAATTTGTCCATAAATCAGAATATGTCATGCTCTTCTCCGAAAAAATTAGAGGCTCTTTCGGCATCCCTCCTTTTAGCTAACAATAAACTATTCACATAACAGCAATCAAATCCCATCTCAGTTGTCATCTTGACAAATTAAACAGCTTGACTTACTTCAGCTTATCAGTAAAAAGAGCTTTCTGCAGCTTTGAGAATGTCAACATGGGGTTTTTTTTCCTGTTCTTGGATTTTTTATTTCCAAAATGGGGATATCAAAGCAAGTGTGAGCATTTCAGTAGCAGAGTATTAAGAAACGCATTGATTTTCAATTTTGTTAGATAGCAGAGAGGATGAATACTGCAACAGGTCTGGAGGCAAAATTCTCAGGCTGATAAATATTAAGCAGCACAAAAGCTTGTACAGTATTACAAACTCAAGGTCCACTTGAATTTACTGTATTTTAGTGTCCTTCACCTACCTTTCTCACTCATCACCTTGGCCTTAGTTTCTCTATCTGTGTATGAACCACTTGGTCACCTGTTTACCAGAGAATTTATGTGAGTTACTGTTGAGAGGAAATAATAAAAACCAAAAATGATGAGTAGAGTAAAACATAAGTTTGAAATTGCAATTCAAGTTCTTCTCGCCGGATAGTCCATTAACATTTTCTAAGCTGACAAGGTACTGCTGCTCTTACAAAGCACTGGGATTGATTCAAAACTCTGCTGACTGAGCTGGTATTCACTACTCACTCAAACCCACTCTGGAGATATAACTGGCATGTCAGATTTAGTATCCTCAGATAAAAAACTGAAAGCAAATTGTTTTATTGTTGGCATAACCATCACAGCACTGACATTTTTCATTACAACATTACATATTTAGCTGAGGAGAAGAACTGACGGAGGAGAATAATAACCAAATTCTTTGTTCCACCTGAGTACCCTTGCCTTTAAAGCATTAATGCATCTCTGTTTAAAAAGGTATAGAGTTAATGGGGAAAGGTCCCCAGTTTTTGTATTTAGAATGCCTTGGATATTAAAAGGCTCAGGTTGGACAGTCACTGCTGGAGGGTCAGCACAGCAGCACAAAATGTCCTTCCACCCCCTTTTCAAGCTGCAGGGCCAGTCCTCTCTTGCTGTAAGTTACCTGGAGGTGTTTGCCAGCCATTAACCTAAAAGTGGCTGTAATTTCCCAGCCTGTAATTAGCAGTGGTGACTAAACCTGAACAGGCATCATCCTGTCAGCTGTCTGGGATTACAGATGCAAGGCACCTCTCTCTCTCTCTCTCCAGTCATGACAATTCATTAGTTCTGCAGTTTGAGAGCAGCTGTACCATTTGCCAGGTAATTTATTCAGATTCCCTCAGAATTATTGCTGAAACGTGGGAAGATGAGTGATTTGATGAGGCTGTGTATTTACTGTCAGATAACACAGGTTGGATATGTGGTCAGAAGTGATGGGAGATTATGTTTCATGAGAAATAACACCCTTTTTAAGGCAAAAGTTTAATAAATTCCATGAGGCAAAAGACAAAATGCTTTAGCATGTCAGTCATGTCTCCCAGTGTTATCCACAAAACACCCCTAAAGTTGTACACGTGAAGTTCATTAAAATTTTCCCTTTCTGTCACAGCTTATTGAAGCATTCTTCTAAAAAGCCTCTGATTTAGTCAAAGCTGATCAAAGTATGAGAACATATAAAATGCTCTGCTTGATTAGTGAGTAGGGTGGGACAAGGAAAATTCAACAGATTTAATTGCCAAGCTAAAACAGAGGAATTTAGAACTTACGGATTTAACTTGTGCTCAGAGAAATAACATCAATGTGTGTCTTCCGAAAAGACGTGGAACAAACACACAACACTTGGAAAACTCAGTGTAACTTGTGCCTCTTCTCTAGCCCCAGTGATAACACCCACCCCTGCACATGGCAAAGCTTGGGGAGGAAGATCCTTGGGGAAGAACTTTCATTTTCCTTCTATCTGTAACTTCAATAAAACATCTCACTTTTGGAATAATGTTTCATTGGAATAATATTTGCCATATTACTTTCATATATACACTGATAACCATGATTTCTTTCATATATACACTGATATAACCATGGCCCCCATGACTGACTGGAACTGGGGATGCTCAGCTGCTTATGATGCCAAGTTTTCCTATGGATTTGACTTAGCCTTTCACCCAGCTTTAGCATTCAAATATATCCACAGACTGAGTACACTGATATGTTTCCAGCAATGAAATGTCAAAAACACTGACAACCTCTTCATGGTCTTAAATCCAATATCCTGTGGCCTCACTGACTTCTGGATTTTAATTTGCTATCCCAGTGCACAGTAATTTCTGGTTATCTCTGTCACAGTCTTAAGCACATCTCAAGATGAAATTTTGGCAGGTTGTCATGTTTGTTAAGAACAGGTGCTCTTACTTTTTGCAGCTGTATTTTTTTTTCCTATCTGTTCTTTGAAACTGGGCTCTGTGTGTGTGTGTGAATCATCTCTGACCATCTGAATATGTAGATCTTTTAATCCCCATTTTTATACATACATGCACAGACATTAATTTTAATCAGGGAAAGCTAAGATGAAATACCAATAAAGGAGGAGTTGTTAGGCATGACATTTCATTTACGGATGTAGCTGAGAAGATTAATGTCTGAGCCAGCAGCCTGTCCATTACTGAGGAGCAACATCATGTGTAACAACTCACTCCTCACTGAGCACAAGAAATTCTCACTTGCCAGATCATTCTCTTGACCTCAATTTGACTATGCAATACTATTAATTAAACCACGAAGACCAGATAATTTTCAGTGAGGAATTCTGCATGATCCCTTTTCAGGGCATATGAGTTTGTGTACATCTGTGTATTTTCTCTTGATTCATTTTTTAAAATTTCTTTAATGCGTGACTTACCTGAAGGAAGGACAGCTCCCCAGGACTCTGCTCACTGGAAGAAAAATTCAAAGCAAAGGAATGCACCTGTAAGCTGGATTGAGCTAAAATATTGAACTAATTCCCTTTGAACACTTGATGTGGCAAGGAGTGGTTTTAAAGTGTGATCCCATTTTATAATGGAGTTTTCCCTTCATAATACAGAAAGCTACTTTTGGCCGGATACAATGAGAAAAATTAAAAACTCCCTCTTACCACTAAGTTCACCTGGCCCAGTAACAAAAACAGAATTGAGAAGCAAATTCTAAGAGTGAAAACAAAGTTAATTTTACAGAAAATACTGCATGGATAGCTTAGATAATAAATGCTTTCACAAGTAATTATCCACCATCTAGAAAGAGCGTGGAATAATGCAGCAAAGGCTTTGAATGGAATCAGTTATGGCTGAAACACCTTCCTTCAAAGCAGCTCTCCTTTTCTGAAAGCATTCTGTACATTCCATAAGGATGGCTGTAGCCAGAGACCCCAGCAGTTCTGACTAAAAACCAGCATGGCAGTGAGGAAATGTCTTAGCAGGAGCTCTATTCCTGTAAAGCCTTACAGGTTGGGAAAAACCAAACCAAATCAGCAGACTGGGTGGAGAACTCTATTGCTCCCCACCCCTCCACATTCAGACACCCAAAAATAAATCTAATTAAGCAGTGGGAGAAGAGAGAGAGAAAAATTAGAGGAACCATACAGAATCAGAGAATACTTTGATTGGAAGGGACTTCAGAGCTTATCCAATTCCAATCTCTTGCCATGGGCAGGGACAACTTCCACTAGAACAGGTTACCCAAATTTCTTTTCAGGGTGGCCTTAAACACTTGCAAGAACCCACCACCCTCTGAATAAAGAATTTCTTCTTAATATCTAATCTGAACCCACCTTTTCTCATTTAAAAGCCATTACTCCTTGTAGGAGAAGGGAGAATGTTGGTGAAAGTATAAGCAGATTTGTTTCCAGACATCATTTCCAGAATGATTATTCTACAACTGAGTTAGGAACTGATCCTTAGTGACTAGGGTCCCTTTTATCCTCCAACCTCTCTATTCACACTGCTAAATTAATTTCTTGCTTCTAATATGAAACGAGAAAATACATTTTTTAGGTGAATAAAATAATTCTATATCAAGTGCAACACTTGGAAATGAAGAAAAATCCATTTTATTTTATTGTCTTTTAAACAGGGTGATATCTTTGAATTTTACCTCAGGTGAGCATTTTAACTGATTTTAAAAGAAAAAAAAAAGCACGCATTGCCTAAGTTACTTAGCACATAGGGATATCCCTAAGAAAAGTATTTATTGCCACACCAGATTAGAGGGAAAACAAAGGCTGAGCAGATTATGACATGACACCTGTGGGTGTGAAAAAGGGAATATTAAAAGAAGATTGTATTTTTTCCCCATGAATGCAAATAGATTCATAGCAATAGTTTTGATGCTGTCTTGTGTTTAAAAAAAATAAATCCTGCTGTAAGTGCAGAGATCAAGGGTATTTTTTTAACACATTAGAGAAGGAACACCTTGCATTTCCTAGGTGATCCCCAGAACAGGACCCATGTACCAGCACAGGGAGTGTTATCCCAATAATCTGAGCCTCTCCACAATTTCACACATGCATCATGCACACAACAAGATTGGCAGGAAAAACCCAACCCTTCTTAACTCAAATCCACAATTTGCATCATTTATGAAACCTCTGAAATTCAGAGGTGTTACATATGTTCAATCACTGTCAAGGACTTCATCCCCTCCCTGTGGATGCTGCTCAAAGACAGTGAGAAAATCCTCCGTGTTCAAAATACAACAGATCTGTTTGCATTACTCAGCAAGGAGTAAAAAGGCCATCCCTGCTTTTATCAACTACTGCCTTTATTTCCAGCAGTGTTTTGTGTGTTTTAAGTACCTAAGTATTTCACTAAACACTTCTCTATCATGGATCAATATGACAAAACTTCTTGACACGCTTTCCATTTTTTCAGAAGGGGGAGCTTCACACAGGACTAACTTGACTTGGGAAAGTCTTACTATAGAAAATCACTGGAGAATGATTTTGTTGGCCGTGAGAAATAGGTTTCCTGAGCTTCTCTCCTGGAGGAAATGCACTGGCTGCCACCAGCAGGTATTTCAGCACACAGCTTTCCCCCCTCCTCACAGTCACATCCAAAATGTCACACACTTGGCAGACACCTCAACATCTGCCTCGTTTCCTGCAACTGGGATTGTCTCTGGTAACAAAAAAAGAAACTCAAAGCCCATTTTCCCACCAGGAGTATCTGTCATCACCTTGGACTTCCCATGCAATGCATTTGGAAAATGCAGGGTAAGGTGTCTGACATGTGGGTTGCTTTGCCATAAAAATCTCCTTTTTTTTTTTTTTTGCGATGCCTATTGTGCTGAACAGAAAATGAGGTGTTTGTGCTGAAACAGAATGTGCTCGTTTGTGTATAGGAATTAACATGTTAAACATGCTCCCTGGAGCATTAAAGAGAGAAGAAGAATAATTCCAGGGAAGAAGCAATACCACAGGGAAAACAAAAACACAAAGCAACACCTGAATACCTTTTAATATTACCTTTTTACCTTTTTATAATAATTTACCTTTATTATTATCTTTTAATATTTTTTATAAATTGATGCTCCACTGGAATTAAGGAGGCTAAGGAAATCTCTGCTCCCCACCTCAACCCTGCACATGAGGATGAGCAGCTCAGACGTGGGGTGACCATGCTGGGAGTGTGCTGGCAGCCTTCTGATCACAAACAAAACCCATAGCCAGCAGTAAGTTTTCTATTGTTCAAGCAATGTGGCAGAAGCAAAGAGGCAGTGAATCTCTTTAAAATCCAGTTTTCATATAAAGGGAACATTCATTACTTTTAACAAAACATGGCATAGATAGATCAGCACAATTACAAAAGTCAGACTACCAACAGCATCTGGTACTAGCTATCAGAATTGTCCTTCAAAAGAAATACCTGGAGATTAAATGCAAAAAATCCAGCCCAGTACAGTTTGTGAAGTATAACCAAAACTCAGAATGTGTGTGACTGATCCCCCTGCAATACACTTTTACCTACATCCATCCATGAGACAAATCATCTTGGTGCCTTTAGAGGACTCATTCTCTTCCTGTTTTTAAAGAAATCTTAAGGTTCCAGGAGTAGAAACTTACTCTTGTTTGAAAACATGGCATCAAGAGCCCTCACCAAAAACCAAGCCTCCAGCTTTTCACAATTTTCTGTGCCTGCTGCCCCATTGCAGAGGACAACACATCTGCAGCTCTGAGATACTCCTGGTGTCACCCTGCAGTCACCTCTGGGTTCCGATGTCCCTTCAGGGGAAGGCTCACCTCCAAGCGTTATTCCTGAGCCAAGCCAGGATGCTTTCAATGTTACCTAATTATGATCATTATTATTTCTACAGCTTCTTTCATCTAAGAATGACAAAGCACTTCAATAAACAATTCCAGTTAATAAAAAAGAAATGGGGAATTTAATTTTTTTTTTTTGCGCTAATCAAGCCATCAGGTTCTTTTGAGATGCAGGTGTCATTCTCATCCCTGCTGTAGGCTTCCTGAGTGATTGTGAGGAAATTATTTGTGTTCTTTCTGCTTTAGCTCTCTATTCATTAAACTGAGATAACAGCACTTCCTTTCTCTGACCTTTTGCACGTTTTCTCTGAAGTCTATTGTAAATTTTACTGGGCATGTACTGTGTCTTATTATGTGTAAATTCAGTATCTATTAAAACCTTCATTTCAGTTGGAACCTCAAACAACAGCTAGAGAAGAAATAATAACACAGACATTTCAGGTGGAATAAATGTTTAACTTATTAATTTCTTTTAAAGTACAACGTGCTTCAGCTGGGAAGCTTTAAGATGAGTGACGGTATAAAATAGATGTTTTAATTCTGTGCTTTGTAATGCCACATCCTCTTACAGGCATCCAATATTAATGTGAAAATCTCTCTCAGAATATGAGATATTACTTCTACCAACCAAAGTAGCATTGATTACCCCATGCATCCTTTTTAAATCCTTCATTTTATAGACTTAAAGTTATTTTTAAGACACAACCTTGAAGAAAGGGATCTTTGATACAGCAGAAATCCTCTAAAACAAACGCAGTAGACAATGAATATTTAACGGGTGACCAACTATTATCTCAGGATTGATCTGATAAAAAACTCTCCAAAAAACCCCAAATCTCCCAAACCACCCCTATAAATCAAGGCAAACAGAAGTAGAATCAAAACAAAGAGTCCTGGCTGTGGTTAGAGATGCACAGCACCACCTCTGAGACTTAGTTTTCTCGAGGAGAGGCCCGCAAAGGTGGCTTCCTGACACCTTCCCTCCTCAGGTGTCTGAATCCCAGCACCAAGTGCCAGCATTCCTGGGATCAGATGGAATATTCCCCACACTGACAGATTTTTGACCACAGAACAATGTTCAATACACACCAAGAAATGAGCAAGGGTGATGGCAAAGGCCAGGCTGAGCCCTGTCTTTAAGCTCTTTTTTTTTGCTGTATTTCAGACCCAGTGACACACAGAGGGCCACTGCAAAGCTACACCTTCAGGATCATGAACCTGATGGATTAAATATTCTTTGGCATGACTTGTACTGCTGAAGAAATAAAAATACTCTGAGTAAAACTAAGTCAGGAGGACGAAAAGTCATTTTTTCTGAAAAGAGTCCTTTGCTGTCCTACCCTGCTAAGCTTAATAAGGAAAATCTCTTTTTTTCCCCACCTCTCCTCTCAGAAAACAGACTCATCATTTCCTTTTGCTTTGTTGCTCTTGTTTTCACCTTTGCCTGGAGTCACTCTTTAGGTATGAAAGGCTTTTCAGATGCATCCACAGAAGTCAGCAGTGTTACACTATATTGCACAAAACCAGCTGCAGTAAATTGATTTCAGTGTTACCCCTTATTTCCACTGTTTAATTAAAAAAAAAAAAAAAGGAAATATTTTCTCTGGTCACTTTTCTTAAGGATAAAATACAGGGATAAAGAGCAAGGGGCTGGACAGGCTGCAGTGTCTGCTGTGGTAATGCTGGATTGTACCATGCAGTCTTCAAGTGCTGGGCTTCAGATTCGTGGTTATTTAAAACTGAACTTGAAAGTGATTTCTTCTGAAAGATGAAGTCACACTGAAAAAAGTTACCATTTCTGTCGCCAGCAGGCACAATTTTCAGAAGAAATAAAAGGGGTTTGAAATTCTGAAGAACTTTTACTGCTTTGTGAGGTAATACTTTTGCCTATTATTTCATCTGGAAAATTACCTGGTTTTTTTTAAAGGTCTGTTTCAAATTACAAGTTGTCTGCAGTCACCTTCTAGTTTAGAAGTACATTATAAAGACATGCTAAAAACTCTTCCAATATTCTAGTATACTAAATCCTAGAACCACAGAATGATTTGGGTTGGAAGTGACTAAAGATCTTGTAGTTCCAACCCTTCTGCTGTGGGCAGGGAAGGCAATAATGTTCATTAATGCCAGTCAAGTTCATTAATACAACAGTAGCAGGTCTAACATAGCTTTATACAACTGGCTGATGTCTGCAGTATGGCTCTCTTGGAGCCTGCAAACTGCACAGCACAGAAATTCATAAATTGGAAAAACCTGCAAATACTTAAATAGAAAAATAATCAATAAGTGAAGATCCTATGGACTTGAAAATAGAGGAATAATATAAGGTTTTCTGAGCAGAAAAAGCATCAATGATACGCAGATGGAAAAGCATTATTCAAAGACAAGACAGTTGGGAAATAAATCTGTTTACATTTCTTCATGCCTGTTATTCTGCTACAAAAATAATTGTAATCTATATTGTCCCTAGGTGCCTCATCCAGTCAGGAAAATATAAAGATCATACTAAAATTAGAAACTAGTGCCAGTAATAAATCCATTGACTTTGTCACCAAAGGTGAAGTCACAAAACCACCTCCAGCTGCACACATCCCACCCTGCCTGGCCTCCTCTCCCCTTCCTGAGATAACACTTCATGTCCAACCAGCTTCTAGGAGGTAAAACCAAAAAACCAGCAGGTACATCGCTCATTGCCCATCACTCATTTATATTTTAACCATGGGAAATGTCCTTCAACCCAAACCAAGAAGGAGACAGCAAATATCTGGAGTAAAGAGCTCTTTTGGGTTTTTTTTTATTTTTTTTAATGTGGCAGCTTTCCTAAATAAAAGATCAAAGCTGCACAATGAGAGGTAGAAAATGTCTTACTCAAAAAATGTGGGAGAACTTTAGCTTTCAGATATAAAACTCCTGAAGTATTAGAAAAACACCCAAACAAACAAGTGAACGGGTAAATTAGTTAACTGATAACCAAATAAGGGGTAAACCCCCCAGATGGCACATTGGGAATGCCTGAGAGAGGAGGTCTACTGGAAACAGTATTTTGGAAGAAGGAAGATATTCTGAAAGTGTGCAAGGCAGGGCCTAAGGCTGAGAACTGACATCTAATTAGTTACAAACTTGTAAATGAATATGACAGCAAAGAATGTTATTGTAATTTTACACCCTATTAATAAAGACTTTATTCTGTGGACAACACAGCTAATTAAATGTCTTCCATTGACAACTTCCATCAAACCCAAATTTACCATATTGCACCTGATGCAACCCAGACAGACACAGAAAAACTGAAGGGAGTTTTGGGCAGAGAAAAAAAAAAAACAAAAAAAACCCCATTGCCAACTCCATGTGAAGGAACATTTCAAAAACTTTAATTAGGGGGTTGGACAAGATGTGCCTTCAGCCTCAGTCTGTTATTCTGCAATTCTCAATTGTTCAGATAGCTCAAGAGACACAAATAACAGACAGAAAACGCACGGCACAGACAGAAGGTACATTTCACACACTAAAACTGTACTTTGGGATAGTCAAACAGCCTGAAAAGACAGAGTTTGTGCGAGTGAATGCAGCACTGAGACAGGGCCCTGTGTCAGTCAGGGGAGACCTGCACACAACTGAGACTTACGTGAGGTCTGTTTGACGGAAAACATCAAAATTCAATTTAAAGATGTGTTGTTCTCATTGGAACATCTTGGGCAAAATTCAGAAGCTTTTCTATAACTCACTCTCATTTAGGAGAGGGTCAATATTGCTTTGCCACGATCAAGGGGCAGGAAATACACATTTTCTTCATGTCCAAACTCAGTTCATAAACAACTCCGGTAATCACAGTGGTCTGATCTCCACGCAAACCACTTTAAATCAGAAGCATCTATTTCAAGAACTGACACGAGCACACAGTTGGGAATTGTACAGAATTTTCATGGCAAGCTTAATAATTACTTTGCCTTCTTTCCATATCCTGCCCTTGTTTCTCTGCACTGGGCAGGGAAAGGAAATAATCTGATCAGGTACCATTGCATACACTCAAGGAAATTAAAACCATTCCTGCACAGAATCCCAGTTTGTTGCTAATCCACCCAGGGAAAGAATATCCACATTTTTTTGCATTATGAAGAAGAGACAGATAAAGCAGAAAAAAATACTTAATAGCTATTTAGGCACTTGTTATAGGTGTAAAATATTTGTCCTTCAGAGGATATTCCTGACTGGCTTGTCTTGGCAACATTCTTGAACTTGAGCGGACCTAGCTACTCTGCAGTTTTCATATTTCTTTCCCAATTTCGCATTTAATTTCAGCCCTAACTTCTTCTCCTGTAAAATTACAAAAACTAATCATGTGTTTTAAAAAAAAATGTAATTATAAGGTCTGTATACTTAAATATATATATCTATGAACATATATATATATGCATAGACATACAATAATTCACTTAGCAGTCAAACAAGTCCTCAACGTCTCTACATTGGCTTAAGGAAAGAAATGATAAAAGCCAGTGACAATTGCGACTTCCAATGGAGGACACACAGCCAATTTAGCTCATTACCAACAGGGCCATCTGTAGAAAGGTTTTCAGGCATCTCAGGTAGCAGTAGTGAAAACATCTGCTTTCCTTCAGGAAGCCCCTGTTTAATGAACATTAACCCATTTCATACAGATCTGCTTAGATTTCGCTGGGCTGCAAGGAAATTCTCATGATCCAGACATAAGAAATCCATATGTAAAACTGAAGTGATATCAGCTGACAATCTTATTTATAATGAAGGTTGCAGTATCATGTCAATATTAAGAAACTAATTTCTCACTCTATTTCCCCCCTGCAATTTTTTGAGATTTAACCGATCATTTCTGAGCTTTAATTTTGAGCTCCGCTGAACTGTTGTTGATGTTCCATTTAAAAAAGGCAAAAAAAAAAAAAAAGAAAGGAGAACATGTGTGAACTGTAGTCTTTCTCCTGCAGCCAAATGATGCAACTGATTCAGCCTTTCAACCTTCCAAGCAACCCTCAAATGGTGACCTACAATCTTTGTTGGATAAGGCAAAGAGACCAACACCAACCCTGATTTTTTCTTGACTAAAAAGCCACCACTGTGAATGGAAAGACCAAGTCTGGGTCCATGTCTGTAAGCAGTTCTTTGCACTTATATTTTACATACACTTTGTGTCTATGCAAGAAATGTATTCTGGCTATTCATCCTTCGAAGCACATTCTTGGGAGAATGTGATTAAGAAATTAAGAGTTTGGAGAAGAAATAACATCTAGTTTTATCTGCTATATCTGCTTTTCAGTCTTGGAAAGATGCTTATTCTTCTGTCTACTTTTATTAAAAGGTGGACAACTAAGGCATGCTTAAGGTTTTTGATAGAATCTTCGAAGTAGGTAGCTACAAAAATCTCAGCCACATCACAAATCACTCTTGGTTACTGGTTATCATATCTCAGTAAAACTGACTTTAAATATAAACTGCAGAATTGTGAGCAGGATATTATCACAATCAACTCATACAAAATTACTAATTTAAAAAATACCATTGGAAAGGGATAAGGCTATAGTTAGAAGAAATAAAATTGTTCTGCAATAGCAATCAACCTGTTTTTGTTCTAGACCCCAAATTCTCATATACCTATACAGCTAAAATAATAAAGCTCTTTAGCTTTCTTGTAAGACTGCCTTACAAAGACATTTACAAAGCATTCCTGTGACTATCAGAATAATTTTAAAGCTGCATTTTTGTGTACTTGTAGCAGAGCCTTACTTATCCCATTAACTGCATCCCGTTTCTGCAGTGCCAGTGATTTGAGCTGTGCTAATGAAATGAGTCAGCTATTCAGCTCTGAGGCCCTTTTCATCAAACAAGATCAAAAGTTTTCTAAAAGTTGGGGAAGGAAGGGAATTCCAAATTTCCCTGCTTTAGGATGTAGAAGTTTGGATACATGAAGTCTTTCCAGAGCTCCAGACAATGTTTGTCCCTAAGCAGGAAAACATGGAATCCGTCAAGCACTGCTTCAAACGATGTGGATTTTTGGCCCAACAGCACAGAACTAAAAAAAGGCAGTGTGAATTAAGATGTAGAAAAGATTATGTTGGAGCAGCACATACATTAGCTCCCCTGTGAGGCTGTAATAATTTCCAGTGTATAGTTTTGTTTCTTTCCCCACAAAGTTACATATTGTTTTTCAAGGTCAGGTATTTTTCCTCCTTAAAATGCAATCAAAATGCCTACATTGTTTATAGTTAATGGCTTCTGGAAGACTAGCAATATTTTAAGCTTACATGACATGTTCCCATTGCTCTCAGCCAAAGGCCTATCACCTTTTCCATTCCTTCAACATCACAATTTAATTACTCTGGAAACTACATATGCAAGCTGCATTTATTAATAAATACAAATCAAAATGTCTGAAGTAAATTATTGATATGCTATATTATCTCAGCTTTTCTGTAGAAGTCCTCATAAAAATAACTTTGGTTTTGACAGTCTGACTTCCAGGATTTTATATTATATCTCTCTGTAGGACACAATTGCTCATAGATATGTTAACCTTTAAATAAATTGTCTTTAAGCAAATGTAATGTCTCTGATCCATGCACTAATCCATGCACGTCCACATTTTGAAGGTTATATTTTAAATTGCAATAGTTTTGTGCATTTACTTGCATTGAAAAGGTTTAGATATTTAGAGATATTCTGGAAGGAAATTACAGAAGACAGACACAGATAAAATTTAAAATTATACCTATAGTATAACATTTATACATATTAATTATATATAAAATTATAACTCTTATATAATGTTAATTATTTTTATATATGATGCCAAAAGCTGCCAGCACACTGCAGCTGGCAATAACCCTGACTTAAAATATACCCCTCAAAAATGCTGTGTGCATGTGAGCTTCCAGATCCTGCTCACATTCCTGCCACTTCCCTACCCCTAAAGATACCAGGACCATCGACCTAAAATAAAGCATTAGATGCCCAATGTAAACATGCCAGTGATTTTTTTCACCTTTTAAAATAACCTTTTCAAGTAATTATAGCATCTCCCTGAACAGTCCCCATGCAGGATTAAGGCAGCTAACCATATCTGTCACAGGAATTTATGTGTCACCAGCAGTGCCCCATCACTACAGACAAACGATTACTGGGAAGAATCTAAATCACTGCTAGAGCAACCTCAAAGTACAATGTTGTAATTACAATTTGAATTTCAAATAGAGAATACAGAGAACAATACACCCTCTTTGGGACAACTTCTGCTAGCCTTACTGCCTTCAATTTTTGTGAGGTTTTTTATTAGAAAATAGTATTTTCCATTATTTTTATAACACATTGACACACTGCAAATGCATTTCTACAGGCAGAGTACACAATGCTATGAATACATTTACATTTACTCTGAATATTTAAAGAGGAAAGGCCTGGATATAATCACAGAAGAGTTATTTCTAAGCTGTTACATTTTTGCATTTTATCTGTGCCTTCCACTGGAGCTGAAAATCAGTGGGGAAATAAATCACCAGCACTTTCTGACTACACCTTCAGGCTCTGTCAATTTGCTTGAAATATATCAGATGATCGTGACTGGTAAGAAATAATACACCTGCTCTAACAAAAGATCTAATCCTCCTGTCCCTGCTCCCACTCCCCTGACAAGGCTGGGAAGAGGAGCCCGGCTCTCTGTCCTTCCCCATGTCTCCCCTCCCTCCAGTTCAGCCAAGTTTAGTTTTGTCTGCACTCTTTCCAGAAGCCCAACACTAAAACTTCATTCTTCATGCACTGAAGGCCACTCAGAAATGTGGATCTTTACCAGGATATATCAGAACAAATATTAAGGACATCAGCTGTTGCCCACTTCTGAAAATATCTAAATTTCTGTGCTGCACAGCTGCAATGCCAGGGACTCAACCATTAATTGGAGCACAATTAACAAGGGTTTGATGAAGTGCAGAGCAATACCCTCCCTGTGCCCTACCCTCCAGACTGCAGTGTTTAATATGCTGAAGGTAAAATTGATCCTTCTCTACCTCAATACAGGAGAAGTCCTGTGGAATTGTTCTTTACACTGGCATCAGGCCATGGGCTATTCATCCTCCAGCAACCTAACTACTAGATCAGGTGTTTCTAGTTTCTAAAGAACAAGAGAAAGGGGTTGGGGGCTTCCCTGTTCTACTATCAACCCTCAGTTTTGGTTGCTTTGTTAAATTAAAGAGTTTTGTATCTAGCATCTTTGCCAAGATCATTTTTCACCCTAGCTCTTAAGACTTAAACCTTAGCCAAGATGATTCTTAGCCCTTGAAAGGCTGGTGGCGTTTCCTCTCAAACTGGAATTTCTTTGAAGTAAAAAGTATCTGTGGCCAGGAATATGTAATGCCCAGCTATAACAAAGAATGCTTCTTTAAGTAAGAAATGTTTTTTTCAAGGCACTTGATAATATGCTTTTTCCCAACTGTTACACAGAATCAAACGCAGTGGCTACTGGGATGACCAAAACATTCCTCTGGAATCTCACTTTTGAGCAGAGATACTTGTCTAGGAAAAGTGAATGGTAATCCTCATGACAGGTTTATTATTAACATTTCAAAATCCTCATAGCAACATACCAGCCTTCCTAATTAACAAGCAAGCAATTCGGTTTCTCCAGTTAAAAACACAGATGTTACCAAGATCTGTTGGGAGATTTCCAGGCATGCTTTGTTCTGCCAGTTTTGCCAAGTTCTTTCCCTAACTTTAAAGGCTTTCAGTTCTTCTCATTGTTTGGTAGTCTGGTGTTGGTTTTGCTGCTGGTTTTGTTTATTCATCTGGAGGTTTTGTGATTTTCTGTTTGTTTCTACACGCTACCAGTTGCCTGTGCTCTGACTGTCTACACTTACACTTCTTTCCCTTACCTAAGAAATTGAAGAAAAACTGGTATTTTTTTCCTCCCTGTGAATAAACATATATTCTCTATTTCTCATTAATCAAACTCAGGGGACACTCCATGATGCTATCCTCCCCTGCCTTTTCCTTACCACACCTGTGCAGTTAATACTGAAGGACATGCTAGCAATCTCCAGAATTCATTAACCAGTTTTAGCACCTTTTAATTATAATTACAGAGTAACTAACTCTACTGCTAATGCTTTTTGTTATTCCAACTACCTCCTCCAAATCGAGTTCCACATGCAAATGTGGTGAAGGAAACACAGCAGCTCCACTGTCATCACCACCCAGTGCAGCACACACATTCCTGCACACTGCTGGTAACCCAGCCAGGGCTTCAACAGGGAGCCAGCAATTGTGTGATGTATGGATGTTAAATCCTGAGCCTGTTTGAACTTTTACAACTGTTCTGCAGTCAAACCACACCTGCAGCGGCTCTGAAGCATTTGATACAGGCTGTTAATACTTTGCACAGCCAAAATCTTGGTGTGTTAAGTCCAGGATATGCAACACACAGTGCAGCAGGGGTGTGACTTCAGAGTGGGCTGACACTCACTGCACATCTGGTTCCCTTCTGGCATGTCCCTGTAACACCTGGAATTTACACCAGTCCAGATAGACACAGTATCAGATTATAGCTTATTCCAATGTATTTTGGACCAGAAAACATAGATACAACAGGCAGGAGTGGCCTGTGTTATGGACTTTGCAGTTTTATGATAAGGAAGCAGATGCTGCACAGCTGAGATGCTAATGGGGTAACCACTCAAGGCTCACACACTCTTAAATCCACACTTGTGGTAGATCATGAATTAGTAACACAACCCAGAACTTCAATCAGGAATTGCTTTTGACCCTGAACTAATCAATACTTGCAGCACTTATGCTCAGCATCCTCCAGAACTGGTGTATTTCTTGGAAAGCACTAACAGGAAAACAGTGGAAAACACTAGACCATCTACTATTTGTGGCTAATCTCCAAAAGCCCAGCTGCAACGTGATCTCTTTTAGAACACCCTCAGTACTGGACATAGGCTAAAAATCTATCTTACAAGGAAGCCGCACATTCCTGAACACCTTCCCCTAACCCCTCAATAGTTAAAGATGCAAGGAGGGAAGTCACATGAGGAATTTCGCAACAAAAGCTTAGCATGTGAATAATGAATATTTTGACAGCTAGGGAACATGAAAGAAAGTAAAAAAGCTCACACAACTTGTGAGGTTGGCTTGTTCCCTTCCTTTAATTATCAAGGGTGAAAGATCTGCCACTCTAATTGGGAAATTGTGTGACACATGACATCCTCTGCACACACTGGCATGAAGGGAGCAAGAGAGTCTGGACTCACTGGATGGAGAATCAACAAGGCAGAACATGGAACTCAGTAATACCCACTGACCACCAGCAAAGCGTGGCATAAAACCTGCATTATTTCCATTCTAGCTGCACTGACAGTGGTCCCCTCACGTGGGTTTGGAATGACAACACGGAAGCACTTGCCAGGCAGATACAACTCTCTTGAAATTCAAGCAGTAATAAACTTTGATATTTGTCACAAATAAGATCACAACCACAAAAGATGGATCAATGTTCTAACTCTGCCAAGATACCAGCTGGGCACAATTATTTTTCTGCTTTTATTATCAACCTATTTAATATGCAACACACCCTATTACCACCATGCAATTCAAGAGCAACCTGGCCCAGAAAAACCTAGACAGTACATTAAACCCCAAGAGGCTGTGAAGTATGTTTTCTCACATGAAATAGTATTTCCCAATCCCAAATTTGATTCTATTCTAAATGATTCAATAGCACATTACTTCACCTAAGGCACCGAAGTGTCTATCCCATTCTTACACAGAAACTCTTTAAACACCAAACTTCGCAGCAATATATTGAATATGTATTACATGCAAAGTTTTATCAGAACTTAAAGTACCTCAAGAAACTCTAGCAAGGAAGAAATGCATCCAAGAAAAATTTGCTTTTACATTTGCTTGTAAAGGTCCCTTAACAGTTATTTTGTACATCTATTATATTTATGGCACTTGAAGTTAATGTTCCAAAAAAAAATTTTGTACTTTTCCCTGAAAGTGATTACTTTTGCTTCTGACTTTTGCTGCGAGAAGAATTAGTTTAAAAACATCAGAAAGACACTAACTTTCTTATTTAAATATCCATTATAAGATAAAAAACCATATGGAACTCCCACTAGATCCCAGAATTTGTACAAGGGGGGGCTTTGCAAAGTTTGAGTCACTTAAATACACACCCATGAAATCTCTCAAGAAAGTGTTTTTTAATCCTCAAGAAGATATAAGACTTTTCAGATGGGTGCAATTGATGCTGGGTCCATTGTGACCTTAACTCACTCATTTCTGAACAGCCTCCATTGTTCCCACATTTCCTGTTATTTGTTCATTCCACCAATATCCCATTAGAGTGGAATTATCTTCTCTAACTATCATTTTTAGATGAAAGAATTGCTTTCTTCACTTGAAAGATAATATTTGTTAATGTTTGTATTATTGCTATTAACGTTAATGTATGTGTTATTTAGCAGGCATTTCCCTTCAAGCATTTTTTCCCTGATATTCCGATTTAATGACTTACAACCTTTAATGTACTTACATGCATTTAATACAGAATGTCCATCATTTCCATAGTACTACAACCATCTGGGGGAGGGGGGGTAGAAACCAAAACCACCACCATCACAACCCAAACTAAATGAAAAAGCCCTTTAAAAAAGCCCTTAAAAAAAGCCCTCTTGAAGCCCTTTTGCAGGACTCTGAATTTTTTTATTGCACACAATAAAATTTACTACGGATTAAGGAATGTCAACAAAGTGGGACAATATAAGAAAAAACAGGGAAATTAAAACTTAGAAGTTAAAAGTAGTCCATTTTAATGCTTCAGGCTTCAAATAAGTTGTCAGTGCCTCCTGACCTCTACAACCCTTGGTATTCCACACCTCAAAAAGCTTTACTTATGCTGTGTGGTTTGCCTTTCCTGCATCCAAATCTCTGACTTCACTCCCAGCAGTCAGACACAACACTGCAATGCCCCACAGATCATCACAGGTATGACTGAGCTTAATTATTGCCTAAACAGTTTACCAAGTGTTGTTTTCCAAGTGACTTCACTGCTGATGGGGGGCACAAGCCTAAAGCAATGCTGAGCAATGAGTCACCTTACCAGAACCCCAAGCACTTGGGCAACGTGCACTGACAACTTCAGGGCAATGTTAAATATGCCTTGCTTGATTCTTAAACCTCCCTCACAGCCAAGCCCTTCCCTGAGTGACACCTTTCCAAGAGTAGCAGCACAACAGCAAAGATCCTGGCTGAGAAACCAGGGCTGTACGTGCTTGATTCCACTGCCACGAATTTGGGAGGTGTGTGTAGAATACACTTCAGAAGGCAAGTACTTCCTGAAGCCAGTACTTCTGTCCTTTCCACACCCTGCCAGAAGCCTGGTTTAGCAAGTCTAGCCCTATCCTACACCATTTATAAAAGGAATGGTTCTGTGCCAGCCCATTACCCTTCATAGCTGAAGGGCCTTGAGCTGAAACAGTATCATTTATTTAGATCAGTATAATTTATTCATTACTCAGGAATATGCGATTTTATGAGCTGGCAATCAAAAGGAACCCAGGGATGCAATGCATATTCAAGAGCTGGCCTTCCTTGTCTCTGTCACATGGGAGAAATCCCACCCAGCCTACTCGAGGTCATGTCTCAGTGTTTGTGAGCAGGTGGATAGAAAAGTGTGAGTGTGGAGCCTCAGCTTGCTTAGAAAGTTAATCTGAAAACGTCTTCCATCCAGTCTCTAGGAGAATATTCTTGTATTAGTCACAGCCTATGGAACAAGCCAGTAGAGAACAACGTGCCACTCTCACCTCTCCCAAATCCTACTGTCTTACAACTTTTCCCTTATGGTTTTGGGATGATTCTGGTGAGGATCCATCTATCTATCTATCTATCCATCCACGTATTGAAACACCAAAAATAAGGAGTTCTGCTGTAACGTATGTCACGTCCCTTAAGTTTACGAGCCAAGGTTCTTAAACACCCGTGCAGATTTAAACAATTTCATTGCATTTCTGGACAGAACTGTGTTGTCACAGTAGTGACAGTTTAGGAATATGCCTGTGTCCAAGTTTAAGTTTCATCTGGTGTTTACAGAACCAGATTTACAGCTAGTGTAAATATAGCTGTCACTGTGCTTTACATCATGGCATAACAGGCAGCTAAATGTCAGAAAAAGCTACATGTCAAAAACACACCAGACAAATCAAAGCACCATCAATACAGCTCCTTGCAAGTGGATCTTTTCCATGTGGGATCTTTGTATGAGCTTAGTTTTTACAGTAAACCACTTAACTACACCAATGCAAGTCCAGTGGCTGTGTAGGACAGTGGGGCTTTTTTTCCTGAGGGAAAGCCAGCCTGGTTAGAAAGGAACTTTGTTCAAATCACAGGAAACTTGGGCTCTATGAAGAGTAAACTGCCTTCAGCAGAAAGAAGTAGGCATTTACAAGCTCCTGTCTCAATATCAGTATCAGCTAGGATCAAATCTTGGGCCTGACAAAAGAAGCCAGAAAACAATGTGCAAGGATTATCACTAGAAACCTGCTTTCTAAACTGTAATTTTAAAGAGGCTTTTTATATGTGTGCATCTTCTCAGAATCTTACTGCCAGCCCCGAGTGCCCCTTTGTTCACAAACAGCTGAGCAGGTGCACCTGTGAGGGCTGAAATATCAACTCTCTTGTATAGACAGCTGTAAGGCAAAACTCCACATTGCTGCTGTCCTGCCACTTCCCAGAGCACCCAGAACTAACAACAAGCATCCAACAGCATCCCAACACTCAGAGTTTCACAGCAGATGCAAGTTATGATCTGGAAATAGGAACAGCAATTGAGATTTCAAGCCAAAATCTAGGCAGGATGTGATAGCACAGCCTGGGCATTTAAAAAGTCTCTCTGAAGACTCTACCTCCTCCCCAGGAAAAACAGTGCATGCCCCAGTCATTCAGAAATAAGGGAATTGTAGCCTCCTGACAGTTTACACTCACACAACTCTCAGAAGAGCAAACTCAGTGACTCTGCCACCTAATCTGATTCATTTAAGTAGGTGGTGAATTGAATCTGCACAGGCTAGGCTTAAAACTGTTACAGGAGAAAAAAACATTATGTAAGGTATTAGATCTTTTGACTGTCTCATACACACAAAAAAATTATCTTGAAATGCTAAGCCATTACACCTTCCATGGTAACTTATTACTTGACCACACTTCATTTGAACCCACTACAAAAGTTCAGATGATTTGCATTTCACTGAGGACAGACAGCTATGCTGTAGCACTTGCTGAAGTGCCACCAACTAACTGTTATCAAGTAAGCCTGCTAAATTCCAAGCAGAAGTTTAAAATCAAAGCACTCTGAAAGAGGCAACATTTTTCCTGCTTTGTGTTTCAGAAAAGCACAGTTTATATTAAGCCACTCCATTGCTCTATTCTTAAAACTAAAGGCAGTGACCTCACAGGTGGGGCTCCTAATCCAGGATGACGACAGCAACAAAACCCACCCAGTGATCCTCAGCCAAATCAGTCCAGGAAATCCAAACAATAACTCAGCAAAGGACAGGGAACAGATATCCTTAAACCAGTTCTACCCAAACCTGAACCTTCAGGCTGGAGCTTAAAGAACTTCCCAGGGCTGATGGGCTGCAGCTCTAGGCGGAAGGCCAGGTGAAGCTGGTCAGGGTAATTCCAGCCTGGTCCTGCTCACACACCTGGATCTGTCTGAAAAAACCCAACAACCTTCTGACCTTGATGATCCTGGCCCAATTAAGCACCTGTTTGTGGCCAGCAACAGAGGCCCTTACAAGGCAGGACAGGCAACTGGTCACAGGTGGTGTGTGGCTCTTCTCCAGGGCAGTGTTTTTCTTTTTGTAGCCCTGACATTGTCTGCATTCTCCCTGCTTCCATGCAGGCAGAGAAAGAAAGACACACCTGCGCAGGTGGGATTGCTGCCCCACATTTGTGACTGCAGCTTTCCTGCCTTGAGTGCCCTAGTTTGGTCAAGTCTAAACTTGACCAAAAAGTATTAGAGCCAACATCTTTCAACTCAGAATCCAGAGTGAGACCTACCTTCTCTCCCAGCATTGGCGTAGCTGGGCAAAGTGATGTTCCACAACAAAATTCAAAATTCACTTACTGAAGCTCAATTACATCTCTTCTGCAGCATCTAGTGAAAAGAAGTGCAGTACAAGATTCAGCTCTTGAAACCAGAAGGGTAAAATGCAATTATATTGCATGTCATGAAACAAATAACTTGAATATTTTGACTGACACAGATTGTTTTTCTGCCACACACCTGGGAATTATTAATAAAGGTTTTCATATACACATGTTCACTCTCCTGCAGAAAAGCAAAAATTACCATGCAAATAATTAAGCCATTATATTCCTTCTACTCCACCTCAAATTAGTCTAAACAGGAAAAAATGAATTTGTTCCTTTTTCTTAAAAAAAGAAATAGAGAAAGCAACTTCATAGCTTGTCAAAAGAAAATAAGCTTTTTACAAGGGTTTCTTTCCAGTGTTCATTTTAAAAGTCTCATTTTAAGCAGACAGTATTTCAGAGGAGAGAAGATGTATCATCATTTCCTTTTGTTGTTATACATGAATATATCCTCCAGCCTGTCAAACATCTAAAGGGTAAGCTGAGATTCCCAAAACCCTACAAGGCTTTCCTATTCAAAAAATTCAAGAAAAGATTTTTTTTTTCTTCTGAAGATATGAAGATGGTGAAAACAGACACCAGAGAAAAGGGATCAGTCGGTTTTCCAAATTAAATAGTGACAAACCATGTGAGCAAAGGGATGAAATAGTATCAAATTTCACTATGGCAATGTTGAGATTCCCATGTCCTTTAAATCTGGCAAAATTGGGGATATCTTCCCAGGCCACACACTTTAGCCTGTCACATTTGAAGAATGGAAAATTATTATAGGAAAAAATAGATAAATAACAATAGTGTTGCTACTGGCATTTTAAATTTGGGATGTGTGTTTTTCAGCATGGTTTTAGTTCCAGAATTACTTAATTCAAATATTCAGCTTCAATAACATGTCTGCACTTGTTCCAGGGAACTGAAGATCATGCTCTCTACTTACCAGGGAAGTAGAATGACAAACAAATGGAATGGAGGTGCTCTGCTCATGGTTTCCCTTGGGTACCTGCATGGCAGTGTGAAAAGAAAACATTAAAATAAGCCATGATTTTAAACAGATACAATCCTTGCTGAGAACGTTAACTACAAAACTGACTTCACTTCCCTTAAAATTCTATAAAGGTTGTAATCCCATTGTTTTAGTGAGTTATTTCATCTCCCATGCAGAAAATACCATGTATTTTTCAGAAAGGCCCCTTTACACCAGCAACCTACACCTTCCAAGGGGCTTTAGATGCTGCTGCATATACTGTGAGCACTGCAAACACTTCTAAATGCTGTATGTGCTGTAGATCAAGCTACAGCCAAGACTACTTGGATACTGCTTTATGAAGCACCCCACACATATGAATTAATTTTATTCTTTAAAATTGAAGTAAGAGCTGCCAAATCAAATGCTAGTATAGCCACATGTTTGTCTGTCCATCCTTTGCACCTGTGTGTATAGAAAACATGTCTGGAAATATGGTCTGTGCTGTTTTTGCCCACAGCACAGCACACTGGCAACCATGCTGGGCACTTCAAAAGCAACATTTGTTCATGTCATAGAATCATGGAATCACAGAGAGATTTGCGTTAGAAGGCATCTTAAAGCTCACCTCATTCCACCTCTCTGCCATACACCTTCCAGTATCCCAGGTTGCTCTAAGCCCTGTCCAACCTGGCCTTGGACACTTCCAGGGATGGGGCAGCCATGGCTGCTTTGGACAACCTGTGCCAGGGCCTCAGCATCCTCAAAGGGAAGCATTTATGATTTCTTTGCATTTTCCAAATAAATATGTCATAGAAATATTCATATAATAATCAGTGTTATCCAGACAGCCCCAGAGGCAGTGACACAGCCTCAAACCCTGCCTTGCTGTGCAGTGTCCTTAAAACATCAGACTCAGACTAAAGCTCTGACCTTGTCTGGGTTCTGAACCAGGTCTAAAGTTTGGGATGGTATTTCCCTCATCTGTTCATCAGCTGAGAAAAGCTAGATGATTTCTTGAGTGTTCCTGCTCTATTTCCATAGAAACAGCAAACAGTAAGTTTGATTCATTGCTGAAATTTTCAAGGGAGTGCCAGGGTAAATCATGACTTGGGAAGTCTGGTAAGCTTTAGGAAGCCGCTCCAACAGTGTTTTGGGCTATGCTTGGTGTGACATCTTATCACTGAACTGTGTAAGGAAGGCTTTTTTTTTTGCCTCAGCTATTGAGTTAAAAATGGAACCGTCTGAGAGGAGAGAGAGTTGAACTGCTGTTGCTTTCTTTTCTCTGATGAAATAATAAAAAATTTTGTTCACTCCTTTTAGTGGGATTGATAGCAAAGTTCTTGGTTCTCAGCTGATGGAAGAAAATCAGCCAAGGCTGACTGGCTAGGAGTTTTCCAGATCCTTCCCTTTTTTGAATGTTTGGGTGTTTCAGTTGATGCCTCAGGTTTTAGCTTTTATATTTTTCAGATTCTGTACTGCTTTAGTGTGCAACTCTGAGCTTCGTATCAGGGGATGGTGAGCTCTCTTCACAGAGCAGAGAGACAAAACAATTCCTTCTCTAGCTGGGGACCAAGGACAAATGATCCAAATCTCAGGCCCAAGAGCATAAACAACGTGGACTGAAGAGAGAGAAACAAGAAGAATGGGACTTCATAATCTAAAGCTGTAATTGGACATTTAACTCCAATATACAAATGGAGCAGAACTTATAAAAGTGAGAGACCTTGTAACCATTTGTCCATTTTGTGACCATTTTGGTTCATCTTGGGTGTAGCCCTGGCTGGGCTCTTGTGCTGCCCAAGGTGGATCCATTGAGGCCTCCTAATAAATCCCTACTTTGCTCTTTAGCTCTGTCCAGCTCCTGTTCTAGGTCAGCCTTCACAAGGCATCACAGTCACTGGGGAGCAACTGCAACTGCTGAGACCTTTCCAATGCTGGGGAGCAGCTTTGAGGTCTCTGTCCAGAGTTAAATTATGGAAGGCCACATTAGGCAATGGGAATGCTTTCTCAGAGCCTCATGTAACATGCTGGACATTACAGATTCCAAGCTTTACCCTTTCCCACACAGATATTAACACCCACTGCAGTAATTTCTGAGTATGGAATCTCATGTCTGAGGTTCTGAATCATCAGGTAAGTATGAGTCAGAGAAATATTGCTGATTTAATAGACACAATCAACAAGAGGGTGAGGGGCTGAAGAGGAAATCTCTTATTGCTAAAAGTAACAACATCTTTCTTTGTAACTACTGAGATTTAATTGGGAAAAAAAATCAGCAATTTGCGGGTAGCTATGGCAACTTTCGCGAGTATGAAAAGGAAAAATGGATCGAGCAGAAAAATAGATTTGCAGGGAGATTTGGAATAAATAAAATTGAAATTTTCCAAAATCAAGTGCATTTGCATTTAAAAAATGATCCTTTCAAGAGGAAATTAAAGCTCTCCCAAGAACCTGTTTTTTAAGCATACAATCAATTTTTATAACTGAAAACCTGTCAAGGGAAAATAAGTCCCTTTTCTACAGCAAGTGAGAGAAAGAAGATCCTCAACAAGAGCTTTTTAACTGCCTACAAAACCAGGCTTTTGCTTCAGATTTAATCCTATAATCACACAGAGTATTTACTTGTAGTTGAATTGACTGAGGAAAGTGCTACCTCTAGGCACTTGTCTTATCTAAAGAAGCATTAAATCTGCTAGATGTGATGAAATCTGCTTCAAAGCGTTTATCAAACACTTTGAGAATCAGCAAGATTAGTGACACAGCAATGTCATCCTTTGTCTAGCCAAGGGTAAAAGGTGCTTGGAAATGGGAGAAGCTGAGAGTGTTTGCTTCAACAAGTAATGTCAGAAAGCACTGACAGTGGAAAAGGCTGAAATAATAATGCAGTAATTCTTTGGAATACACCGTCAAACCCTTTGCAGGGCTCCCAGGGCACTCTGTCCCAATGGAGCAGCCATTCCCAGGGCTTGGCCACTGCTGCCCTGGACACAGGCTATCTGTCACCATGGCAAATACCAGCTAAGGGGAGAGAGAACACCTTCCCACCTGAACTCCTGCTACCAGGGAGAGCAGGGATGGAGCACTCTCTGCCAGCCCAGCGTGCAGGAAGAGCTGAAAGCCACCTTGTCACCGCCAGCAGACACAGGCAAGCAGCACTTTGTCACTATGGAAGAGCTGGACAGGTTCTCCACGTGCATCCTTGTATGCCACAGCTGAGCCAGAGACACCCGGAGGTCGAACCTCCCCATTAGCACCACTCAAGAAAAGCCTGCAGTCTCCCAGCATTGCTGGGTTTGCTGCACAGAGCCTGCTCTGCAGCTCAGTGTTGGGTCTAGGTAGGGGCAGATCACTTGGGAGTTTGTGCTGGAAACCTGCTCTGTGCTTTATAACTCCAAAGCAATTTTATCAAAGCATAAACAAAAAAATCAGCTTTTTTCCTACTTGTTTGGGAGTTGGTGGTGGCATTATTCAGTCAATAGCATGCTTGTGTTAAAAATCAGGGATATGGGAAATGAAGGAAATTATTTAAAAAAGAAAAAGGAAAGGTAGACAAGTTTAAAAAAAAACAGCAGTAAAGACAGTTACGTGCCAGAAGAAACTGGGCTTCTTAGGGAAAAAAGACAGATAACAACAGATCTTTGACAGGAATACTGAATGTAATACTTTAAAACAAGGAAGGATGGAACAGCGTGTACAATTTTCTCCAGTTAAAAGAAAAAAAAGACACTTTAAAACACAGTCTTTTGGCAGAGGGAAGATCTGTGTCCAACATCATCTACAATGTCTCCTGGGGGCCCTGTAAAAGCGTGTTGCATCTGTCTTGCACAGGCAGCAAGGTGGGTCTCCAGAATTCTGTGGGGTTAGACATTCACCTTAAAAGCCTCTAATGCTATACACAATGATTCCCCAGCAACACAAATGAGGACAGCAGTAATCCAATGACTGCACTTCTGGCTAAAGGTGATATCTGCAGCGTTGCTTCATTTGGGTACAAAATTACTGCATTTCCTTTTTTTCTGAAAAATTTTTGAGGAAAAATGAAAAAAAATGTTAAGCAAGATAAGAATCAGAATTAATATACTGAAGATCTAGTGAAATAATCATCACTGGCTGCTTTTTTCCTAGAGTGAAATAATTTTGCTGTTAAGTGTCCAACAAAACTGCAAGTGAACCACAGAGAATATGAATAAAATTCCTTACAGCTGCACTGCCTCCCAGCTATGCAGATCTCTCCACTTCTGTGGCACAGTTACATTTTATTTTATTTTTTTTTAAAGAGTGCTCTGTCCATATTCAATAACCGTGTAATTAGGTATTCTGACTGACTTCTCCCATACTGGAATTGATTGAGCAATTTTATGCCATAAATTCCAGCTGATTCAGTGGGTGGTGATAAGGCAGTGATTTTTCCTATTCATCTGGAAATCTCAGGAGATGGCTCTGCTAAGGACATTTGGATCATCCCACACTATTTTAAGTCTGAGGTGCCCACTACACTGCGTTTTGGCAGGTACAAAGTCCCTCAAAATCTGCTTTATTTGTCTCTGCTCCTTTGCTTTGACATGTGAGTATCAGCACATGCCAGCAAACCAAGGATGTCTGTGGTGCTGCTGCAGCCATGCAGAATGAAGGCTCCTAATAAAAGCTGCAGCATGTGTTGAAGCACACAGTCTGCTCTTTTCAAGCTACTGCTGCTTGGCACCCATGAAGTCCTGGTGAAGTACTCCAACCAACCCCAGAGCAGGAATTCACCATCCAAACAGATGGCTGCAACTGCGGGCAGCCAAGAGACCACGTTTCTTCTTCTCATGACGTGTGGGTGTTGACAGCACTTCCAGACAGAATTCCAAATGGCTGTCAACTCTCAGCTTCTTGTATAAAGGGGATGTGTCAGTGCTAATCTACCTCTGAGACAGATTACCCTTCACAACGGAAAAGCTTCCCCTTATTATAATTGCTTTACTCTTAACACTTGCAGATCTTGCCTTTCCTGAGCTGTTGGTTGCCTTTGACTGCAGTTCCCCTCTCAAGGCAGGCAGATCTCAAGAATCAAAGACTAATTTGTGCACAGCTTGGGGGTTTGATGTTTAGGCCCATGTGTAGGGCTAATTACAAGCTAGCAGAGGCAGGGGTATTATTTTTTTTTCCCTTGGCTTTTCGTATGTTTACACACCAAATAAAACACAGGCACACGCTTGTTCTGTGTTTACAGACAGATTATTTCACCTTTGGTCCACCACTGTCACACACTGTCAAAGCTGTGTAAGGTGCTTGTGACCAGGGGGATTCCTCACTCCCAGCCATGTCACAGTGCAGTTGCTACGCTGCCTTTTCAAGGACGATGCTGATGTAAGTTATTTGAGCACATGACCTGCCACGATTTAGTGACAAGCTGTTCAAATCAGCTACAAAAGACTTAAAGCATAGCTAGACTACACAGCTATGGTGGAAGCTTTCCAATAACCCTTAATTAAATAGAGTGGTGAACCACATTTAAAAGAAGCTGATTTCAGCTAAATCCAAATACTGATACCTGGCACTGCTCAATGCAAATAAAAGCATTAAGAAAATTAAAGAACACTTGCAGGGAAGAGTAGAGGACCACCTCTAGCCTGCCTCAACACAAATACACTTAGTTGGGTTTGTAATAAATCAGGGACAGAATGTTTCCATAAGGCTTAGTTTGCACTTATTCCTCTATTAGCTCACATCAGCCTTAAAATAGCCATTGTTTATGCATTACGTCCTGCAGCACAGTAAATTGTCACAGCCTGCTGTATCTCAGACCTCAGATGAACCCCCAACAAGGCAGGGTCGTGCCAAAGAAACAGCATCAGTTCAAGGTTAATGAGAGAAATGTGCATGGAAACCCTCAGTGCAGTTAGCTCCATCAGAAATTAGCTTTCTTTGACCCACCAGCCAGCAGCACCCACAACAAAGCATGCTGTACATAAGGCTGTACTAAGATCAATTAGAGGTGAGGATAAAAATCTATACATTGCATTCTAATACTCTTTCCAACAAAGGACATCGATTTGAGAAGACCTAAAGTGCTTTCTACACCTTTTGTCCATGTGCCTATCTGATGTTCCAAGGAGACAGGCAGATAAAGAGCCTTCTAAAAATCCACATTGTTTTTCTTCCTTGGCTCCATGCCCTGTTACTGAAGCCTTTCATACCTCTTGGGGATGACAAAAGACTGAGATACTTTAGCTTGAGGCATCAGTGAAGCATGGGGATGGTGCTTTGGTATCTTCATTCCCAGGTGAGCTCATGGACACACAAGTAATTCCCCTATTTTCCTGTGGGGTTATCATTGTTTATTTGCCATGTTATCACAATACTTAGAAAGCTTTATGAGTGTATTTACAGAGAAGACAACCATCAATAAGAAGCCTCCAGGGCTCTCCCTTGGAAAACAAGTCACCAAAGAACTCAGCAAATGTTTCTGCCTGTCAGAGGGACAAGGATTTTATGGTTCATCAGCTCATCATCTCCAGGAGCCCACCCAAAAGCCAGGCTTGTGGCAAACCTCCTAACCTGCCTAGAGGCACCACAGCTTGAAGTGCCATATTGCTTTCATAAACTTGCCTTGGACAACTGTATTTCTGCCTGTGGATCCTGAAAGTGACGTCCACGGACTGAGAATTCAACGTGAGAAGAGGAGTGGCTCACACAGATCATCAGCAGCTGCACACGAGGCACTTGCTTGAAATTCCTCCATAATTGTAAAGGGCCCCATGAGAAGAACAAATAAGCCCTGCCATGTTTCCTGATCCTGCTACACTAGTTATGCAGTGAAATGTTCCCTCCTAATGATGACACACAAGCTGCTATAAGCTTTTCTGCAGCAACGCCGCTGCTTATATCAGCTATTATCCAGTTACTCCATCCTAATAGCAAAGAATCATTTTTGTGCTTTTCATTCCTCCTCCCAGAGGGCAACAGATGTAATCACTTATTCCGTCTGGCACATTAGGGCTTGAAAAATTAATGCAGCGCTGCTGAGATTTCCACTTTCTGCTTTACTTAGAGTGCCAAAGCTTTGAATTTTGGTGAAAAAATATTAAGTAATAAAAAGCTTACTTTAAATTTGTTAATGTACTTGTCTGTTTTAATGCCTTTCCAAAGTTTCCACAAAAATAAGCATTCCACTGACTAATCTTCTCAAATTTCTTTTGCCTCTAAGATATTATCACACAAAATCACTCAGATTGGAAATGACCTCCAACATCATCAAGTCCAGCCTTTGACCAATCATCACCTTGTCAACCTAAGTGAATTCACTAAGTGAATGCCCAGACATTTCTAGAACATGTAATTATGCTACCATATAATTGAGACCTCTCCTGTTCCACAATTATGACACAGCAACTAAAATTTAAACACCATTATCAGCTGTACAATGTTAAAACCCAATCCATTAAGAACACCAATCAGTCACGTGTTGCTCTGTACATGCAGTGCATGCTTTATGCCTAGGCCTGTCCATTCCTCCAAAAATATTCTCCTGTTATGTGAATTCTGTAAAAGAGAGTAGTGGTTCAAACCAAATTCCACTTGTGTGTTATTGCCTCTGCTCAAACTGTTCCTTTAGAAGCAGCATGAGCAGTGCATGCTGCAGCTGCTGTGCAAAGCTTGCCTGGGGTTTGGACAACTGCATCACGAGCTTGCAGCACTAAACCAGAGCCCATCTAGCTGAAGATCTCACCACAGAAGATCCAGAGAAACTCACAGAGACAAATGCACCATGCTCCTCTGGAGAAGTGCAGAGGATGGGTTCATGCATGTTAATGTGTTTCCCTGTAAATTAGCAGCACCTAATCCTTTAGGTCACGCACCCTCAGCAGGCACACCTACAAACTGGCTACCTTTGAAAGCAATAACCAGACCTGTATTGTGTTATTAAAGTGAAAGGGAAAAGGCAAAGACAAGCAGGATGTGAGCTGAAGAACAAAATCAGAGCTGGGAACTACTTCCCCCAAAAAAATGCAGCATTTTTTCTGCCCTCTCCCACATCTTTGCAGTAAGAGATTTATGAGATTAAACAAACCTGTGACTTGGGCTTCATCTGTGCAAAAGACAGTTCTTAAGTGACAGAATTCTTACCCAAAAGGACAGGTGGAAGGTCTCAAATTAAGTATACAGGTTCAACATGTATTAGGAGCTAGAGGAAAAGGAAGTCCCAGGCAGATTTTTCCTATCACTGTAGAGCATTTGCTAATGCTGCTGCTTTGTGTATTCCCAGCCAGCAAGCTTGGGAACGGTATTAACCACACATCATATCAGGCTGTCCTTGCACTCCTACACACAGCCACTTAGGGCTCTTTTCCTCCTTGGATGGAAATCCTCAAGTAATTTCTCCTCTGTCCTCCAGGCTGCTGGCTGGGCCCCAGAGAGTGCTGAGCTTTAAAGAGCACAGACTTCATATTTCCAGTCTCTGGCAGCACTTGTTTCCTTATTCCACAGAGGGATCTCTGTTTCCTTAAAAGCTGGCTTTGCTGATTCAGGTTTCCTCATCTCAGCAGATTTCAGTGCACATTTTGATCTATCAGCATCAAAGCCATCCCTCTGTTCAGAGCATGCCTCAGCACCCAGACAATAAGCAGCAGAATAGTTTCAAACGAGGCCAGTGGTTCCCCTAGAGACCAAAGGCAACTAATAACATGTTTTTCTGCAAGGAGCAGAGCTAATGAAGCCTGATTTCCTGCACATCTGAGACATCCGTCTTCTACACTGTCTGTAAACTGTTAACCCAGTTACTACTGCAAATCGAGTTCCTTTGCCTCCAACCTCACCTGCTGATCCCACTTTTCCTGACTCCTCCTCTATCATGAGGAGTAGTTGGGAAAAGTCCACTTTCTATCCTCATCCACTTCCTCTTTTTCCCAGCAGGACCTCCAAATGGTCCTCAGCTTCTTGTGTGCACTTTGACTTGTTCCCTCACTCACCAGACACGCACGCTGTGCCCAGAGCCGTGTCGGTACTCAAGCTGCTGGCAAGCAAAACAAGGAATGCTTCTGCCTTCACCAAAGGCACACTGCAGCACGTGCCAAAACATTGATTTTAATGAAAACCATTGGCACTTCACAGCTATGAGTCCCAGGTCAGGCAGAGCTGCCAGCTTTGCTCGAAACAGGCCAATAAATACAGAAGTTATCAAGGAGTGCTGGAGGAGTGGGACAGGAGAAAGAAGAAAAAAGTGTGAGTGCAAAAATTTTTCTCTGAAAATCAGGCAACCAAAAGAACAAAGAAGTCTTCCAACAACTCAGCAGTGACCCTGACTCAGGATCTGACATGTACTACTGCAGTTGTACCACTGCCCACCTCTGTTTTTTCAGACACAAGTGAACACTAATTTTATTAGTATGTGGATCAGAGTGGCTGATTCCCACTTAAATAAACAATGTTAAGCTACACAACGAACATAAGTGGATCAGACTAACAATAAAGAGACTCTAATTGAAGTAATTTCCTCCCCCTCAAGCATATGATTAAACTGGATTACTCCCTACCAAATGATCTAGAAATGCACTTAGTCCAAGGAAGCCTCTGGGCACAGCTGTGCAGCTGCCCAAGGGACTCATCCTCTGGGCTCCTTGGCTGCTACTTCTGAACATACCACTCAGCCCCAGTGGCAGGAATATAAATGGGTAATTATTTTCATTTAGAGCTGCTAACCAAAATTTTTAAGCCAAATTCTGATCCAAACTACAAATCACTGTTAGCTGGAATTTAGAACAAGCCATATTGAAGTGCCCAGTGCCTATGGGAGCGCTTAATGCCATTGCTATCCTCTAACAAAATTAACTTCAGTTGTGTGCTCCTGTCAACAGTTTTGAATGGGAACTGAGGAGCCCTTGCAAAATAAACCTTCAAGGAAATAGTTTTCATTCAGCAAGTGGCAACTCAGCCAAATGAGGAGATTCTGCCTACCTTCCAGACATCAGCCTTCCTATAGGTCAGGGCATGCTGGGATTGCTGCTGCTTGCAGTCATGACTGCATGAACTCCTTGCAGTTTTCTCTTTCTTCTTGTTTTGAAATCCAACTCCACAGCTAAAAAATATCCAAGGAGCATAACATCACTAAGAGCATGAGGGCAGTAACTTAGACTTGAGGTTCAGAGGAGTTCAACACTGGTTCTTCTCTCCCATTACCACCCAGAAGATACAAACTGTCATAAGGATTTAATTCAGCTATTCTATTCTGGAAACAAACAAAATAAATGCCCTTATTTTATGCAACTCTTTTAGAAATACAGCATTTATTTAAACAGGACAGAGATTGCCCTGTCGATTGCTGCTTTATGTGATCAGTTGAAATTACGTAAATAGATGTGACCATTCTGATCAGATCATTTACACCTTGTATTTCATGCTCTAATCACAAGGGACTACTGAATTTTCTGAGGGGGAAAAACTTCTAGATTTTTAGTTTACTTTGGTCATGTTCTAAGTCGACCTCTATCTAGTGCAAAATTGTGCAAGATTATAGTCACTGGCTAGCAGCTCTTTTATTTGTAGAAAATAAATGTTTACAAGAGGAAAGAGATTATTTCATTTTCAAGACAGAGAGTTCCTGCAAAGGAATTTGTTAATACATCTGCAAAGCCGAGGAGAAATATTTCACAGCGGCACTGATGGAAAAGCTCTGACTGAGGATTTACAAACCATGTGTGAAACTATTTCAGACAGTTCTTAATCACTAGCTTAAAAATCAGCAGGCTCTCTGAATGTCACTGGTATCAAGGTGAATGTCACATACTGCAGAGGATTTTTTTTTTTTAATTGGCAGTGCTCGAAATGGGTAGGACAGATTTTTTTAGGCTATCAGAAAGGTGCAGAAAATACAGAACTGATAGAGTGTCATGCTGCACTCACTGCAGAGGTACCCTGTCACAAAACATTTATTGAAACCCTAGAAAATTTGCAGGAAGTTTTGCTTTGACTTGGAGAAGGAGGGATATAAATGTCTCTTTGGATCACCCTTGGACTATGTGTTGTGCCTTCACTGCCATCCACACAGGAGAGCAGTAACAGCTGAAAGGAGAGGGGGAAACTGCTGTTGCCTTTTTCTTCTTCCTCCTTACACAAAATAACTAAATACAGAAACTCCGTCACCTTCAATGATGTCCCTGTTATTACAATGCAAGATGTGAAAATCTTCCCTCAAACACCAAAATGGGCACGATTCTTACTAATGTGTTTCAGAGGAGACCAGAGCAGCCTTTGGAAGGAGTAACTGGTTGTGCATACAACCACCTGCAACACATAGAGCATTAGGATATAATTTATGTTTATTAGTCTTTGTGGGGTGCAATTAATCATTGTTTTCATTTGTAGTGCATTATTACAGCAGTGATTTAACTGAGGAGATTCTTGCTTGTGGCCTACAGGAGTGAAAGGTTAATGGCATAATGAATTCCTGTAAAACAAATAGTAGACTTTGGCCATCCTTCAGCCAGCGGGTGGTAAATTAGCAGGTAATAAAGTGTGTTTGCAATCTGCATTCACAGGCCAATAAATAATATGCAGGAGCTGGCTTTACCTGCTTTAGTTGACAGTGCATTACTGGGACTATACAGCTTCAGAGCATCTATGAAAAGTACAGAGAGCAAGAGGGAGCTGATTTTGCAGTATCCTGACTTTTAGCACTGATATATATCAGATATTACCAGAGAGGCATATCTAGAATATTACAGCAATGCTCATAAATTCCACATTGCACTGTAATAAAGCACGGCTTCTACATGTGGCAAATACACATTCCTATGGTCCCTTCAGCTTGTGACATTTACTCTGCCATCCTTTTAACTGGTGGCATTTCATTCTGGTAATGGAATAGCTGAGGGAAATAAAACCTCAATATGCAGCACCATTCTGAAGGCCAAAAAACCCCCCCCATCCTAAAATAATATGCTAGCTCTCACAGTGCAAGCTAAACGTATTATCAATATATTGCTATGAATGGGCATTAATTACCATTCAGTCAGCAAGGCTAATGCAATGCGTTGGTGCTCTCCTGCTAAAGGAAACACTGATACATTGCAATGTGTTTAAATCAAAGTATTGTTAAAACAGGAGAGGTCTTTTTTTTAGCAGGGATTGTATTCTTTGCCCTAACTGGACTCAGCTTTCCCTTTTCTGGCCAGTATTAGAGGAAAACAGATCCCCAGTCAATTCTTTGCTGTTGTTATGGATGGTTCTGTACTACACAAGATGCAGACCTGTGTAAGGGGTATTGCAGTGAATCCCAAAGCTGAAAGTAAATTCAGCAGCTTTGTTAAAGTTTGGTTTTGCTCTGTATTTCCCAAGGAAAGTATTTTCTGACAGGTAACCAGAGGTTTGGGATAATATTTGAAATCCTTTTGCCCTGAAGAGAAAAAAAATAAGCCAAGTGTCTGAGGGTATTAGGATGTTGATCTCTGCTGCCTGAACAGATCATATGGGGATTTTTGAAAACCTCATTCCAAGCCCTGTGTACCTGCAATGCAATCCAACCCAGAGACTTGCCAACACTGCAAAATGAAACTGCTGAATGAAGCCAAGTGACACCAACCAAACAAGATCCAAGGTCTCCTCAGGGCCCCACTGGTCCCAAAATACAATTACTGTCTGAATTTGATGTTTTTTTCCTGAGAACTTAGCTATAGTGTGGGACCTGCACATCCATGCTTTTCCAGCACATGGAAGTGGCAGAGGCTGCAGGGACAGTGCTGGGGACACAGAGGAAGAGCCCATGCCACTACCAGCAAAGGGACACCCCAAATTGCTCCTTGAGGTTTGCAGCAGAGACTGACACCAGGCACAAGTTAACAGGATGTTACAGTAATTGCAAAGCCTCCTCTTAAGCCTATATATTTACATTTAATTTTACTAATTTTAATAACTAACTTTATTACTGTCAGGGCAGTTACTTCTGTGTTACATAACTGTATGGATATAAAGTCTCCTCTCTCCTGCTGAGAGAGGAAAAATTTGTATTTAACCTCTTTGCATCATCCCAAATGACATTCTCATTTGGGAGCCGATTAAAAGAAACAAAACACCAAACAAAACAGATCAAAAAAACTGTACCAGTCAGGCCCCAAGTATTTTTATCTTTCAAGAAAACTTGGTAGAATAAAACTTGAAAAAAAATTAAATTATCGTTATCCTACTTACTTTGGTATTTGAGTGAGGGTATGAAAAATGACCTCTCTTGAAGTGACAAAACATCCCAAAAAACAAGTGATGCCACCACAGTGATATTAATGCCATTAAATTGTTTTGATGAGAATAACAGCTGCCCCGTGTGACAACTATAGACAGACCAAGGAATATCATGGGCCAGCCTATACCTTGTTTGTTTTCTTTTGATTTTAGTTTGCTGTTCCTGCCACTCCAGCCTCAGTGTTAACATTAAGCTTATTCTCGCAGCAGTTCAAGAGGCCCAAATGGCTTTATCCAGAATATGCAATGCCTCTAGGATGATTGTGCTATCCAGAACATGCAATATCTCTAGAATGACTGTGCTTTTTGTAAAGCAACATTTACCCAATGAAGTTTGGAAGAAATATTGTCTTGCACTCACTGGTCCTATTGTTGAATGGGTGCCTCATTGCTGACATACCCCCATCAGTGGAATCAATAGTGGCTTTTTATTCCTCCAGTATTTGCCACTTTTAAATAGACAACATATGACTCAGAATGCTGGTTTGGGGCTTTTATCAGGTGATAAAAGGGGGCACTCAGGAGCCTTGCTGGATCACAGGTGTGGCAACTAGCTCCACAAAATGCTTTACTTCTATTCTGCCTCAAAATCATACCACTGTTGTGACTGGTGTAAGAAACAAACAGGTAATTATAGAATGCAATATTGTTTTAATTTTGAACATTGTTTTTTCTACCAGTGCCACAAACAAACTCAGGTGCATATATTTGCTCCTATTTTGAAATGGTTAAAACGATCGTTGAATTTAGCTTGTGATTTTTTACCACCTGTGTGAGACAGTTCTTTAGGTAACCTACAGTGGAGAATACGCTACAAAATATTACACAGAGCATACTGGTTATGGTATCACACAAATATTAAGATCATTATTCAGTGAGTCTGTTGGTTACAATTCTCAGGCTGTGCTGCATAAGTGCACCATTCAGGCTGAAATAATTTTGTCAAGAGCAATGTAACTGCAGCACATTTTGAAACGAGGACTGACATCTCAAAATCTATCACCGAGCCACTCAAACTGGAGCTGAGGACAGGGAGCCATCCCGAGGCTGCTGGCTGGAAACTCTGCCCTCAGACACGTGCACTTGGTGGTTAGACAAGGTTTCCCCAGTGCTCCCCTCCCTCAGCCCCATCTGCTGCCATGGCACGGCGCCTGCTCGCCCAGGATGGAGCCAGTTTGCTCAGTGCCAAGCAAAATAAGTTTAGATGGGCAGTTTGCGAGCTGTGCCTCTTCTCTAGAAGGTCCCTCCTCTTAAGGGCACTGGTACACAGGTGCCAAATGCCATTTCACACTTGATGGCATCTGCTGGTGCCCACATGCCAAGAGCACAGCACCGAAACGGGGATGGTAACAAAGATGGGAATCCATGCTTCTGGCTGCCAGGAAGCTGCCTGTGCTCAAACATGAACCCAGTCATAGCCTCAGAACATCCTGCTAAAGGATAAATCACAACTGAGGATGAGATCAGGAAACAAGAAACCCATGATGGTGGAAAGGTCCAAAGCACGGTTTTGCACCTACCAAAAGGACTATAAAGAACCCAAAACTTCGTTACCCTTGTGGACATGCTCTCCAGTGCATTTACAGTGGAAGAATTAAAAGTTTTCTGTTAAAACCCAAATGCATTCAAATGCAAAGGCACAAATAAAAACAAACACCAACCAAAGTCTCACTAGAAATTCCTTAGCCTGTCTTCCATTTGCCTGCATAGATGTTTATGCTCTACTTATGCTCTTAATGGCCCAACATGTTAAATAGGTGTCTATTCCAGACCTCATAAGCAGGAACAGATCACTTTGCTTTCCTTCTGAGGCAGGAGATTACAAATACTTGGAGACTCTCCTCAAAAGACAATAAGGGATAACTGATGGCTTTTCCTGCAGCTTCCTCCTTGCCTGACCTCTGTTACCAATAAGCTTCTGGCACTCATTTTTTCCCTCTCAGAGGCTATAAATCATAATGGGCGATAATGAAATGTTATTTCTTCATATGGCTTCTACATCAGAAAGAGGTTCCTGTTGCATTAGGAAGTGTACACACACATACCCTGAAGAACAGTTTCTCCCATAAAAAGCAAACAGTCCTGTCTAGACAGAGGTGTCCCAGGTGCTGCTCATCAGCTCCTTACTCCTCCCTCCTAAGAGGGGAAAGAAGACTAAACAACAAAAAGCTGTTGCCTGTAGCTTGCCACTTACTAAAGAGGTCATGAATCCAGGGAATTCTCCTGCTTGTACAAAGAGCAACACACAAAACTTTAATTATTACTCTCTAGACCAACTAATGTCTTTCTAGTGCTTTGACTGGAATAAACAACAAGCTCTCCCCTGTTCTTCTCCCTCTCTCTCCTCTTTTTGTCAATCTGTCCGTATCATATGACCCAGACAACGAGGATGGCCATGCTGAGCTGTGGCACACGCTCACCCAGTCCCTGCCTGTCTGCTCTGGCAATGGCCCACGGGATCTGGCTGAGTAAACACAGATCAAGGTGTTTCCTACAGGGATTATAAATCTAAAACTCTGTAAAGGAAACTTCCCAGCCTGACCACTCAGGAGGAACTCTGGCAGCCACACTCCCAACACCAGGGACCTTCACTGGGGGCATCAGAGCCTCTTCACAGCAGTGGCCCCAGGGACACGACAGAGGCTCTGCTCAACTCCCTGCACACCCCTCCCACAGCCAGATCAGGTTTCCTTCAGCAGAGCCCCAAGCATCCAATCTTTAAAATAATTAAATCTTGGTGCAATAACAAAATAACAAAACGACAGCCTGAGCTTGTGCCTCTGAGGAGGGACCCAGAACAAAGGACCCACTGGGCTTTTATTCCCTCACAGCCTGTGGGGCAGGCAGAAGTCTTGCTCTTCCCTCCAAGCCCTCAGCTCCTGCTGTGTCCCTGAGTGTCCCTCACATGGCTGGGCCACAGGTGCCTGTGCCCTTTGCTGGGCATAGGGTGAGAAGTTCTCAGCCTCTTGCCTCAGGGTCACACCCCAAGCTCCATGCACCCAATGTACTCCCCAACAACATCCAGAGCTTCAGCTCTTACACTTCTTTCTGTTGTTGTTGTTAGGCTTTTCACTCTAACTTGTCTTTAGCTAAGGTTTTCACAAGTGATTTTTCTCAGCAACATTTTTTTTTAATAGAAGTGCACTATTTTGGTAACACTTTGTATTTCAAAAAGAAATCTTAATGAAATATCTTCTTCTACTGAAGCTGCCTGTAATATATTTAGTGTTTGCACCTTGTCTGAATGAAGTGTTATCCCATTCACAGATCAGGCAGACAGAGCACAGAGCCAGCCAAAGCACATCACTCACCACTTTCTCACCTAAGCTGTCCATGAAACCAGCACCTCAGGCAAGAGGAATCCATCTCATGATGTCATTGCCAGGAGCAGCAGGAGCATCCTGGGCTGAACCCAAACAGCCTCCCTGGCAGGGGTGGGTGGGGGTCCCAGGTGGGGCTTGTCAGGGCCATTTGGGTGCACTAGTGCCCCTCCTGCTCTGCTGCTACTGAGCTGCATTAGTCATGCATTCAGCTGAAGTGTTTGTGCCACTTACCCAGACTTCTCTGACTTCACCATCCTTGGTGAGACTTGTCCCAGGTGTTCTTCTTGTGCTGCAAATTATTCAATATATGAACACCTTTTGCATATCCACATCATTCCTCTGGCTCCTCATACAGCTCTCTTTTCTCTTCACTCTGTAATTAGGTGATTTTTACCCTCCCAACCTCATATACCCCACCCTATCTCCCAAACAGTTTTGATCAAGCCAGTTTTAGACCTCACTTCCATAACCACATCTCAGCTGAGTCAACTGCTATTCAATTCAATGGGAATGTTAAACAAGGCCTGAGTGGTTTTACCAGAATCAAACATATGATCTTGTAACTCTGAAACTCCTGCTGCAACTAGCAAATGTGTCACCTCCTGGCAGCCCAGCCATATTTAAGGAACACTTAAATATCAATATTATTTACCTCTAAGCAAGGTGAAGCAGCCCTGTTGCTTTCAGAATGACTTTAGCACATACTGAAATTTAGGGACAAAATGAAATCTTTTCCTGAGGCTGTAATATATATTTTAACTGCCTTTAATTGCAAGAATTGGCAAATATGTCTTTCACACTCCACTATCTGTCACGTATGTCAGATTGCCAACAGCTACTAGCATTTTTCCACTTTCAGTATGCTGCCATTTCAGCAGCACAGACCGTGCTGTTGTTTTTATTCTCCAAAACAGCCTGACTTTATGATTCTGTTCATTTCACACCTGGTAACACAGAAAATGCGGAGGTAATAGAGGGGAAATCCTTTAGCAATCAGGAAAATGACTAGAGCTGCACTGGAGATGTGTGTTATTTTCTCAAGCAGCAATAAAACGCGTGTGAATTTTCAAGGGAGCTACAAGTCATTGTTTGCTACAGTGACATGCCAGCAAATGCTTGTGTTATCCTTTAATAATATGGAAGATAGCACTCATCATAGCCCTCCCAGAGCAAAATACCGGGGAGGCAGGTGTTGCAATTCAAAGTAGCTCAATGTGAAATATGTGTAACGCACTGCTGATGCTAGAAACAGATTTTCCGTAGCCGCATATAAACACAAAAGCTCACAAACATACACAGGCACACAAGTGCATGTTCCTCCATTGCTTAGAACAGTGAGAAAAAGCATGGAATGGTCTTTTACTTGAAGCATGATGGAAAGCTTAGGTTGTGAAAAATAAGTCCAGTTTCCTGCCTGGGGTTTCATGATGTCTTCTCGGTCAAAGTGTCTTCTAGCTTAGTCTTCTCTAGTGATGGCAGGATTCTTGCTGAGACTGGAAAGATCACCTGCATGATTTCCAACAGGTATTGGTAGGAAAGAGCCCACTAAACATTCAACATTGTCTTAATCTAAACAGTGGTTTATGCTGTCATTTTTAATCAGAAACAGTTAAACAATCTATAGAGGGAATCACTTGTTGCTATCATGAATCCAGACACAACCCATCATCCCCACGTGTGGACAGCAGAGGTGAGGAACCAGAGCTTGGGTCAAGTTCAAGTTCCCTGGGCTGAATTTCTGCAAGATATCCAGAAAACATACCTAAAAAATGCAGTGGGAGAGAGGCCAGGTCTAGATAAATTCAGGAGTCCTTGTCTTAGTCAGCTAGGTGAAGGAAAGAAGGAAAAAAATTCCCCAAGACAGAAGATACATGATAAAAGAACAAAACCTCAGCGGGGATTAGATGCAAGTCCAATGATGAACAAAACAAAGGAAACTCTTCTTCACAACTATTTCACATAGAACTCCTGACTTACCTCAAGTTCATTTTCTGAACTGTTTCCAAATAAATTCCTCTGCATGTTGCACCGCAAAAGTGTATTTTAAAAAATCCCTAGTGATTTTATATAATTTGCAGATGTTGTCATTTCAGTTATGCAAGCTAACTTTCTATCCCAATGTTTCATTTAATGCTCCAATAAATATTGAGACTGCAATGAACTAGTTCTTACAGCCTAGTATGTGCTGAAAATGTTGCACAGTACACAAAGTGTCTCTGTAAAACATATAAAGAGATTCAAATGTAGATTAATTGCTTAGTAAAGCATAAAAGAATGAGCAAAAAAGATTAATAAAATTAAGCAGTAAAGTGATTATATTTAGATGAATATTTAATTTTTGTAATACACATTTATTATATCGATTTGGTAACATTGAATAAATGCATTCCTAAAATCTCCAAAATGGTGACACAATTGACATATGAAAAAATGTAAAACTTGTGTGAGAAATATGTATTATTTTAGTGGTATTTTGTAAGGAATCGTTATCCCATTGTTTCTAGTAAAGGCTTTTGCTTTAATAACATACCCTTCCAAAAATATAATGTGCAAAAAAAAAAAAAAATCATGTATTCTAATGACTTTATGCCTTATTTTTTCAGTGAAGGGCAAAGCCTGCAGGAGCCTTAGGGAAGGCAGGCAACAAATGTCATCTTTCTTTTCATATAATTGTATACCCATGTGCTTTATGTAATCAAAAATGAATACTTCAATTTGTTACATATTTCGCTGGAGGAACAGAAGGCATATGGAAAAAAAAAAAGCCGCAGGGGCAAATGATCTCACTCACCTGGAAAACAACACGCACGTTAATACAGTAATTTGTTAATTAAAGCTTCCAAGACGCCCACCAAAGCCATCCACTTCTGAATTACTGCTTCTTAGAGTTAAACAAGATCCCTGGCAAAACATAATTAGGAACACTGTTCTTCTCTGTGTCTCGGCTGTGACTGAGAGCAATCCATCTGACAAGCACCCTGGGAGTCGCCTCGGCAGCTGCAGATGGTCGCAGAGAGCGCCGCGCATCGCCGGCCAAAGAGACAGAACAATTCTGCGGCTCTGCGACACAGCGCTCCACTGGATTATCTTCAGGTTAAGCTCTTCACTGGCAGCAGAACACAAAGCAGGGATGGCTGCAGAAGACAAATAAAAGACAAATAAATAGTCATTTATAAGTCTTCGAGTGCAGTCAATGTTTTTTTTTCAGAGTTGCACAGAACATGAGTAGTGGTGCTTCAGAACATGGCCATAAAGACACCTAGGAATACTTTCCGTTTCAACTATGCAGTATCACCTTGCAAAACTTAACTGATTTGGGGTTTTTTTCCCCTTCAAAGAAAACAAAAAAGAATTACTGCTTGCCATGTTGAGAACCCAAATAACTCCAGTTTGGTTTTAAAAAGAAACAAACAGAAGTGACTGCCTTGCACTTACTACAACAATATCAAACACAAAGTAAGTAACCCACAGGTGTGTGTTTCATTCTTTGTGTAGTTACCAGTACTTAATCCTGTTTTCCCTGGGTGCATTGTTGGGGTAGAAGATATTTTTATTTTCGCTTTGCTTGTAATAGTTTAAATTCATTTTTGACAACTGACATTTTCTAATCTCTCTGCATTTCATCAAGGGTTGATTTGTTTTTTAAAAAACACAATTATGCTATATATTTATTCACTACATCAAGTGAAACCTTTTCACTTTTAGATGTTTGGGGAATTATTGGTTTTATTGATTATTTTACAGTTAAATTGTATTCAGGAAAGCCCTGATTCCAAGGCTTTCCAGGGGCCTTTTTAAGTTCCTATGGCAGGAGGAGGGAAGAACTGTTCTGGTTGGAATCGCAGTGTTTAGCTTTCATTCCTGCTGCTGGTCTTGGCTGTGCTCCCAGATTTTTCCCCATGTGTGGTACTGGGTTCTCCATCCTTCCTGAGGCAGGAAACCAAAAGGATGAAAGAAATTTTTTTTTAGAAACAGCATTGGAACCAGGGGTTATTTTTAAAAGTGCACTTCCAGGTGTGAAATGTAGTGGGAAGACAGAGCTAATAGCTCAATGAAACAGTGGGGAACTGCAAGGTACAGTTGTTTCTATTCTTAATGGAGGAATTTGGCCAAAGCTGTGGGCGGATCATATTTGAATTATAAGTAATCACAGCACAGCTTCCTCTTGGCAAGTCGATAAGAAACACTTAAGATTCCAAAAGCTCCATTGTCTGGTTCCCCAGAAAAACTAGGAAATTCTGTACCAAAGACAACTCACAGTTTGTATTGTAACGAGTCTTGGGGATTTCTCAAACAAAAGCATCAATGCAGATCTATTCTTATTTATGGCTCATCTTAGGTATAAGCATGACATCACATGTGCACCCTCTTGCAGCAGGGGCTGTGGTTCTTCACCGAACTTTAAAAAGGATTGTCCCTTTAAGTAATCTTATAAATTTACTGTTATAAAATTTAACAGTTGATATTAAGAACAAGATGTTCTTTTTGCATTAATATGAGATTTCCCACATATAAAGTTATATTTATAAAAGCATAGCTGTCTTTAGTGATTGAATCATAAAAATACTCATTTCTAGACATAAAATCCCTAAATCTGACATTTTAAATGTCTGAATCAAATGCATGTTATGCACTAGTCAGAGAATGTACTATGACTGTGCATACTCCTAAACACTAATCCACTGCAAAGTCATTTTGCTGTAGCAAGCATTTAAAAGCAGAGTAATTAAAGCTGACATGACAATAACATAGCAGGAAGGTTGGCACACTAAACCCAGCATGGAAGACAGGATAGCCCATGCAGACATACGGTAAATAATGGTATTCTATATGCCAGATAATCAGTGCTTCTGGAAAAGGTGACAAAAGGTTCAGCATTGCAGCAGCAAAATGCTTAATATAAGGAATTGATAGTTCATATCCTGGCTATTACCAGTAGAGAGGTTTTATCCTTCTGTGCTTGCCATGTGTCTTGAGAGCTCAGTGATTTTGATATTTCCCCTCTCTTTCTGTACTTACATTTACTTTTGGCACTCGTCTTGATTTCAGCCATTGAGAACTTTCAATACTGGCTCACTTTGCAGCTCTGAGAAGTGTGTTTCTTTACAGTGAAGAGGTTTCTTTTCCCTAGGCTTCTTGGGTGCTTTGTCATACCTTTCTTGACTCTAAAGAAAAAAACCCAATACTCTGTGAATGCAACCAGCCTCATTTTTCTACTCCAACAATCAGATGTGGAAGTGAGCCCAGAGTCCCCCAAACCCACCACCTCCTCTATAATATATCAAAACTGACAGATATATTTTCTTTCCTTCCCTGCATCCTGCCTCAGCAGCCTCCCTAATGCCCATTTTGCTTCAGGCTGTGGCTGAACACAAACCCTTCACCTGTCCATCTCACAATCTCTTTCAACTTTTTCAAGTTTTTCTTAAGTCTGCAATGGCCAGAAAGAATGTATTTAGAGCATAACTGACACATCAAAATAACAGGCTGAAGGTTTCCAAGTTTCTTTCCACAAGGCAGATCAACATGCAAGGAGGAAATACCTTATTTTTAACACCTTTCCCTGAATCATAAATCACTGAGGTTGGAAAGGACCTCTAAGATGATTTTGTGCTCACCACGAAACCATGTCCCCAAGTGCCACATCCACACCCTGGCTTTGGGCACTCCCAAATGAAGGGTCACCAGGGAGAGGCTGTCCCATGTTCACACAGATACTCTGTCACTTCTCTAGGAGAGGAACAAAGGGAAAGCTGCTCTAGGAAACAGAGGGGAGACAGAGTTAATGGATTTTCCATTTTCATTTCCCTGATGAAGAACTGTGGGGCCTGTTGCTGCAGGGGTCTGCAGAGAATCCCACTGCAAACTGCCCACTCAGCAACCTCTGCATTACACACTGGTGCTGCACAGAAATATTTGCAAGTTCAGGCAAAAGTCTAAGCATGTTAGTTTTGCACTAAAATGAAAAGCCTGGATACAGTTACCTTTTCTAGAAAACTGATGCATGTGCAAACTAAAATTAAAAAAAAAAAAAAAGAACAATACATTACCGGGCTAAGGGGCTAAGATGAATCTGTTAATTCCAATTTCTTTGCCTAAGCTGTTAATCAGTGGGAAATGCAGCTAACATTAAATACATTTTCTTTTGTTTCTACGAAGAAATATTTTTGAAGAGAAATCTGACTGAAAGCCATGGAGCCTACTCTTCAAACTTAATCTGTGAACAGTGTTTCGGAATATTTTTTAAGGCTACAAACAAAGTGTGTTCTTATGGCTGCTGGCAGAGCAGCCAGTAAATCAATGCCTGGCAAATCAATAAGATGATCTCATGGGACCATAAGAACAACTTGAAACTTGAGATGTTGAACCAAAGTGAGAACAGTTCTGCCACTGTAACTGAACTGCATCTTAAATTACTTGGATGAATAAAAGGGTTTTGAAAACCTTTTGACCCATTTGATTTGATAGAATACAATTTAACTATAAAATAATCAATAAAACTAATAATTCCACAAACATCTAAAAGTGAAAAGGTTTCACTTGATGTAGTGAATAAATATATAGCATAATTGTGTTTTTTAAAAAACAAATCAACCCTTGATGAAATGCAGAGAGATTAGAAAATGTCAGTTGTCAAAAATGAATTTAAACTATTACAAGCAAAGCGAAAATAAAAATATCTTCTACCCCAACAATGCACCCAGGGAAAACAGGATTAAGTACTGGTAACTACACAAAGAATGAAAATGCTCACATTTTATGCCTTGCCATGTGTCTTTAGACACAGCCACCTGTCCTTCCCCTGCTTCAGAATTTCACAATTTTCTTACCAGTGAAGGAAAATACACACAGAGTTGGGTAAAACCTTTCTGAATTTGGAAAATAATCTGGGATTTGAATGCCATTGACCAAACCTGGATTTTAGTTGTGATTTTTTGTCATCTGGCAGTGACAGGGCTTAATGGAGATGCTGATTTATCCCTGCTCCATGCACAAGATTCAGCTGTCCCTTGTGATCCCACTTCTGCTTGGGTTGATTTTTAGCGGTGTACCTTTAATGAAATCACCAGGATCAATGGCCTTTCACACAACTTGGCAGGTCAGACATGGCTCTGTCCACCTGAATCCTGAAAACCTCTAAGGATGGCTATTCTACCATCACTCTGAGTAGTTTTTCTCATTACCACATCAATGAAAAAAAAACCCCACACCCACCCCCTTGCCAAAAAAACCCTAAGGCAAACCAAAACCAAACACTCAAACTCCCCCCCCCCACTTCTATGTAGAGCTTTAAGCTTCAACAGAAATTTTCATTTAAATTCTATCAACATATTTTTATCACTAAGATTAAAACTAATAGCAAATGTACTAAATAAAATATATATTTGAAATGACATAACATTTCAAAAATGGATTTAATCTTCCCTCATGCATGTTTAATTAAGGCTTTAAATTATGCCACCCTGCACTGTTGAGCAATGTTTCTTTACATTACTGAGAAATGGTTTCACATCACACCAAAGGTAAAAGCAACATCAGGGCAGTGTGGCTTTTCTCACAAGTTTTGGAATGTTTCTGTTGATTCATTGATATCCATATGAAAATTAATTATTATATTTATACATTACATTTATATAAATAATTATTATATATATAATAGGTAAATAATGTGATAAATATTTACCAATGTTTCTAACACATTCCCAAACCCACCAGAACTATTTCATCAACGACAAACTTAAACAGTTTTTACTGAACCAGTATTAGCTACAGTACATTATAATTCACATCACCATATATTTCATGATCTGGTTTTTCAACCAACAAAGAGGGTTTTCTCTAAATTGTTAATGACAAGACTCTCTTGTCAAATAATGTAGAATAAGGTAGGACATAAGCATAACTGCCTGAAATCAGTCATCCTGGTTAGTAATAATAATAATAATAATAACAATAACAATAATAATAATAATAATTGGAAAATGCAACATTATACTACCTGGATGCTGTTATATTAGGAAACAAGTCAGGCATATGTGTGCAATTTGTTTTATAGCTTTTATAGCTTTTTTTTGAGGCAGTTTTGCTGATTTTAGGTCTAAGTATTTGCAATTTGTTTTTTTTAATGATGAGTCACTGACTGAAAGTGATGTGAAAACGTGTATCTAAATACAAGTCCACACATGTATTTTATCTTCTTTAACATTCCATTATCACTACAAAATTCAAAGAGCAGATAAAGCCCTGTCATACAGGCGACCAGATATCTAGACAGAAGTGTCAGTGTAGTGTGATATACAGATAATGAGGCATTTACTACAGACACCCATCACTGGCTGTATTGACAGTGAATAGCACCAAAATCCAAAAGCAGCTTCGTTAAATTCACAAGACAACTTAAAGTAAATAGCTACTTTGATAAGACAGAATATTTACACTGTAACCCCAAATATCTAGGAGGAAACACAAGAAAAATTGCCCAAAATGTTCTTTACTTATATGTAAAGTGCTCTTACCTGAACTGGCTCAGTGAAGAGCTTTGTTAGACTTCAGCCATGCACAGGTCTTTGGCACTGAGTGAATGCAATTTCTGGCATTATTTTAACTGGGAGTTTTCATCTCTTTTCTACTGCTGGTATTGTCTCTGTACTCTGAATTTCACAATGAGAAGCAGAATTGAAGTAAAGTTGTCTTAATAAAGTTATGCTCCTGGCTATGCGATCTCTAAAGGATGGGATTTCTCCTCATAGGTTACCATAATCAGCAGCTGCTTCCCTGGAGGCTCCCTCATGGCATTGCCAGGATGTAGGCATGAAAGAATTGCACCCTGCTGTAAGTTGAGGGTGGAAGAACAGAAATAAACACCAACAGTTCAAACAACAACAGAGACATGAACAGCACATGACTGCAGAAATAAACCTCTGTAGTACACAAAACTAGAACATGGAGAAGAAGAAAGGAGGACAGAAATGAGACTGTCCACTCCATTCATAGCCCAAATGCCATTTTATGGCAAGGCACTCAAGAGAAAGTGGCCACCTAAGCTGCTGGTTTTATCTGTACTCATCAATTAGTTAGAGATCATCCACAACTTAAATGTTTTTGTAGCTATCACATCCTTTATTTCCAGAGCTCACAATTTCAACTGTGAAAGTCTGAAAAATAGGCAATGTGAGTCACTAACGGGGTAGGATCTACCCTCCGGTAAAGAATGCTTCCAGCTACTGCGTTCTCTATTTGTAATTGAAAGCCATTGATTGAAGTGCTCAAAATGAAAAGGTTTGCTTACAGCACGGTCTCTCTACAGATCGGAATTAAATCCATAACAGCTGCGATTATGATCACTCTTCCAACCCTCAAAAAACAATTAAGGTTGCTGCAAGGGTGCACATTAATCATGACAGAGCAGAGCTGATGAAGAGTAGAAGGCAATGGGCATGAAAAGCCCGTTCAGATCCCATCAAGGATGGAGCAGGCACTCGCTGACAGGAATTGTGTCTATCCTGTAAGAGCAGGGTGTAGCAAAGAGATAAAAGCACTTCTCCCCTCCGAGCTGCACACTTACACACAGCTGCAAACACGCTTGCCTCTCCTCCAGCTGTTTCCTCAGGGTTTTGTAACTTTGCTGGGTAAAGCTTATTCCCAAACATCTGCCTTTTAAATGTTGTGGGTGAAAGGAATTAGGCAGTGACATCAAAAGATGTTTAGTTAAATTAACTGCTTTTTATTTAGAAGCTTCCTTGCATGTTGCATTCCTATGGTAATCAGGCATACTCCATCCTGTCACACAACACCCACCTGGGACAGAAGGAGAAAGGGAAATTATATATTGCATAATTGAACATACTTTCACATTTTTTCAATGTGGCCTGGACCGAATTTTGGTTGTCATTTTTCAGTCTGGAAGCAATCTGTACACAGAAATGACCTACTGCACACACGAAGAAAATCACTAGTCATCATGCCCACTGTAACAAGAAGTATTTCTTCAAAAATCTGCAATTAATTCAATTACTATCTTACTTTATACTAAACAACAATTTGAGAAATTGAACAAAAGATTCTTTATAAGATCAAATTATTTATAAGATCCAAAATATTGCCTGTTTATGAGCAAAATCTAATACAGTATCTCTGAAAATCTGTTGTCATCCTGTCCTTTCCTCACAGCACCTACAAAAACACACACTGAAAATCAGCTGTGGATTACTGACTTTAAGCAGCCAAAACCTTACCCAAAAAGCCAGTTCATTTCATTATATCCCAGTGAAAGAAACCACACTGCCTACAAATTCTGCCAGTATCAGTAAGAGTCTCTCTTGTTTTGTTTGTTTTTTTATTGTCTCACTAATTAGTATTTGGCATGAATGGAAAAACTGGAATATTTTGTAATTTCAACAAAACAAGCACAGAAGCAAATTAACATCTGGGTTTTAAATGTTTGATTTTTCATTAAAGTATACCTATCTATCATATGTCCCTAGGGATCTGCTGTTGTTTGATTTTACTCGTTTTTCCAGGTTGTTTTACCACATCAGGTTTTTTTGCTCCATGTAAAAAACCTGACCTGACTGCAAGACATGGTGATATATCCCTATCCAGAAAAGTGAGTTATTTATGGTCATTGAGAGTGGAACAGGCTCTTACTTTAAGAAACTGTAAAAAAATGGTCTTAAAAGTCTCCAGAACATATTAGATCAAAATCAAGCACCTTCCATAATAAGTGCATAGCCAAAATGATGGCTGAATCATTTAAACACTAACTGAAACACTAGAGAAATATATAGTCCTGGATTATTCTTCAAGCCCTGTGAAACGAGCAGCACTTTCTCATGTGCATCATCTCCCCTGAATGCACTTTATTGCATTTAATGCACTCAGACTGAGAGGAGAATAGGACCCAGGTTCTGAAAAATTGATTTAAAGCTGGATTAGTGGCACTGGTGAACAAAATCACTCCAAACCTCTGCAGTGTTCATGGGCCTTGGCCAGCATTGATAGTCTCACAGAACCCTGGACCAAAGGGAGCTGCTGCAGAATGCCTTCCTGCTGCTTGAAATCAAGGGTTAATCTCTATATTTCTTTCAAAAATTATTGCAATTCATGTAAAAAAAAACACTGAGGATTTGCACAGTAATTTCTTCTGAAATGAGACCTGAAAAAAATACAGAGTGACTTTCTCAGTATTAAAAACATTGTGTCTTTCTCTTTTCCTGGCTGGAAACTTCATGAAAGTTAAAAAGTTAATAAAAGATATGACACCTACTTATTGACTGTATAAGGTAAGTTACATTAAAAGACAAATGGAACAGTTCCAGTCTCCTGAAGGATGCAGAGAGAGAAATTATTTCTGTCCTGAGTCACACACCCTGTTTTTGCCTGAGATAAAAATCAAACCCATGACCCTTCATTTCTGTACATGCTGTTCCTCACAAAATAATAACAATTTCAAGATCTTGAATCTGTTCTAGTGTGAATATTCAGGGCTGACAGTAACCAAAATTGCTTCCTAACCCCAAAACATAACCAGAATGGCACAGGCAGCAAGCCTCAGACATATGCCAGCAGTAAGCAGGAAAGGTTTACTTTCTCTTCCTCTGCATTTTGCAATGCAAAACGAATCCCCTCAAATGAAACGTGTGGTTTTAATCTTCCTTTTTGACAGCTCAGGTACCAACCAACAGCTTCAAAACACAATCTGACAAGGAGCATCACAAGATGGAGAGTGGAGAGGAAACTAGAATTCATGTTTAAACCCTCAAAGAAGAAAAGGGGTTTTTTTCCTGAAAAAATATCCATTGGGATAAACAGTCATTTTCTTATTGTATAACAACGAAAGTATATTAAAATTTCTGGATTACTTGAAAGAAAAAATGTGTTATTGAATAAAAAATTAGTTCTCTTTGACAAACACCAAGAAAAAGCTAGTTCTCAAAATCTCTCCTCCCTGCGAAAGGAGAATGAATGTACAAATTACTGCACAGACTTTAAAAAAAAAATAATACAGCCAGCATTTTTAAAATTACCAAATTCAGTTACTCCAGGATGGTATGGTGAGATCTTCTAGGAAAATAATTGGCTGAGATCCAACTTATGGCTATTAGTACAGAGAGCTATGGCATGCTTGGGATGTTAAACCTTCAGGGAAGTGCCTGAGTCTGTGAGGCTGATGATCAGTGTGACAGGGCTGTGGAAAGGGAACATTCAAAATTGTTGTTAGCAGTCTCAGAAAGAGCCTTCAGAACCATTTAATGGCTCCAGAAATTCCAATCAGACCCCAAAAGCTGTAAAATCTAGGCCTACTTGAATATCCTGAATTCAAAATCCAGACTGGCCTGAGATTTCTGAGCTAAACCTTCGAAGAATCAAAAACTCACTGAGAGAGATAAGTTCAGGCTACAAATACATGTTCAGAGCAGCTCAATCAGATACAGATGTTGCAGATGAAGATATGCAGATTTCAAGTTAAACCAGTACCAACTTATTACTATTTTAATACAACATTGACCAGGAAAGTGCCCCTCTCCCAAGATGAGATTGTTGTGATCACAGCATAAGAGAGTTACACATCACCTAGAGGAACATTTAACTCAGCTCCAGGGAAAAATGCAGGTGACCATTCTGTGAAACAGAGCAACCATTTAATAGCAAAGGCAAAAAATTATTTGAAGCCGAACTATCACAGAGTGAACACAAACATTAATAACAGAATCAACACAGAAAATTCCCAGTCTAACACAATACCCAACTGAAACTGTCCACAACTAGTGTAGATCCATGAAACTACAGGGAAAATGGAACATATGTAAAACATGAGCACTTTGGGTCACCCGGTGTGTTTGTTTCTGGTGGCCAGGAGCAATCCACTGCAGAAGAGCACCCCCAGGGAAAACACCAGGAGGACAGGACACAACCCAGCTGGGTGAGCTCCCACCATCATAAGAAACATTTCAATTGCTGGGATTAGAAAAACAAAAAGTCAGTCACTAGTGAATCTTCTGTTCTTACCCATTTCTGAGCAAGAAATAAATCCCACTTCTTATTCTGTTTTAAAACACATGAAAATAAGGTGCTTAAATTAGCCAACAATCAAAGGGTGCAGACAACTGGCAAAATTTCTCTGCAAGACTACTGCAGTTTGAGCCTTTAAGGTCCTGTTTCTCCTCCTCACCTTCCTTCCCACCTCTGCAATCCACCACTGGCATCTCCAAACCCTGCTTTTCCTCAGTGGCAGTGAGGCTCTGCAGATCCTGTCCTTTGCTCTCAAGTCCCAGAAATCCACTACTCTGCATCCTGCCACCCAAACCTCCTGAGTGACCCAGCACCAAACTGAGCATTCCCAGACTCTTTTCCATCTAACATCCAGGCTTGGACAGCTACTGCCACAAAACTGAATTTTGCCTCCCTGTAAATTTAGGCCACGATGGTAACATTAAAATTCCACCTTATTGTTTACCTGCACTTAAGGCCAGCCTGAAGGCCTTCAAGAATTCCTGAGAGTGTGAGTACTTGGCATTATGGCTTTAGGATAAAATACGGCTCAATTTTGCACATTTTTTAAATAACCTTACATTTTTTATTTCCACTGTTATTAAACTGTAATGAATTTATTTGTTTGTGGAAGTGTGCACTGCATGTCTAGTACTGCTCTGTAATAGCTGGATTTAGAGCCAGCCTCTGATTTCTATCCTAGACATCATTAAACAATTTATTTTCTGTGATAGGGGAATGTGCTCTTGGGCAAGAGCTCTCCATTAATATGAATTATTAACAATATGTATATACATGCATTATGGATCTGAAAGATGAAAAGAAAGCTTGCCAGTTATTCTATGGAGCTTTCTCCATCCACGAGGCCACTGAACTTCAGACAGCCGTCTGCTGAATGCTCATAGACAGGGAATCCCTGATGACCACTAGGGTTTGCCTTTCCTGTTGCTAGAATTCCAGCAGTACTCTAGCAATTCCAGCACTGTTCTGCAGTGCTTCAGAACAAAATTCTCTGGCTGGCAGTGTCTGCTCAGCCCTGCTCTGCTCCTCCCCATGGCAAGGTGGTGATGCAAACCAGCCAACAGCCCCCCAGCCATCACCGCTCCCTGGAGAGGGCTCTCAGCACTGCCATCAGAAGGCGTGTGGTTTTATTTAAAAACATCCTGCAAAGAAGGGTGTTTGGGTAACTGCAGCACTGGAGGAAAATCGTGTCACACCCAGCTGCTCCTGCGGACGCTGGTCATGTGTCACATCACGTCCTTCAGCCCCGACCCTGCATGATAACGAACAGGGAAGGGGAGAAGCAGCTCTGATACAACACACCACACTGAGCCTGACACACTCCCATCTCGAGTCAAACCTCTCGCCCATGCAGCTGCACTGGCCCCCACTCGTGTTTCCCTGCAAGGGGAAAACACTCTAAATAGCTGTTTGTGTCTCTAGCCTCTCCAGATGATTAGTCCCCGAGCTACTGCAGGATTCCTACATGCGTACTAATGCTGTCCAGTGCTGGGTCAGGAAAGCCCAGCCCTCACCATCCTGGGCTTAAAAGTAGAAGTAGCCCCCCAGGAAAATTTAATAAAAAGGAGGCAGGGGAGTTCTAGAGATTAATTATCACTAATTTCTGCAGGCTTGAGTGGAGCTTATGAAAACTGTCTTTAAAAACTCTTGCAGCAGTGCTTCCCCTCCACCCAGCCTCATTTGTATCTCTGCTCCACCATCCAGCTCCTGAATATTGGCGGGCCTGACTCCTCCCCAACCCTGCCTTTCCTTTCCCTCCAAAAGTAAAACCACTTTCCATTGTCCTTCAAGACATTCTTCAGAGCAGCAATTCCTGCTCCCCCGTCTTACTTCCCACAAAACACTGCTTCCCTCAACAACCTGCTGCCCAAAATTCAGCCCCCAGTACTTGACTGGTGACTCAAGACTGCTTTTTCTTGCACAGATATTGTTATGTAAGTGTATTTAACACTGTATATAAAATATTATTACTATTGCTCTTTTTCTTCATTATCAATTCCTTACCTTTGACAACTCCCTCATGAAACCTTTTGTGATCAACATTCTGTATCTCACCCCAACACTTAGCTCCTATTTAATCTGCTTTTTACAACCTTAATAGCATTTTGCCTTTTTTATTAGCCAATAACACATTCAATGGCCCACATCACTTCATGGAAAATAAACCACAAAATACCCCCCATTCCAGATTGGGTTTCCTCTTATGGCTCCAAGAACACAGTCCTGACTGACCTCTGCCATGAGCAGGCAAGTGCACCAACATCCAACAGAGCTGGGGAAACCCAGCGGAAGACCTGAGTCTTCTTCAGCTGGTGGCACTGGAAGAAAGTAACTTCCTTTTCATTTCTTCTGCTCCTGGAGAATGACAAGTCAAAAAAAGATGAGCAAACATACAGCTGAAGGCAGTGGCAGGGAGAGCAACGGGATTATTTTGCACACTGAGGGCTCATTCCATGAATAATTTCTCCAGAGAGAAAAGGGACTTTATTAAGAGCGAATTTTATGCAGATTTTCTCCTGCTAACCTGACTTTTTTTTTGACACTGATGGATTGACAGACCAGCTGAGGCAAACAGCACTGCTAATTTCAGTGGTAAAAAGATACAAAACAGAGCCACTCAACAAAAAGCAAGTGAAATAACTTCATGCTATTTCCCTCCACCCTCAAGAGGAAAAGATGGGTTCATTATATAATAACCACTATTTTCCTTATTATTTTGTGTCAGTTTTCCTCCCTTCAATGATTTCTTCCCTTCTGCTATGTACATTTCAAATAAGATATTCTTACCACCACTTAACTATGCCTGTAGATGCACAAACACCAAAATGCAAGTAAGGTTCCATTTCCACTTACAATCCCACAAGGAAAAAGTACGATTTAGGCATTGTCCAATTCAGGTTTCCTCCTTCCAGCATCTCCTACAGTGAGGCATTACTGACACAAGAGATTTCACTGGATTTCACTGTCATTCTTGCCAGCACTCCAGTGACATAAAAGCCATCTATGGAAGACTCTTTTACATGCAAGAAGGTTTGGGGTCAAATTACTTAGGCTGTTAAATCTGACTTGGATTGCAAGAAAAAATGTGGACCTGAGCTAGGCTTAACTTTCTCTGTATTCACAGTAGTGCAAATATTTCATTTAAATGAATCTCCTAATTCTTCCTGCAGGTTTCACTGAATTAAATCAAGGTAAGACTGCACTAGAAGTGTAAAAGTTTTCCTTATGACACGTAGGATTTTGAATGTCCAATACTTATTTGCTGTTTCTCACCCAAGAGAAAGGTTACACAGGTTGTGTGAAAGCTGATTGAAAAACAAATATTTTCCAAATTATTTTCCTGTCTGCTGCTTCTTTTGAGGGGAAAAAAAATCTCTTTTAAAGTCTCATTCATAGCAAACACCACTTCTGATTTAAGAGTAACCATCTTTAATTCTCATAAATAATACTGTATTCATCGTGGGTTCACATTTAAAGCTTACTAATGCTTTTCTCTACATGGATTTGCACATTTTGATCTTATCCCAGCAAAAATAAAGACTACTGAGGCATTATGTTACCTGTATACTGTATTAATTTAGTTCTACTTCTTAAAATTTCTAAGTGAGCCTGTAGAGGTAGAGAAATCAATATTCCAATGAACTGGTTTTCTCTTTGGTATCAGACTAGAAGGTGCATGTACGTGTTTCAAAACACCGATGATACAGAACAGAAATTAAAAAGATATAACTTTATGATCATTAATTATATAAACAACTTGACAACAAAGGAGGTAGAAGACTGATTAAAAATTGATTAATTTTCCTTTACTGCATTGTGCTCCTCATCACACCTTATGAAATTATTATTCAACTAAAGGATCAAGTATTAGGAAGTTTTAATAAATAAAGAGGCCTAATGCTCCAGGTCAAAATAAATCCTCAGTAACATTGCTGTCAAAATTTCCTTAGACTCCATTGGTTTCAGAAATTCACTAACAGGTCAAAATTTAGACTCAGGGTAGAAATTCTCCCAACCTTTTATAATATCCATAAAATAAAACAGAAGTTTGAAGCAAAACCAAGATGTCCTATAATTTGTAAAGCTGGTACACTAATTATTGCAGATGAAAGTAATAAAATAGCCTGGTTCATTTTCATAAATAGGCAAATTCTCATAAACTCTGATAATCTTAGTCACAGAGAAAAAGAGACAACTTTATAATGTTCCTGAAGTAAAGAGAAGAGGGGAGGACATGATGTACAAAACCATGCCTGCTGCAAATACTAAATCAAAGTGATCTATGAAATAACATACACACTTAGACAGTCAGTCATGTTAATTTAAAAATATCCAATGATCTTTACACAGTAAAAATGTCTTTACTTTCAATAAAGAGTGTTAATATAGCACTGTAATATTTTACAACTGGTAGGCACATTGCATAAATGTGTGCACTGCTACACATTCACAAGCCTTTAGGCAATGTACAGTAATTGGAGAGCAGAAAATTAATGTATGGAGTTTAGAACATGTAGACTCCGAGCACCTCAGCAAAACACCCATCAGATTAAAATTTACCACCTTACTTACAAACAAGGAACTGTCTTCAAAATACATTCACGTGGTCATAATGTACTGCCTTAATCTGGGGGAGTTAACAAAACCCTTGCCATTGCAGCATGAGTGATTTTTGGTGGTTACATACCAAAGCCAGAAGCTGTACATAAATTTACACCAGGGAAGAATCTGAACAAAAATATTTAAAGCTGTATTTTAACTGCAGCATATCAAGTAAATATTATCATAAGGTAAAACACGTATTTTGAGGGAAAAGCACAGTTGCAGAAAATAAACTTGTCAGAAAAATTACAGCCATGTGATGTGTTGTATTAGCAGCACACCATCCTGTACAGGAGTAAAGAGAACTGGATGTTCCAATAGCCTTTTAAAGCTTTGCTTCAGTACCATACCCAAAGGACTCTCTTACAAGTGCAAAAAGTTGACAAGCTAATGAAAAGTTAACATTTCAGGTAAAGAAGACATTGCTTCATGACCATTTCATTGTTTGATTAAACTGAAAGGTAAAAACATTCTCACTCAATGATCCTCCACACAAAATGTTTCTTGTACCAGAAGAAACTGGTTTTTTTTTCTGTGACCTGCAGTTTCTTCCTGGGTCACAACCCACTTCTCACTCAGGTAGAATCTGAAACCTGGGGATTTCTCCCTAGCAGTTAGCAGCTCATGTAGCTTCTAAATTACGAAGGAAACCAAATTAACAACCCCATTCTTTGCATATATTGGTAACATTTTAAAAATTCTGGGTACTTACAGACAAAAGAGACACGAGACAAGAGCCCAGTTACTCCAAAGTGTCCCTCACAACGTTCCTCAATGCCCAGGAGCTCCTCTGGACCTTTATTTTATGGCTCACATTACCTGAGAAATGCAACGTCCCCAGGAAGGTCAGTCTGGGCAGGCTGCAACTTTCTAAGGACCAAAATAAAGATTTTCTTCTCATTCCAATGGAACAGAGTGCCTTTTCAGGTACTGCTCTGCAGAGCTGCTCTGGGGAATCACTTCACAAATTCTCTAACCTCACTTAGGGCTCGATCCCAAAGTCTAATTCTTGCCCTTTGGGAGCAACATTTTTACTGCCTGCACTAGGAGGAAATCACAGTAAACTAAATTTGGCAAAGGGGCCAGAGGATAGACACACTGGCTCTGTGCAAATTTGTGAATTCAGAAGGAAATCACTTAGATTTAAGGAATTGAGTAGAATTTATTTAGAATTATACAAAAAAAATCAATTATTGAGCACTTGCAATAGTTTTTGTTTATAAACTAGACTACCAATTTATGGAATAAAAATACACATTTAATCTAAAATACCAGGTAAAAGATACAAAATAAGAACTACCCTTATATAACTTACTAGAAGTTATGTATTTAATAATAAACCAGAAACTCAAAAGAATATTTCATTAGGTAATTTAATTTAGTGTGTTCAATTTGAAACTTAAACTTATGATTTATTTTTATACTGCTTTTGCTTTTACATAGGAAGTCACATATACAAACAGTTCTAGCATTAAAGGCAATACCATCTTAGAAAATTATTACATTTTATGATTATTAGTATTTTATTTTAAATAGTTTATACACTATTGAACAGCAATTACAGTAGATAATGAAGAATTGTGCAATGTCTCAAAATCCTTTAACAACCTAAAATAATTTAAATTGTAAGGAAAAAAAGAAGAATTCAAACCTGTTGGAACATCTTGGTGAAACAACGTGGAATTCCAAGTTCATAGATGGGATTTTTCAAGGAGCATTGCAACTGAAAATTTTAAATTGGCTATTTTTATTCTGCCAGAACGTGCAACCGTATTTGTCCTATGCGGATTCTTTTTATTTTTGTTTTTTTTCTTACTGCTCTATCATGAGATGTGTTTTGTCTTTGATGGGACATCAGAAGGCAAGGCACCGTGTGTGCTGCCTCCTACAGAGGAGGGCAGAAGCCAGGACATGTCACCCAAGGGACCCGAGTCACCCTGGACAACCCTCCCGCTTCCAACAGAGCTTCCCACGCTCGGCCACAGGAGGTAGTGGGGACATACACCTCATGCAGGCAGACTCTTGAAATAAAAGAGTATAAAGTCACTTAGTCCTGTATTTTTTAGGTACCTCATAAATAGAAGTGGGCATCCACCCGAAGTCAGAGCTGGAGAAAATGCACCTTCCTTCTGGCATGACAGGGGTGGGTGCTCCCAACTCCCACTCCCTGCTGCAGCCCCGGCCAGGGGATGTGGGCAGAACCTGGCTGCTCATCTGCCCTTTCTTATCAACTTCTTGCTTTTTAACACAGATTAGCCCTTTGTGACCACACAACATGGGAAACTCAAGCCCCCTGAGCAGGTGACTCTGTGATCATAGTTGTTTGCCTTAGTTTTGATGTAATATTATACTAAAACTTGAAATACCCATACAGGCAAGTTCTAATGCTATCGATGCAGAAAATAAGATCCAGATATATATGTTGTAAGATATAGCATTACTTTGCAAATGGTTAATGCCAGTAGCTATTAATATGCAATTTATATTAATGGTACTTAAAATTCACTATTCTTTCATTTCAATTTCATATGATTTTATTATAGTATATAAAAAGGTGAAAAGAAGTAATTAATTGGGAGAGCCTACCTACCTTTTATTATGGAGGGCCTACTTCTAGCACTAACCTTCATGCTGCAAACCCTTGGCTTCACTCACAGGACAACACCTCATTTTAACTCAGAGGGATGGCTCTGTCTCAGAATAACTTCTGATTTTATTCTGGACCGTCGCAGGCATGGCTCTGATAAACCTCATGCTAAAGCAAATGAGGAGATTTCACCAGCTAAAGCTGGTGAGGTCTGACAGCAACGAAAAGGCTGCAGAGGTAGGGAGAAGTCTCTGAAATAGTTAGAAACAATGGCAGTATATTATTACTTTAATTAATCTCTACTCTGTGTTACTCTAGTTCTTTAGTGAGACGCTGCAGGAAGTAGGGGGGGTGAAGTGAGGTAAGAATTTGTATCAAACCCCGGTGGGTTTCCTGACCTCCCCTTCATGCTGCTGTGTTCTTGCTGCCTTCACACCCTGCTCAGCAGCAAGGACCTCTCTCCAACAGATCTCTGGGCCATCAGAGAAATTGCTCAGTGGAACCAAGGCTCTCTACCCTTCCACTACGAGCAACATTCCCTGGAAGCCAAACTGCTGTCAATATTGGCCTTTCTTCCCCTTCCATCACCAGCATCATATTTGTTACATTGTCTTTCTGTGGTTTAGTACAAAAGGGATCAGCTCCACCAGTCAGCAGTGTGCACACAGTACAAGTGGGCAAAATTTGTCACGGTGACATCAAGCTACTAACACAAACACATCTATTACCCTTTCTCTCTGGCTTGCTGAGACAGCTGCCCTCGAGGTATTGGCCTCTGAGCCTCCCTGATAAATCACTGACGTGTAGGAAACCTAGTTATCTCAACATAGCAGGGGCAGAGGATGCTATTCAGCTGCAGAAGGACATGGAAGAATAACATCCATGAGGCTTATAATGAAAGATTTTTGATATACTTAAGTAATTAACAAAAATTTATTGCAAGAGATAGTTTGTCACTAGATTTACAGTTTCAGAGAACATAGTACAAAACATAGTGCATCAGCTTTGTCTAAACATTAAATAGGTGCAAATACACAAAGATAAAAAACAAAAAGTGAATACTTTACAACATAAGTTATAGAACTATAAATATATTTTATATACATTATACATATTCTAAGACATGATTTTCACATATATATATATAGTTCATAATTAGCATCAGACTATTCAGTGCTTTAGTAATACTATAGGTCTGAACTTGCCATGAATGTTTGTTGCATCATTATACTTACAGTAAATGCTTCCCGAGGAACAATGAATTTTAACCAGTTCGGCTCACAGAACTGCTCTGCAAACCTCGAGGGGGGACTGTAGACACAGCGGGAGCGTTTAGCCGAACGTTTTCCCCCCCGTTCGCGCCCTAGAAGAGCGGCTGCAGGGGGATGACAGCCGGGTGCGGGGCCAGCAGGGACGGGAAGACGCTGTGCGGCAGCGGGGGAAAGGCCAGAGGCGCGGGCTGCAGCACCGAGGGCGGCAGCAGCGGCAGGTGCGGCGGGGCCACGAAGGCGGCGTGTGCCGCCGGGCAGAGCCGCGGGCCCACCGCCAGGTGAGGTAAAGGCGCTCTGGAGAGAGCCGGCACCTGCGAGAGGAACTGCTGGTGGGGCTGGAGCACCTTGAGCGTGCCGGCGGCGGCGTGCTGCTGCAGGACGGTGTGGTGGATGGTGGTCACCGAGGTAGAGCGCAGCGGCGGCGGCAGCGGCAGCGGCGGCAGCGGCGAGCCCGGGGAATGCACGGCCGGCGGGGCGAAGGCGAACTTCACTTTGCCGGACAGCACGTTCTGCGGCACCATCTGCTGACAGGCCTCCGAGGGGAGCTCCTTGAACTTCTCGTGGCTGTCAGGAGGGAATAGCAGCGTCTGATCGGGCAGGGGGAAGGGGGTTATTAACTGCTCGGTGGTGAGAAAGGTGTGACTGTTTACATGTGCTTCTTTGAACTGCAACGGTGGGGGGCTGCTAAATATGCCAGGATTACACGGCACCCATTCACCGGGCACCTCACCCATCTTCTCGTGCGGTAGGCACTCGGCGAACTCATAATGGCAGAGATAGGATTTAGGAGGAGTTTGTTCCAAGTGTCTGTTGGGGACGGGAACTTTGTAACGAGCTTGATTTTCACGACTGTTGACATCTTCCTTTTTCCTTCCTTCTTGGGGAGCAGCCTGTTTGACAGCAGCTGCCGGAGCACTGTGCTCAGGGGCGGCAGAAGCAGCAGAACCTGTGACGATGACATCGGGAAGCGTGGCCGGGGCGCTCTCCATCACTGCGCATGCCACCAGTTTATCGCCTTCCAGCACCTGGGGGCCAGCACTTTCTAGAGGCGGCTTGCTCTCCTCCAGCTCCATTGTTTCATCCCTGTCTTTAGCATCATCGTCTCTGGGAGCCGCATTAGTTTCCTCTAGATTGTCTTGAGCCAGTGAGTCCCCCAAAACATTTAACGTAGAATTCGCAAGATTTTCTTTGGAAGATTCGGAGGTTTCACTTTTTGCGTTCCTGTCAAAGCAAACGTGATGGATCCTGATCTTCCTTTTCCTGTGTTTCCCTTTTGCCTTGTGATAGGTACCTAAGGCATGTCCTTGCCTTAGATATTCCTCTGCTGATAATGGCTGTCCACATGAGCTTTCATCCGAGGAAGAAGAATAGGTGTGCTGCCTCCGCTTGCGGTGGGGTCTCTCGGGCTCTTCTGTCAGAACACTGTAACCTCTCTTTATGGGCTGGTTTTGACTTGGCCCCTTCTGCTCACTGCATTGTCCTAAACATTTATGCTCTGGGCTGCAGCTTGACCTCCTAACTTGCCAGCCACAGCATGTTTTAGTGTGCCTTAGGCTGTGCCTCCTGAAGCTCGTCTGCTTTGCCTGCCTCCGGGAGCTTGCTTTGCTCTTCCTGTGAGGTCCCTTACAACCGTGGTAATGGCCACTGTTTTTTGCACTCCAAAAGTCACACCAGCCTCTGTGCCAGTGTATGTGATCTGATGCAGACATGACTCTCTTAGGACCATTTTCAGTGCCGAATTTTGGCTGGGACTGCTGCATCTCACCTGTAGTTAACCAGGTATTTCCCGCATCATGTCGGCACTTCTCTGCATTGTTTTGGAGGTGCTGATAGTTATTTTCATCTCTGTAAGTAACTTCGTTTTCAGTTAGTGGAGACATCTCCATTTCTGCTACTGTTGTGTCTCCACAGTGATGATAATGACAATGACATAATTTTCTTCTCCTTTTCCGTTTTCTGCTTTTGTGAAGCCATTTTTCATGGCCTTCATTGATCCAGACTTTGTTGTATTTCTCATCTATCACAGTGTTTTGTCGTAAGGGGTTATGAGATATGTGATACTTTTCTATTTTTCTAATCCTGAATGACTCATCCAAGGACACTTTGTTTTGATTTTTTGCAAGGTCACAATTTCTGAGAAGGGAAACATCACTTAACAGGGGGATTGTATAGTTGCACACATTTTTATTCACTTCTACTTCATAATCACCACACTCTGAAGTAGGTCTTTTTGTAAAATCTGAGACTAAGATATGGTTAGATTCAGTTTTATGGTGCAAATGAGGTATGTTTGGTTGATGCTTGGGCTTTTCTTGGCTTTCACTTGCTCTTGATGACTTGAAATCAAAATATAAAGGATTACAGCTATAAGAAATTGATGGGTCTGTACTTGTGTAAATTAACATTTCTGATGGCCACTGAAGAATATTTGATCCATACTTGCTAAGAACGGGAACAAAGGGTTGGCAAGGTCTCTTGTATATGTCCGGTTTGCTTTTTGGGGCTCCACTACCTTCTTCAGATGCTGATGGAACTACTGCATCAGCTCCCAGGTTTTTTATTTCACTTTCAGTTGCAGATGGATCGCTGTTCCCGCCGTTACAGCTCTCCTCCGCAGCATCCTGCAGAGAGAAGCAATCCTCCACAAGTTCCTGCACAGGAGCTCTGTTTGCCTGCAGCTCATGCCCGCTGCCATTCAGGGGCAGGACCTGGGCACTGTCTGCAACCAGGGCCAGCGTTTGGTCTCCTGAGTCAGCCACACTCACATCCATACCATGGCCATCTGTGTCCGAGGACAGCGGCTGCTTCGGGTGGGACATGGCAGGAGGCAAAGCTGGGCTCTCCAGCACCCTGCTCCCTTCACTGGACAGCTCTTTTGACTCCTGAGCTTCAGGAGCTTCTGCTGTGTCCGTGCATTTTTCCACCAGTGAGTGAAAACAGTTGTGTTTCTCCTCAGGGCACACAACTATTTCTGCTGCTGAAGGAGACTGGAGGTTACACGTTCCCGGAACAAACCTGCTCCTTCTGCTAAATCCATGCTCCATAGAGGTCTCCTCATTAAACTCATAGAAAACGGCAGCTGAAGACTCCAGTTTGACTGCTGCTTTCTTAGGAAAAGCAAAGGAGAACCCAACTCTGTGTCCTTGACCTCCCTGAACATGATCTCCACACTTGTTAGTGTCGGATTGGTGACCACCTGCATCTCCAGGAGTGGAAGAAATAACAGAGGCAACGTCTTTGCAGTTCTGTGCATCGTGCATTAATGTACAGCTGAGATCCTGGCTTTTGGCAGAATCTATGGCAGCACTTTTGGGGACATCCTTGCAATCATCTCGCACAGTCACTGTGGTGGATTTGAACATAGGGCCGCTTCCAGGAGCACTAGGAAGGAAAATGAAACTTTGAGTCAATACTCTTCAGAGAAGTGCTGACAAGAAACACGGTATTACATTGGTATTTAAGGGAGCTTTTTAAGGAAAGAGAAAGACTCTGTGGATATGTACCTTTAGACTACGGAAAAAATGTTTTGTATTAAAGATCAGTTGACTAGTACTCAAAAAAAAGGATGAGTAAATATTATGCTCCTAGCTCCTTCATAGGAAGTTATCAGCTGAAGGACTGATATTCCTACAAAGCAGTTAACTTTTCCTAGACGCACTGGTTGGCCAAAGAAGAGACTGTCTGTCTCCACAGAAATCTTGCTTCTCCTCCCAGCAGACCACCATGGTTACAACACTACTACTACAGAATGCAGTTTTACATCCCTTCATGCTACCAAATAGATTAAAACAGAGAGAGTGCTTTGTAGAGCACTTCCCACATAGTCATCATTGCAGTGACTGCTGCTCTGCCCACAGGCAATCCCCCAGCAGCTCCCATCCTATTTGTGTGCACAAACCAAGCCATCGCGACCTCAGCAATTTCTTTCAGGGAGAAATAAAATTGGGGAGAGGATTTCAGCTGACAGAAGTGAAGTAAGTGATTCATCCCTCTTGAGGAAAAAATTTATCACTGTCTGCTTCTGTTCTTCATTTCATGTCCTCTTCCCATCTGTTCAATTTGACTTAATAGGAAGCAAAGAGAAGAGCAAAAAGTGTTTAAGTTGACAATTTTCCAGGATCCACAGAAACTGCTCAGCTCTAAGAGTAATGGGGCTTATGTTAAAACCATTTGTTTGTTTGTTTTAGCCAAACTGCTCTGTGTTACAGTGCAGAGCAATACTCGCTGATGAGTCACTGGCAAAACTTGCAAGTGCCATTTAGGACCCCAAGAAGTGCTGGGATGAAGAATAATGGCTTTACCCTATCAGGTCTAGAAATTAAGGTAGAGGTTTTATGGGAAAGGAATTCCTCATGAGAATTCTTGCCTTGCCCAGTTCTTTATAAATTTGAAATATGTATTAAACCCACACACAAATCCTTTCTTTCACAGAATAAAATGGTGACTTCTACAAAACCAGCCTAGAAAATGCCAGTTTAAAAAAATGCTATGTGTCTGTCTATGTCACACCTCTAAGGATGCAAAGTGGTAGTAAATAGCAATTATGAAATTGTTAAATTAGGCTCAGATAGAAATTCTCCTTCAGGAACTAGCAAAAGGATATTTTAAAAAATCCCAAATAATCCAGAAACAACAAAGGCTTGCAAAATCTGTGCTTCACTAGCATGGAAAAAGGAAAACAGTAAGTTCCTCTTCTTTCTCATGCAATATGCAAAATTCATGTTTTGGAGCATCTTTAGGGGGAATGATATCTAATATACTCAAGTATAAAATATGGACAGTTAAAACACTCATGGAGGAGAAAGAGTCTCCACCTGAGTTATCACAAGAAGAATAAAAATTAGGTGTTATGTTTCTCCTGTCAAACAGACCCCACAACATTCATCTCCCATCCACCTGCTCATTCAGACTTTGTTTCAGGACACTGCCCACCATCCAACCTAGGAACAAAGAGACAATTTCTGAGCAAGAGCTGCAGCTTGGTTGGATTTCTCTGTTAGTTCATCTTGGGTGGGGGGTGAAGGCTGAATAAAAAGAAAACATTTGCACGTGAGCATCTACATTTTTTCTTTCTTTTTTTCCTCAGAGATTACACTGTGACAAGTACATACATTTTCAGTGGCTTATCAGTGTCAGAACTGTGTCATATTTTGAGAATTCAGTCACAACAAGCAAGCTCAATACTAATTTCAACAGCTTGCCTAGATACAATACTAAAATTGCATGAGTAGCAAGGAGTCAGTTTTGCAGAGGGAGGTAAACACTCTGCTGAGCAGGGGAAAAGAAGCATTTACCTTTTAATATAAAAAATCTGGCTACTGAGATCTAAAGTTAGGTTTCTGGATGCCTTCCCAGGCGAGCATTTTGAAAACTAAATCGCAGAGATCTGTTACATTCTAGAGAGACAGACTATGTTCCTCACCTCATCAATGAAGTAGTGTCAGCCTGCAAATGCATGACCTAGTTCACTCAGCTTTCAACCAAAGTGCCTGCTTTTATGAAATATATATGAAACACATCTTTTTTTTAAACTAAAAATATGTGTCATTTTAGCTCAGCTGAAAAAGCAGTGTTAAACATTCATCTCTGCACACAGTGTGAATCAAACACTGTGCACAGAATGCTTCCAAAATTCCCTAAAAAAACATGTGGATGTGGTTACAGCCAAGGGTCTCCTGCATCACACAGCACCAGTGGAGGGCTTATTTAAAGCAATTTTTTCTGTTTGAGCAGCTATGGACTTACCAGGTTCTCTCTTTCCTTAGCTCAGCCAGCTTGTGCAAACGTTGAAGGGCTTTCTCCTGTTTTCTTTCATCTTTTCGTGACTTGGATGCTACATTTCGAGCAAACTCCCTCTGTTTCAGCTCCTTCAGCCTCTGCAAGAAACAGCCACATGATGCAAATAAAAACCCCTGGGATGAGAAACATTGCAATGACTGTTCCTTGCTGGTAAGTGCTCCCAGCATGAATTACTCCAAACTTGACCACTCAACAAATTTAAGGATTTGAAGGGAACAACCAAAATACCTAGAGATAGGTTAGCCAGGCTAGAGACAGCCTAGCAAATTTTACTGCAGCTTTTGTGATGATGTAGACCAGCCTCAGTAGGATGAGTCAAAGTTCACCCAGAATTTTTCTCATGATTCTTCCCCAAAACACTCCCCACAGCATAACTGCTTTTTGAGATACCAATAAAAAAATGAGACCACCCCAGGTATTTTTCTGCAAAGCCTCTCAGAAGCCTATTGACCACCTAGATGATGTTAAATCTGGAACTTTTCTGCCTGAGATGCTGGGCATGGCACTTATCACTGCTGCTCTGAGGAAGGTCCCTGTCCCTGTCAGCTCTTTTCCTCAGCTTACCACGGTCCCCTTGGCCCTGCCCTGCTGTGTTATCAGCATGCCAACACCTGCAAAGCTCCTGAGAGCTCCTGTCCTGCCATGCCAGGCATTATTAGAGCTGTTAAAGGGTCCTGACCCAGCAGGGATCTCCAAGGGATGTAAAGGACAGAGAAGTGTTGTATTCTGGAAAGGGGAGATTGTCTCTTTGAAGGAGGCGGTGTTTGCTGCTCTCACTGCATCTGACACAGCAGTTACACAGACACTGAGGTGCAACCCAGGATCTCAGGGGATTTCATCTCCAGCCTGCTTCTCTGGAGGGAAATGAAGCGCTCAGCTCTGATTCTCCAGACAAAAAGGGAATCTGGTTTTCTTTACATCACAGAAGGGCGATAGGCAGGGGCCTCCCTGCTTCTTCATGTCAGCAAAAATGTATTTTTGTCCCAAACCCCACTGGTTTGCCCTGATTATGGCTCACAGTCTGATGACATCACCTTACAAAACCATCATCTCACAATTCTGGGGAGAACCCAGTAACTTGCCACCTCCTTTTAGTGTCCAGGGCTAATGACTGGCCACAAACAGTGGCCACAGTGATTTGGAGAAGCAAAAACTCTAATTTCAATTTTTTTCAGAGGTATTAAGAGCTTTTGTTACCACTGCTGGCACACGTAATAGATACACAGAATAGAGTTTGCAAAACACTGTCAGCAGTGTCCTCCTGCTCCTTCTCAATTCTTTTCATTTCACCCCTTTTGTGAATTTTTCTTTCCCCTATTCACAGAAAAATACCTCACACAAGCCAGCTGGCTCTTGGTGACACGTGGCTCAGTTTTAGGTGGTTCTGCAAGGGGCAGGCAGTTGGACTCCATGATCCTTATGGGTCCAACCCATCTTGAGATATTCTGAGTCAGCCACAGACTGAATTAATCTTTGCCATTTTGGGTGATGGTAACACTACTTGGGCAGTCCATTCAATGCCAAGAAATAAATATGTAGAAACATGCAGAGAAAACAAACTTGCAGAAATATGCATGCCAGTCAAGTTCTGCATTCTTTTTCAAATGCCTAGATATCCTTGATAGATAGACAAAAATAATCTGAAACGTAATCACATCTTCCACCATTTATATTTTCTAAATATCAACATTTTCTACTGATAAAATTTTGTTTTATTGTGCTAATACAGTGTAAGGTTATAAGTACACTCAAATCTAGATGCATATCTTTTTTTTCCCAGAAAAAAGAATACTTGAGATGTGGAGCATCTTCGTTGAACATATCTTACCCTGTGCACTCCTGTTTTCCTAGACAGCGTGATACTGACCCTGCTTCCCACCAGCAAACATGAAACCCAAAGTACTTCATTTCACAGGCAACTTCTGAGTGCTCTAAACACAAGAGAAGAGATGAAATTTGCTCCTTCCTCTCCTCACCTCCATCCCTTGGCACTTAAAGAGAGGATTTAATTGCATTTTGTGGAGCTCAATATTTTTTCAGGGTTTTTTTTTCCCCCTCCAATGCTAAGCAAAGAAGTATGTGAAAAGTAAGGGAACAAAAGGAAGATAATAGGTTAAAAAGGAGAAGATGAGGTGTATACAGATCCATACCCACCATACTGCAGGACTTTTCTGCAGTTACTGGGATGATTATAATTAGTGATTTGAGTCTGATCAGGTTATGAACCCTTTAGTCTTACTGCTGCAAGTTAGCAGCACTCCACGCCTGTTCTCAGTTTTAAGTAATTAAATTGTTCTCCTTGGATGGCTACAAGTAGGTGTGGCACAAGTTTTGTGTGCTCAGCCTTTGCCTGCTCTTCTCTTCTGGAGAACTCCTGGTCCCAGAGTTCCCCTTCTCTCAGACACACCCTGCCTTTCCTGTACAGAAAACTGGTCTTAGCAGAAAGTGAACGACCTGCACAATGGGCTTTGTTTCTTTTCTTCTCACCACTGGTGTCTCAGTCTCTCATGGAGTGCTTTAACAATCTGCAAAGGTTGTACCTTGGCAACTTCTGAGGTCTTTATTCTGCAAATGCATGTCTGAGTAGAATTCCTCCTAGTTCTAAACCACAAGACATGCACCTGGTATTTCAAATTTCAATTAAAAATCCTTTAAATAAAAGATCACCTAAATTAGTAACTGTCTCTCCTCTTTTTTTTTTCTTTTTTTTTTTGGTACTGTAGTTATTTTCTACTTTGGTTTTTTAGCCATGTGATGAACTATCATCACCTGCGTTCCCTTACTGCAATTAGTCATGCTCAGGATTGCTGGCACTGCATTCATGCTGCCCTTAGTTGGGCAAAATCCTTGGTTTCACTTGAATTATACAAATGAAAATGAGATATTACCCAGTCATACCATTAGTCCATGCATTCTTATCAGCAGAAGGACCCCCCCTAAAGTTGTTCAAAGTAAATAGCAGCAATAGAAAAACAAGTGTGACTTGTTACATCTTTTCCTAATCATTTTTTCTGCCTTTGCATGTGGCAGAGCTGCTCACTAATGCTAACTTCAACAGTTAGTTTAATGGCTGTTATGCTTGGTTTTTCCCATGGATCAGGAGACCAATAATTAACAGGCAGGGATGGTGTATTGGATTCCCTCCTGCATTTCCCTCTGCTGAGAGAGCAGCTCAAAGCGTGTGTGACCCAGCCAGCAGAGTTCAACCAGCAGTTCACAATGAATAATTAAATGACATTTTCTCCAAGAGACCCAAATGCCTTCACCATGATCCTGATACACTGCACTGCCACGCTGGAGGTGCAGAGCACAATGTTTGCAAATGGCTTTGCCCAGCCTGAAGGGATGGGAACCCTGACCCTGATTCTCCAGCCTTGTAATGTGATCCTGCAACTGGGCTGCTCTGCCTGGGGCAGCAGGTGGATTATTGTAACAAATCTAACTGTAACACGGAGCCTGAAGCAGAAATATTCCAGCTATTTCTAAAAAATCTCAGTCAGGTATCTTAGTGCACATCCGGTACATCAAGCTGAGCTGAGGCTCATCAGTCCAGATGAAAAGCAATATTTTTACAGGCTCCTGTGTGCCCATCCATGGATGAAACTATCCATGAGACAGCCACAGGAGCTCCAAACTCAGGTGTGGCTGCACTCTTCTCACAGACACAGAGCTCTGGTGTTCCCAGACCTGCTGTGGAAGGCAAGTTTAAGAAAAATCAAGGGAATCCTAAGAGGATTTCCAACAGGACCCTGTTCCTGGTCTCTTCACTTCACCCTTGTCTTCCCCATTTACCACATTAGACAGCTCATTTCAGCATGCTGCTTTTCAAAAAGTTTCCTAATTCTGGGTTTCCTAATTATGAGCTTCCTAATTCTCCCCTGCATTTTATAACAGGGAAACCACAAGCCCAGATTCTGCTGCAGAGCCAGATGCCTGAAATCCCCCCGGATCAAATCCTCTCAAAACCAAAGACACGTTATGCATTTCCTACATCATTATTTCATTATTACAAGCCTTTTTCCACCCTGAAAAGTGTCTGTTGGCTTTTTTTTTTTTAACTCAAGATTTAAACACTTGTAGCAATAGCCCTTTAAACTAATGGACCTCCAAAACACAGAGAAGGCATTAATTAATAAATAGACCCAGGACAGCAGAAGCAGGTAAAGGCTGAATAGTGAAACCCAATATACATGAATAGTATGGCATTAAGGTGATAAAATGGGGGGGGGGGGAAACCCCAGCCTCAAATAATTTTATAACTTTGAACATATAACTTAAACTGACCCTGAAGAAAAGCAGTGAGACTTTTAACAGAGTTTATGAGACCAAAGGGGAAATCATAACAAGCATCAGGACTGATACAGGCTCTCTCTGTGGTGCTAATATCTCACAGAAAAACCAGCCATCCCACCAGCACAAAGGCATCATCTAAGGACTGCTTATTCAAACAGGCTCTCATAAACTACCCTTGCAAAGCTTATCTAGGAACAACTTTAACAGGGTCAAGAACCAATAGGAACAGTTTTTGTAATAGCAGGAGTCAGGAAGATGTCTATCAGGGGATTTTAGGGCAGTGAAGTTCAGATATTATTATGCTAATTTGCTTTTGACCTTAGATTAACAATTAAATTACATGGACTTTCACAACGCTGAAAATATGTAGCCATAAATTCATTTTCTGATCAATGGAAGTATAAAATTACAGAATTTAACAGCCATGACATCAAATTTTGATGCTTTATTGTCTTCTCATTCTATCAGGAAAAATGACTGTATTCCCAGTAGTCACTAAATCACTAATTTATGTGGTTTTAGCTTTTAAAAATAACTCATCAAAATAAAAGGCCAAGCCCATTCCTTCTCCACCTGCCCAGCCAGCGACAGGCTGGGATCATGAAGACATGGGATATTCAGTGCTGCATATGCATCCCAAGTCCAGCAGGAGCTTCCCCAGGTCCTGTTCTTTCTATAACTCCATTTGTACCCTAAAAGGAGCTGGAAGTCCACTGCAGCTCCTTCCTGCTCTTCAAAAATTTCCTAATTACCTAAGCATGGGCAACATGGGTTGGTAGTTCAGCAGTGCGGTGGAAGTGGGAAAAAATTGGCATTTGGATTTATTTTTCAAAAAAAATCTCTCCCCTCTAAATCTGGACATGATACAAAACACATTTTTAATACAGCTATCTTTTTGCTTATGCTCAATTTGTTTTTTTTTAAAAAACCTCTATGATACTTAATGAGTGTTGCTTAGCTTCCAAGGATGATTCCAGAAGCTGTGCATATTACCCTGAATGCTGCAGGACTGCTGGCAGTACCTCCCTGCTGCTTTATGTGAATTATGGTGTGGCAAAGAGAGTGACAACAACTCATCAGATAAACACTTGTCACACTAAACCAGATTAGAATCTTTCACAAAGAGGATTGGGTTTAATCAGTTATAAATAATAACTGACTAGAGCACAGCTCATGTAACACCTGTAAACGCTCAGATGGGGAATGAAATATGTCATTTAAGGCAGAAAACATTGCTTACTAAGATGTAAAATGCACGTATTTTCTTTCTGTCTGAGTGGTTTGTGAGAGCATATATATATATATTTTACTGTTCAGCCCCTTCACACAGCACAACAGGGCAGCATCTCCTCCCTTGTGCTCTGGTCCTCAATTCTACATACTTTTCATGACATTATCTTTCACATTATTATTAAAGAAAATAAATTCTCCTCTTGTAAAGATTAGAGAAAACAATTAAAGCTCCAAGAAAATGGTACTACAATACCCAAAGAATTTACCCTGTTAGTGCTGCAGGCCTTCCCTAGCACGTTATTTCCACAGAAAGGAGAAATGAAGAAGTAAGCTAAGGAAGAAATTAATTAAGGGTTTAATAGAAAGAAGAAATTAATAGACTTTTTTCCTTCTTTTTCATGCTGCCACCATGGAATTAATCGCTATGATGGGTTCCTGAAAGAGACAAGGAGCAAGGGGGTATTTTTAACAGCAGCCCACAACCACTCCATGGGGAGCTGCTGACAAGAGTAAGGGAAAGCTTCCTGCCAGGGAGCTGTGGCACCAGCACATGTCACCAGTGGGGCTGGGGCATCTCCAGCCCTGCAGAAATCCCAGAATTTAACAGGAAAAGCCCCACTTACCTGATCTTGTCTGGACTCCTTCCCAGCACCCTTTGTAGGATTTCTGTCTCGTGCAGGAGTCATCTCCTCACATTATCAGTGTACATGGACCACACTGGCCACTCACTTTGCTTTTAAGAGGCCTTTAAAAAATAACACGAATCTATTGCTGGCCTAGCAATAACTTTCAGTTTGTTCCAAGTTACGAGCTGCTTCTGCCTGCATCTGCCTATGGATGTTTGCATCTCATGTTGAGCTGCAAAATCTAAACCTTTTCTTAAATACCAAGAATTCCACAACTTTGCATCAGAACCACATTGTAAATGGTGAGATAATAAGCCTCCAGATGACAATAACATACAGGCTGAGAATAATCCTTTCCCCCTCGTACTTCTGCCACAGATTGCAGCCATTCCCTCCTGATGGTCTTTTAATATTAGCAGAAATCTAACACACACATGCAGGGCTTAAAAATAGCAAGTCCTTGGAACCCATAATATCCTTGAGAAGGTTGATTCAGTGGAAGTGAGACTGGTCTTTTTCTGGCACTGTCATGAGCATCATCCCAGCCTGGGCAGGAAGTGGGGATGAATGAAGAGGAAAGGAAGGTTGGTATTGCTTCACCCCTCCATCATGGGCCTGACGAGAAGATGAGGTTCTTCATGACTCACATGATTTTTCACTGACTTTAAATGAATTGATGTGATGCAGATTGTCTCCAACTACTCTAAGTGTCTCATGAGCACACTTGTACAATACACAGTAGTGCATTTTGTTGTGTAGCCTGCAAGAGAGAACTGTTGAGACAGCTCTTACATTTGGAACCTACCAATATATATAAAATACATGTATTATGTTATACAACTGAAAATTCATATTGGCCTTTTCTAGTTTTCTAATATAAAGACTGAAATTAACTTTTCATGAAACACAATTAGTTTTTGAGACTACACACTTGTGTTGAAGCATCTTGTAGAGTGTCTCAAGCTAGATTTTCCTACCTAACTTTATGGGGAAAAAATAAATTACTCTTGAGTTTAAAATGAAAAGCAAAACCTAATGAAAACATTACTGTTTCAGAATCATGAGAAAAATCAGAACATTAAATATTTTTCACACTCGCACCTGTAAGATACATAAAAGCTAGTTATCCTTGATGAATATCTCCCTAATCACTCTTGATTATGTAACTGCAAAAGATGTACAAGGGAGCAATAGAAGGAAAAAGAAATTTCTTAGCTCTTTTTTTTTTTCCCTCAAATTATCTCCCAGAAACAAACACGTACTTCATTATGGGATGATTAATGCTCTTCCCAGCACAGGAAGCCCCACTGGATTTGACACCCTTCTGGTGCCTGTGCATTTCTGCTCCTCTCCAGCATCCCCTGCTGCAGAATGCAGATAGCACAGCTGAACAAGGCCCCAGGACTCTGACAAATAACAGGTCATGAAGCATAAATTAACACTCCTGTTGCCTTTGTTTTGCGATAACTATGTTTTCTAAAGTTGACTTAATGGCTGCAGTGTTGCCATTGTGCAACAACATTGTTTTAAGCCTGCAGAAGTGCTGAGCGTTGCACACTGAATATTTCACTGTGATAGCTGCTAACCACGTGTGCAACAACAGCCTGGGCTCCCTGCAAGCTGCAGGGTGTTTTTTGTTAGCTTCAGCAAAAATCAGATGAATATTCCATAAATATTAAGGACACACAAAGGAAACGGCACAGAAGCACAGAATTAGCATCTCACCTATCAAAGTAATTTTACCAGATAATGAAAAGAGCATGAAGCTGACACAGGCTTTTACATCTGGAAAGTGGTTACACAGTCTGTAGTAGTTTAAAGGTATTTATTTTAATAATTCTAGGCCTGATTATCCTTCTCTTGAAGTCAATGGGGAAACTACTGCTGAACTCATGGGGAGAAGAGGTTTCAAATTCACCATGGAAGTTTTCAGCAATGCTTAAGAAAGCTTCCTTAGTCACAAAGATTAAAGATATGATTGGTACACATCATTTCTTTAAGGGTCACTTCCCAGTTACCCCCACTCCTGTACCAATCAGGATTGTAATTGAAAAAAAAAAAAAAACAAAAACCAAAAAACAAAACAANAACAATTAAAAAAACAAAAAAAAAAACCAAAAAAAAACAAAACAAAAAAAAACCAAAAAAAAAAAGGAAAAAACCACAAAAACCAAAAACCAAAAACAAACAAACACCGCAAATCACATGCAATGTTGTAAATCCTGACAAGAAATGTTTATTCCTAGCACTGTTAGAGCAAAGGGCTTAACTCCACCTCTCTGGGAAGACCCAGGTGGCTGCAAGTGTGGGGTGCCCTGAGCAGCCACAGGTTGTCTTCCCAGCTTGCAGGGACAAACCAACATGGATCACTTCAGACATCAGGTGCCATTCCCTGGTCCCATAGCATCATCCACCACTATTCCTTTGACTCCAGCAGCAAAGTTGACGCATCCAGAATAATCTTTCTGAGCATTGCATATCCAATATTTTCTAATTTGACTTTACTGCAACCAACATATTGATTCAAGGAGACTCTGCTTCCTGATATTTTCAGGTGGGCACCAGTCACTGAATGAAAAATGTTGATTTGTATCTTATTTTCTGGCCAGTTACAGTTTTCTATACATAAATACTGACAGGTCTACAACATTTCTTCTCAAGTCTATCCAGAGAGCTCTAAGCTAATGGAAAAATCCCTGTCTGATCAGCATTCATATTCCATAAACCATTTCACAGGAGCAACTACTTCTTCACCAAGAAGTCCTCCCAAAGGAAGGTCACCTCTACATCTCTTTGGAGAGGCAAAATTGGATTTCCCTTTAGAATGGCTCTGCAGTGGGATTAGCTTACAGAATGGATACTACCATCAGCACACAAGATTGGATGGCTCAGCTGTTAAAGCTGCTTTTTGCTCATTTTGGAGACCACTTTGCTGTTTTCTGCATGGATAATGTACTTGGCACCTCTGAGCTCTTTGAGACTCTGTCCAACAACTCTTCACTCCAGTGCCCTCGTACACGTACCAGTGTCCACGGGCACCTATCAGCTTTTTATCAGCTTTTCATCAGCTTTTCTCTGTAGTCACTGTGCCTGAAGTTCTCTGTAGGATCCTGCTGCTGTTCTGGTTCTTGCTCCATCCTGGCTGCAAGAGGACACAATACCCTTTCTACAAGCAAATTAAAAATTGATGGCAGACATTTTTAGTCTATTTTTTCTAGTTTCAGCCTCTTTGGTCACTGACATTTTAGCAAAGTCTGCCACGGAGACTGAAATGAACCTACGAGATCTTAAATCTTTCTATCCCTACAATGTGCACAGTGACCAAAAATGAGGAATTAATAATTACAGTTAGGTCTTCTAAAGGTTATTTCCCATAACCCTTGAAGGATACACTACTAACTGATGGGCTGAAGGAGACACATGAATTCTCCCAAAGTGAGCTCTTTATTTTAGTTCGCTATGTCACAGCTAAATGACAATCCCTTTCTCATATCAGTTTTATGTTGGATCACTGAGCCATTCAAAGCTCACAAATTGCTTCTCATCATCAGGATCTGGTCCTTGCCACCATTATCCCAGGACCATGACAAGCTTCCTCAAAGAACATAAATTTGACCAATGAAAACCGAGACAAGAAGGAGCCTTTGCAAATTTTGATACATAGCCACAGCAAAGTGGCACACACAAAATCTTAGTTATCTGTAAGCCAACCTGTAATACTATACACACAGAGTCCTTGGAGGAAAACACCAGATTGCAGAAAAAAATCTTAAATACAAAGGCTGCATCTTGCAAGGAAAGATCAATTAATATCAGGATTTGATATATGTTTTCAGTTTCAATGATGCAGATGAAGTGTGTCGCAAAGTAACTCTGGAAAAACCATCCCTGACGTTACCATTTAAAAAAAAAAATTTTGGGTTGCAAGTCTGTATTTATGTGCATCTTCTACTGCCTCACTGCTTCTGCAGAGTGGAATATTAGTAACTGCAGGGCAGGGGTGTGTGTGCCACCATGCTATGTTAATAAAGTATTCCTTTAATTATCAGTAACCACAGCTTGGAGGCTGCTGTGGGAACCCAGGACTGTGACAGACTGTGACAGAGACTCCCAAAAGGACAGGCACAAGTTCACAGGAGGGGCCTTGCATGTGGAAGGAATGGGATGGCAGCAGGGTCCCTGAGCTATAAACAACTCACTAATGCTACATTACTGCTTGCTAGAGGAATGCAGCTTTAAAATATGGATAAAAGGGAGTTCAGGGATAAAAAGGAAATGAAGCCATGGTGAGGCCAGGTGCAGAGTGCTCTGTCCATTCCTGGGCTCCTCAGACAAGACAGACATGGAGCTCCTGGAGCAGGTCCAGTGGAGGGTGATGATGAAGGGACTGGAGCACCTCTCTTGAGGTAAGGCTGAAGGAGCTGGGGGTGCTCAGCCTTTAGAGGAGATGAGGAGGAGCCTCATCCCTGTCTGCCAGTATCTGCAGGGATGTGTGAGAGGATGCAGCAGGCTCTGCCCCGTGGTGCCCAGCAACAGGACAAGAGGAGTGGGCAGAAACTGAGGCACAGAGAGTTCCACCTGAACGTGAGAAAGAACTTCTGTCCTGTGCAGTGACCGAGCACTAAGCAGATCTCCCAGAGAGGCTGTGGAGCCTCCCTCACTATAGATATTCCAGAGCTGTGCCATGTGGTCTGGGATGACCCTGCTTGAGCAGGGAGGTTGGACCAGATGACCCACTGTGGTCCTTTCACACCTGACCCAATCTAGGATTCTGTGAAAAAGCCTCCAGCATATGTAAAAATTATTATATATAAATTATTATATGTAGCAAATTTGACATTTTACTATTTTATTGACAAATTATCATGAAGCACTGGATAAATAGCAACTAAGTGGAGCATGTATTTGTGCTAGTAAACACATAAAAATGTCCTCAAATAGACCTGAATGAGAAGAAAGAAACCATCAACATTAACTTCACCTTCTTCCTGGCACAGAGGATACCAAGATCATACTCCCCCACATTAAGAACTCACATTGCTGACAACTTGTAATGACACCTTGCTTTTCTTCTTCAGGGGGACCATTAACACCAGAAAAGAATCAAGACACTAGAAAGCTTATTATATCTGTATCGTTATCAGCAATGAGCTCTTATAATTGGATAATCTGAACTGTAAGTGCCTGTATGATCATAATTGGCCTAATAATAATTCTTTCAGTAGGCTGTTAGGACTTTTGTTCAAGCTAAACTAACAAATTTCTGGCTTTGCATGCGGGGTGTGTTTCTTTCACCCCTGTGAGTGCAGGAGGTGTTTGGCTGGGTACCCCAGCCTCCAGGAACACGTGACAGAGCTGATGATGGGTCCAGCAGGTCCAGCTTTCTGTTCCAATACAAACCAGATGGAATTCATGGCAGTATTTCTTTACCTCAGTCAGATATGAGCCTATCAGGAGATAATTTGCCCTTGATTAAGAATCACCAGGAAATTAACAACAATAATTAACTAATAACGTAAAGCTCATTACCGAATGGAAACGTACCCAAATCTCAGTCCACAGGCTTAAAGGCAGAAGGCAATTCCTAAGGAAAACTGATATTAACCTGTTATACCTTTTCTTTACAACAACAACAGCAAGGAGAGAAATCCATCCACTTGCATGATACAAGTCCTGATTTGCAAGGAAGACAGCACAGAGCACTACCTACAGCACTGAACTCTGAAATCTGAACTGCCAGAAGCTCAAGGTTTGATGAAAAGAAGAAAAAATAGCCCATAAAAAGCCATCTATCTGGCACATAAATAACAGGGGCAATTAACTAGGTGGACCTTCTGTATATCTCAGCAGAAGACAGATTTAAAATGTCTATACTGCATGTGAAGGTATTTCTGGATAAAGCATCGCCACAGAAAATGGAAAATAAGAGCAGGAGCTTTATCATCTCAAGGTCAACCTAACTGTGTGTTTACAAAAGTTTAAAAAGTGCCTCCCTCTCTTTCCCTGCAGCAAACTGAAAGAAACAAAGTACTCAGTAGCTAAGAACCATGGATGAGAGCTGTGAAACCCTTGCCCGCTCTTCCTACAAAGACAAGGAAAGAAAAAGAAAGAATCTTACTGTGAGAACTCCCAGCCCTGCAAACAAACCTCTCACCATCCTCATGCACCACACAAGCACTGCTAGAGCACTCCACAATTAGTAAGTATTTACAGACCAGATTCTCTGCTTTTGCACAGGATTTGCACTATTGAATTGAAACAGGTGTCTCTGTTGGTCTTTAATTTGGCAGGAGCACCCTGTGAGTGACCTCCCTATTTTCCTGGCTGTTTCACCAAATTAGTTGTATTTTTATTTTTATCAACTGCACAAATATTTTTCTTTCTTGAAAGTCTTATGGGCATTTTTAGCAAAGAACAGAGGAAAACCTTTTCACAAATTTGGGTTAAAATTTCTTTATGCACTTCATTTCCTACAAATAGCAATAGAAATACAGAGGCAAATCATGACATTTCCTTCTATCCTACCAAAACTTTGGCTGTTTTCTCCACAGGTTATCTCCCATGGAAACATAGATGTTTTAGATACCTGTTCCCAGTCTTCACAACAACCCTTAAAGTAGGCTGGGCTCAAATTGTTACTTCTGCCTTAAGATTCCCACATTCCTGCTTCAAGATTTTTTATCGAAATGCTGCAGTGCCTCTGGGCTGGGATAAGAAAAAAAAACCCAGGAAGACACTTTTTTTTTTTTTTTTTGCAAGATTGCCATGGATGATGCTTAGGAAAGGTTTACAAAGGCAGCACTTTTTTCTCTCCACACATTTTGGATTTATTGTTGGAATTCTCTCTCTCTCAATGCCATCGAAGTGACTCATCCTTTATGAAAGTCTTGAGTCCATTCATCAAAATGTCATCCCCCAAAACTGTTTCTTGCCTGCTTGTGCAGGATGCAACTACACAGTCACAGAGAGACTCAAAAAGGCTTAGGGAATTCATCAAGTTCCAAAGCTTAGACAGCTCCTGAACAAAACTTATAGACTACCTCTAACCCAAAGATACACACATTAAAATGTCTTCCAGTTACAGTAAAAAGCACAATTCAGCAGAATTTAAGCTGAAAGACCGACCATCCTTACCAGAGTGACACAAAACCTCAGCACAGTACAGGGAGTGCTGAGAATTGTCTGTAATTAAAGGAAGGCATGAACAAACAGGCTTCAAACAAAGAAAAGCAGGTGACCCATTCACCATTTCTGTGCCTCACTCACATTTACTGTACTGCCCAAGTTGCCAAACAAAATAGCCTGTGCTTCAAACTCTGCCTGAAAATCAAGTCAGTGGGGAGCAGCTGCCATGAAAAACCTTGCACAGTACTGACACTGCATCTCATTTCTGGTTTGATCTATTCTATTTAGAATGGGCTGCAACCCCCATGGCCCATTTCATGTTGTCCTGTCTTCACACAGGCCCAGAGTCAGCAAAGTCACAGATCACTCCCAGAGTAAGGCAGGAGAACAGTTCAGTTTCATCACTCCAAATATTTCTTCAGATGAAGTGGCAGGCAAACACGGGGCTTCCTTCAGGGCCATTTCCCATTTCACCATTCTGCAAAGGCAGCACCAGAGCCTGCTTTGTGCAGCAAAGCCTGCACCTGGACTTGGTAGGAGCTTTCCAAATTCTGATGAAGCAGGTCCCCAAGTGAGCTGCTGGCAGACAACTAGAGCTCATTCTTGATCCTGCTGCCCAAATTTGTATTAAAGGAAATAACTTGCTAGAAAAGCACTGAAGATGGAACTAAAGGAATAGCTATGCAGTTTTAATAAGTTGGTTAAAGTTCTGTAGTGTCTTCTTTTATCATGAAGTCTTATTAATGTATAGCACTTTGCTGCATAAATTGAATGGAGTTATGCCTTGAACCTACACCTTACACTAACATTTCAGCCCTTTTTTTCCCCTCTAAAGTTTAAAAAGGATAATCAGATACTGGGTGAAAAATTCCTTCTTGAAGAAAAAACATCTTTTATAGCCACACAAAATATAAGGACTGCTTAAGTCATTTTTGCATAATTTAAAGTATTTCTTGCATTAAAACACCAGTATTTTGCAGTGTTAAATCCTCAAGCTTTCATTCAATCAGTGAAGATGGTGAAGTGAGAGAACAAATGCCCTGAAAATCTAAATCTGGATCTTTGGCTCCCTGCCAGAAATTGAGAGCCTTCCCTGAGACACCACATACACTCAGCTGCACCTGACAGAAGCACGAGGTGAGTCCATTCATCAGACTCATGCACATTTAAGCACTGAAAGTCCCCAGCAGCCCTCCCTCCTGAAACCAGAGCTGCTGCTCTCCACCAGGTAGTCCTGCATCTGATCCAGCCACAGGTAGCAGCCTCATAGCCTTAAAAGCAGATGCATCAGCAGAGCTGTGACTTGCTTTCTTCTTTTAAAACAGTTGCTCTCCTCACTTTGCAACATGTTGTGGAACAAATCTCATGTGCCTACAAGGGGGACACATCACTGATGCCACGAGCTCTCGCTTCTGCCTGGGGCAGTATCACTGACAATAAATCATCCTGCCTGAAATTCCTGCTGACCTTCGAGACACCAGCTGCTGCCCCGTACATAGCAAACCTGCAATCTGTGCCCAGATTCCTGCTTAATGCCAGTGCCTCTCCCACTTCCACCCTGGAAGAATTCTCCAGCCAGTGACACATTACAGAGGAGCCTAATGACTCTGTCTTCCACCAGCAAATGGCCAACAGGATGTAACATTCAGAAAAGGCTCAGTCATGTTACTTTTTACATCTGTTCACATTTAAAATTGTTGGTCCTTCCTCTCTTGTGCAGCTCCTCAGCTATTTCTGATCTGTCGTAATGGCGCTCTGAATTGGGTTTGTGATGGGGAAGTCTTTCATTTCTCAATCTTAATCCTGAAAGCAATGGGAGAACCTGGGGTGACAGTCATAGTTTCTAAGAACTGGTGTTTCTGGTCCTGGCAATTTGGGAAGCCAGAGCTGGCAGCTTGGTTTTGCAGGCTCAGCCCAATGAGAATATGAAAAGCAAACTCTAATTACTGCTGATTTTCATAGTTTTGCCTTTCACTCTTGAGGATCCTAAACATAGTGAAACCATTAATTACACTCTCTTAACACAGTCAAGGTACTGAAGAGCAATAGTTTATTGGCCTCTCTTAGTTACTGTGTGATCTCCACTTTATTGTAACTTCACCATTTTCCAGGTCACGGGGAGAAAAACTTGGATTCTAGAGCATGTTACAGAAGTCATCAGAACAAAAAGAACAAAACCCTCTATCAAAACACATCAGACTGTCCCAAATAATATTCTGCTTTTAGCAAGTGGAAGGAGAAGCATCATGTTTAACTTGTATTGTCTCCAATGTGATCTGATTAGTGCTGTTCATCTGCTGACATGTAACCCAAATGCAGAAAGCAGCGATTTCTGGTGGCTCAAGGACTCAAATACAGATAGCAGTATTTTTACTTATCCAAAACCTGTAATTCCAGTAACAATCAATTCTGCAGTGTTACAGTGGGGGGGGTTATTCTTTTCCAGGCACCGGGGTTGAGGAGTACACTGTACCATGAATGGAACACAACTGCTCTGGGCTCAGACAGCGGCAGCTCCCTGGAAGTGCACACCAATCACACCAAACAGTGAGGACGGGAAGAGAAAAAGCCACTGTCACCAGCTGCAGGAGGGATTAAGGTAAGGGAATCTAAATACCTGCCTGGATTTTGGGCAGTGTACAGCTGGAGCTACAGCCCTCTCTCCTCAGCAAGCAGCCTGGGAGCTGCAGTTACCGTGCTGGTCAAGCTCTCGGGTTTATATCTCTGAGGCAGCAACTCCACCAGCACAATTATTGCTCCAGTGCCAGCTCCAAGGAAAATGTGCCACCAGTCTCGGACCACCATGTCCTGGAGCACATAAATGCTAATTAGCAGCCTTTTTTTAGAAATTATGAGATGCTCTAGTCCTGCACAGTGTGAGATTTGATGAGATTAGAGCACTGGGTGGTACAGCTAATAAATCAGTTTACTGTATAACCTCATTTCTTCAATGAAGAGCAAATACCTGAGCCTCAGTAAAGCAAGAGTCCCAGGTGTACACTTGATAACCAAAGTGCTGGATTTAATTTTTTTTTGCATTCCTTCAGAACAGGGAGCACTAACCTACTGCTCATCATTAGAGAACGCTCTCCTGTCAGGGGGTCAGCACTAAGCACAAACTTTGATGTCAGAATTAAAAAACATAGACGAGATGAGTGGCAAGGCCATTATGGGAGAATAACCAGTATAGTTTTCATAAGGGAATAACTTTTAAAAGCTGACAAGAGCTGTCAAGGTGTCAGGCCTGGAGAAGAGCCAGCACAATTAACATACCCTAGGCTTCAATCTACTAGACGGGGAGAAAGCAGGATTTATTTGGGACAATTACAAGTTGATAAATGGAAGAGTCAGTTCCTCCGTAGAGCACCCATTAAAGCCTACTAAAGGTCAAAACCTCTTACAGTTCCTGTCATGGTAGGCAAAACACTACCATTATTTTATATTTCAGGCAATTTTACTGTCAATGACAGCAGTTACAAATGTGCAAGAAAATATTTTCCTTAGTAGTGTACCAGGCAGTTTACTCCACAGAAATCATCTCTGCTCCCAGAAGTGACTAATATTTCAAGGTTTTTTATTATGAGCTTGGTGGGGTTTATTTATTTATTATTTTTCCAAACTGCACATGAGTGAATGGGACCATGAAGAGCTCAGCAGGGGATGCCATCCCACTTCCTTGCACCCTCCAGGCACACCAAATCCAGGGAGTGATAGGCACCTACCCAGGGCAGCTGCTGCAGGCCTGCAGCCACTCCCCATGGGGAGGTGAGCTCTCCCCTCCACAAACACGGGGGCAGGCAGGGCACTGCTCCCTCCCCAGCCACCCTTGTTCCCTTTGCTCTGACTCCCCATCAAATCGAGACCTGGCACTTGCTTCCAAGAGCCAACTGAGATTGGAAATTGCTTCTGCTTTTCTTTACTTCCACTAAGAAAACAACAACAGCAACAAAATATTTAAAAATTCAGAAGTCAGAACAAGACCTCACTTTGCTTCACCTGCAGAATTACTCAGTAGACCAAGAGAAGAGGGCCAGTGCTTGAACCTTGCTATTCTCAGTTGCCTTCTTAACAATTACTAACAGGCCAAGTATGCCCAGGTCAGACGGCAGCTGGAGGGGTTTCAAAGGTGCCCATCCTCTGTGTGCACACCCACATGGGAAGGCACAGCAGCTCCTGGGAAGCAGGGGATCTCCAGCATCCAGTGAGCAGCCAGTGAGGCTGTTCTCCAACAGGGACGTACACACAGATTTTTACACTTGTCTTACACCGAGGCAATAAGAATCTTCCAGATCCAGCATTTTTTTAATACACAGTATTTTATCTACTGCTTAAGGAAAATGATACTACACTATTTTTGCCTTGTTGATCTTCCTGTTAATGGAGGCAGAGGTGAGTCATTAGCTACTCTGGCTTCCCTTTGTTCACAGCCAGGCAGGTGTGCAGAGACAAAGTGAGATACCCGAACAGCTTTTGGAAAGAAAATCTGCCACCCGCAGAGACAGAGAGGGAAAAGACTAGCTGTCATTTAACACATTATCTAGCATTATTTAAGTAAAATAAACCCCCACGTCATCATCATCATCATCTTAAGCCATTTTAAGGCTGCCTAGCTCCCAGCATTACAAATCCTATTGCTCATTGTAATGAAAGCTTTGCTTGGACATTCACTCCTCCTCGCTCTGATTTTGATTTTTTTTTTTTTTAAGTTTAGGAAAAAAGTAAAAGTATCTTAAAATAGCCTCAGGTATATAACATTTTCCTTGAAGGAATTTTGGCATGGGATGGATGGACATCTGCTTCTGGCCTGACCTACTTTTAAGCATCTGAGCACAAAAAACCTCCTTGTAAATACTCCCTGTAGAGTACTTCTTTTAGCTGTTTATCCCCCAGCGATTTCACCTGCCCCTCAGAGACTTTTTTTTTTTTCTCTTTGAGATCCCAGCTGAACTCAGTTATCTTGGGCCTGGCCACTTGCAGGTGCTGGTCACAAAGGAGTAACTCAGACTAGAGCTCCCACTGTGCCAGGCAAGCACCAAGTGCTCAGTGAGGAGGTCTCAGCCCTGCAGGCAAGGCAGATGTGAGACAGGCTGGCACTCAAGCATCACATAAAGCTCACACCTAGACTATAAAATTTACCTTAGATGATGTTTTTAATGTATTTCTCATTATACAATCCATAATTTTTAACCGACCCTATACATTAGGCCGATGCCAAGGAAAGTGTACTAATTGGGTATTCCTTAGAAATGCAAAACTGTGGGCAGAAAGGAGGGAGAAAAATGAAGCAAACTGCATCAGCAGCATGTGTTGTACTCTCATCCAAACAAAGGGGAAAAGAAGGACTCATTAAGCAAGAAATGAGTCTTGAAATGGCACAGAAGAAAAGTCCCCTGCTGGGGCTGAGAAGTGGGACTGTAAAGAGAGATGAGAGAGAAGGAGAGGTGGCAGCAGGCTCTGTCTCACAGAACAGAAGAAAGAGAACCACTCCTGATAGCTTAAGGCTTACTTAGCAAAGACAATGAAAACAACCAAGGGTGACTTTGATAATCACCATTTTAATGCTTCATTCCCTTTTTTTAACTTTTTTTCTAATTTGTCCCCTTTGTGAGTGTTAAGAAAGTCTGCAGTAATGATCCCTAACCTCTGGTACTGCTGTATCCCTTCTCTGCCACCCAATCTCTGGCAGTCTCTTGCTTTGTTTCCAGCTCTCATTACAAACAATTTGTAAGAAGCAGATATGTTGCTCTGTAGTTATAAATCATGTAACACAATGAGATCCCGTACCAGATGTGGCATACAGATGACAGTGCGAGCAAGCACTTAACAACTACAAAATTAAAAAACAAAAAAAAGAAAAAAATAGTTTAAAATAAAAATTTTAAAATCAGCATTTAAAAAGTTTGAGGTTTTTTATTAAATAACTGTTTTCAATTTTGTTGAATTTCAGTGCTGGAAAAGGGAAGGTGAGGACTTACTTGTGTTCTCACTTGTTATCATTATGTGTATCAAGACTGCACACCAAGACAACAGCAGTAAGTGCTATCAGGGAAGCCAGGCATTTAAAAGTAGTTACATTAATCATGAATGAACTTGAATTAATGCAATTTATAATTTATATTACAGTATACCATGGGTCTCTTGCCAGTTCTAATCTAAGAAAAGATGCAACATATTGTTGGAACAGACAATTCAAGGAAAAAAGGATTTCTGCAAGAGGGAGGTGGTCACATGCAGTGCTTGTATTTATATGGTCTTCTGCAGATTGCCTTAAAATTAAATGCCTTAATTTTCTTTTTAAAATAATTCAGTCAAAAGACACCCACACTTTCAATTGTGTGATGCTGAGCCACTACTCCTCTGCCACACATGGAGACTTTGGAAGAAACTGTGAAGTCCTTTACATAATCATACAGGTTAGTCACAAGAATGTTTGTTGAGAACAAGACTGGGTGAAAACACAGAGAGAACCAGGAGGTAAGTCTGGAAAAAGTGTATGACATCCATGAGATGACGGAAAAGCCTCAGCCAATCCAAAACACAAACAGGACAAGGCAGGGCCACGCTTCTACCTTTCCTTTTCACTGATTCTTGAAATGTTCTCAAACCATGGCTACTGCCTGTGTGAAAGCAGTGGACAAAACAGACACACTCCTGCCCACCTCATCTCTCCCCTCAAATGCTCACCTTATTCAGGCCTTTCTCATTTCATTCCTTGGCAGTGTGAGAGTGGGGAAAGCTTAAATTCAGAAGCCACTCAGACCCTTCCTGCAGAGCTTTAGTTGTAGCACTAATTAAAAATCCAAACTCAAACAAGAGCCAGCCAGAAGAGGCTCTGCAGCCAAGACTGCACAGGGACAAAGAGAAGAAAAACACAAGCTCGTATTTTAGCCCCCACTGAACAACCCTGGAGTGGCTTAGGAACTTGAAGACATCACTTCACTGAAGATATCACTAATATTAGGTATTTCTGTGCCTAACAAAACCCCAGTGCTCCTGAGGTTCACAGCCTTTCCTGCAGTGGCCCCAGGAGCAGGACCAGCGGGGCCATGGCTAGTGGGGAGAACTCTCCCACTCCCATGTGGTTTGTTTGCCTTGTCACAGCTCCTCAAAAAAAGGCAGCACTGATTGCAATGACAAGTTTCATCCACAGGTCAGAGTTACCACTAAAAAAAGAACGAGCTGTTTTTGAACTGAATGGAGGGTTGATTTTGCACGGATCAGCAAAGACTGCAATAGTTACCCTAAGAATGACCGGGGTCTGTGCTGGAAAGGTTGCTCAGCTCTTCCTAAAGAAGAATGAGCTCTCACATGGAAACCAACACGTGCAAACTGCAGGGCATGGAGAATGCTTGCAGAGCTCTCAGAGGGAAAAAAAAATACCCTGAAACCCTTTTTTCGTGGCAAATAGGAAACTACAAGGTGGCTTTTGCAGGATCAGGCATAGAGAACTAACCACTGACATACACTGCTTAATTTTTTTGGCAAATTAGATCCTCTTGTAAAAAATTGTTCACCTTGAGGGGTCAAAATTCAATATAGTACTAGGAATATATTAGTTTTTCCTTCGCTTTCTTTTTGATCACTTGATACCTCAAAACCATGGAGTAACAAAATGCTTTTCATATTACTCATTACTTACAGTTAATCTACAATATGCTTGATTACTTTCAGGACAGCAGTGGAACTGCATCTAGAATTTCTCAAAACTGCAGAAAAGGTATTCTGCTGATTGGTTTGAATTTTGCAGCCATAATGAATTTTAAATTAACTGTGGAAGACTGACTCTGTTAAAGCATAAAGGAGAATAAAAAGCAAAAATTTTTCTTATAGGTAATTGCTTAGCTGACCTATTACCTGATACAACAAAGTGAGTGATAGGTAAACCATCATCTCATCTCCATGCTTGTACAAGTTTTTAATCATCTCTCCCCATCAAAACACTGTATGTCAAAAGATGCATTACTGTGAAAGGCCTCTCTCTTTCTGGGGCCCCCCTGCGTGGGGCAACCCCCTGCAAAGGGTCTATGCTAGAATTGAGAGACGAACGAGATCTTTTTCCGGTCTTCAGGTTGCTGTGTATTTCTTATCTTATCAAAACTTCTCCACACCGCCTGCACTAGGCTTAGTGTGGTGAAGAGTACAGTGAAAAAGGTCACAAGATGTACAGTTACAAGGTCTTTTAAAGCCATCTTGTCCAATTAACTCTAAAAACATACTTTATTTCTACTTCTCTGCCAATAACTAACTTTCTGACGTAACATCTGCGTCGTGATTTCTCCAAACCAGTCACCTAGTGTCACTAATACTACAGAAAATGGAGTAAATGAAGAAGAAGAAGAAGACAGGGCAACGCCCAAAATTCTCCATTTTGCCCTCCATTTACCCCCATACTAAAAACCTGAAAGTCTAAATTTTTCATCCAATGATAACTACACTACAATTTAGCCTACACATTAACAGATTGTACATCATCCAAAAGCCTAGGGAGTTTTCTCCACGGACAGAGGTTAAAGGCACGGCTCTCAAGAAGATCAGGAAGGTCAGGGTTTGTCAGAAGAGACAGAGAAATATTCCCTGTGGCCTGGGTTCCAACACATTACAATATGCACAATGCCTCAGAATCATGAACTAAAAAACTGTATTTTTTCCTATCTTCAAGTCCTAATTATTGCGTCCATTCTTACCTTACTGATGAACAGAAAAAAAAAAGTATTTTCTTTTGCAATAGTGCTGGCCAAACAACAGAAACCTGATAGATGTGGATATGGTAAATCAAAGTTTAAAATTAGCCCCAAGTTCTGTTAACTTGCATGCAGAAATTTTCACAGACTGATTTAAAAAGACCAAGTTGGACTGAAATATCTGATTAGAGTCTTAAATAAAAGAATGAACCCCACAGCAGTATAAAGACATGTCAGGGAAAGGAACATGCAGGATGTATGGAGCAAACAATGTTTCTTCCTGTCCCTGACTCCTCCCTCCCTCCCTCTCTCCCACTTTGCATTGGTGCTGTAATTTTTTTCCCCTCACTGGAGTGACAATCTAGATTTGGAAAACAGTAATGAACAAGCAATGTGCAGTTGAGAAAAAACTGTAATTTTTTTTTTTTGCATGGAAATTTAATGTTAGTGATTTATCGGGTTATCAGGCTGATCTGGGTATTGAAAAGGACAGAAATGAGAAGGCTGCAATAATTCAAAACCAGAAAAAAAAAAGAACTGAGGATAAATGCTAATTTTCTTATGAGGAAGGGTTGCCACTGGGTAAGGCTCCTCCTGCAGCAAAGAACAGGCTCCTCATGGAATCAGTAGTGTCAGTGCATGGGGTTAATATTCTGTTTGCAGGCTATTAGAGGGACAGATGGGGTATCCACTCCTCTACTGTAATTGTGTTTGCTCTAAAAAGACTTCTTCAGGAAAAAAAAAAGTCAATTAGTTAATCAAACATTATTACAGAATCGAATTTCCCAAACATGAAAACAGAAAAAGTTACACAGTATCTTTTCTGCTGTAATTACTGCAGCAGGGACACAATGATATGTATTTTTTTTTATTTTGGTAATGAGAAAACAGAACACTCATTGGCCACAAAATTGGATTTTGAAGGATTAATACTTTACTCAAAAATATCCTCATCTAACCCATCAGTACAAGCTTTGAGCTAAAGAATGCCTAACTACTCTGTTACATGGATATCCATCAAGAAGCCAAGTGCTGGGATTAAGTTTTATAGGTAAAATAAAAAAAAAACTGGAAGGAAAACAAATACATTTTTTCCTTCATCCAGGAAAGAGTGTGTGAAGTTTCCCCCTAAATGTACTGAAATATTCATAAAGAACAGAACTTATCAATTTAATTTTAAAACACATTCTGTGAAGTGGAACAAGGACTCCCACTGTGTGCTCCGGACACATCCCATATCCCACAGGAGTGGGATCCTCAGTCTGGCTCCCTCCTTCGTGGCCCAGTGGGCTCCTATCATGTTGGCACTTCTGCCTTTCTCCTCACAGTAACAGCAGAAGGCTTTTTGTTTGTTTTTATTATTTAAAGATGTTGGAGAAGGAAGCATCAAGTCTATCACAAAGCTCAGCCCCAGTGCTCCCAGCAGTGCTGAGCTGTAATTAATAGACCTGGTGATGACCCTTATTAGCATTAACGCCAGCACAAGTGCTTAAAACTTAAAAGGAAGCTTTTGACTAAAAAATAAACTCAAAAAACCCAAAGAACCACCAATCCAACCACTTAAGATCGTTAAATAATGCAATCTTAATGGAAAAAAAATCTCAAACCAACCTGAAATACAGTGATAGCGCAGAGTATATTAGGGAGAGGAGGGGCTCATTTCATGGTTGTTATGTGAATTACAAAAACATATATGTATATGAATGCACAGCTGAACATTTGTTTGTACTCCCTTAATATTTAACAAGGCTACAAAGATGAGTATGTTTTCCTGAGGGGAAAAAAAGAAATATAGGAAGACATGCCAAGTTACATTCTGGGAAAGCAATAACAGTAGGAAAGGACTACACTGGATCGATTCAAAGCCAAATGTTTAAATTTCTTCTATGCTTGGATAGCTGTGACTGCCTGCCCACAAGGACACACCAAGATGTAGCTCTCCAACATGAGAAACATGATAAAGTAAGAGAAGGAATATAAAATTTCTTCATTCCACAAAATTCAGCCGCAAAAAACCTGACTCTGTTATATTAAAAATAGTAAGTCACTCAGCCTCAAAGAAAAGAAAAACAGAAAAAAGAAAAATACTGAAATGCCTCGCAAATTATTATTTTCACTTGCAAGGAATGAACAAAAAAAAAAAAAGACACTGCAAGTGCCTCTCTGCCAGGGAATCTTCAGAAAATTCTTGAAACTCCTCAGTTTTTATCCTGTACTACACCAAAGCTCTGGACATACTGCTCTAGAAGACAACAGGGTTTTTCAAGAATCATTATTTCTGCATTTCAAAACTTGCATACAACATGCTGCCTTTGGCTCAGTCCGATTCCCAAAGCTCCAGGGCAAACTAACCTGCAAAAAGCAGGCCTGAAAAACACAGCATAAAATCCTGCTGGCTGTCAGTGAAGAGTTCATTTCTATTCCTGTGTAACTCTCCCAGAATTTGGCCATTTCCCTGCAAACAGATACAAACTCTTGGGCTATGCCAGAAGCTGCAGATGCACTGCAGTGCACCCTCTGCAGGTGCCAGCCAAGTAGAAGAGATGGGGATTTTCCTTTTCAGAGGGAATAACTCTGCAGTGAGACCTTTTAAAAAGAGCTGCAATGATGACTGCAAGGATTTGTTGCTTTGTTTTTAAATTGCAGGCTCAAACAACTGCTAACATCTAATTATCTTTGCTAGGAATAGTGGTATCTCAAATGTGCTATATTGCTTTTAATTTATACCTTACATGCCTCATAATTCGTAGGAGGTCCAGATTTAGTAAAAGGATGGGGGTTATATTATTCTTATGTCTAATCACACCTTTCCACTTCCAAACTTCTTGTTCTCCACCCATATTCCACAAAATATGTATTCAAACACACAAAAATTATTCAAGTTTGGACTTTTGACTGACTAGAGATTGATATTCTCTAATGTTAACAGAGATTATCTCCAGCTTATTCGGCACTGATGTCAAAAAAATGTGCAAAGAAAAAGATGTAAGGAGAGGAGAAAAATGGAGACAGGAGAAATCTGTGTCTGGAATAGGGAAAGGGGACGTCTACTAATTCAGTCTTCCTGCATAATTTGTGCATTATTCCCTGCATACAATTTTAAATACATTTGTAGAAGACAGAGATCACTTTCACCCACAGAGAAACAGTTTGAGAAATGACCTAAGGTTCTGTGGGGAAAAATTCCTGCTTATAATTTCCTGAATTGATTGTATTTTCATCTGTAGATGCAAATACATTAGGGCTGTTTATTTTTCATCACAGCTTTTGCTGTTATTGCTGTTGTTTGGTATTTGGAAGAGTCCTCCTGGGAGGGCAGAGAACACCAAGCTCGAGTATGCTGCCATGGTCTTCGGTGGTCAGTCAGAAGTTCTGGGATGGAGACTTTCAGACCCTCTTTGTCCCTGTAGTGACAAAAGTCTCTGGAGGAATGGCTGGTGCAGGGGACAGGTCTGTGGTCCAGATTTCTTCCCCAGGACAGCACAAGTGACCAAGCCCGAGCAGCAAGGACACCAAGGTCACTCAGAGCCTCAGAATTTAATGCTCAGCTGCATTTATCAAGCCCTCAGTGTCTCGAGAAGCACAAGGCAGGGGTTTTCAGCCCTTCAGAGCTCCTTCCAGAGATGTAGGAGATGCTGCATAGAGTAATTCCAAACCCCTGGCATGGGTCTCAAATCCAGAATTCTGTGGGTTTAAATCATCATTATCAAGCAGCACTTCTCTCATTACTATATTAAATAATAGCAGTTCTGTCTTGGTTACTCATCTCTCTGTATTGAGCTCAGAACATTGCTGCTTTTAAAGACACCACCGTTTTATTTTGTCAGGGGTGTTTTTTCTTTGTCTAAGCTTTCAAAGCAAAGCAGAGAGTCCATTTTTCTCTATTACCACTGACTGCTTGCAGGTTGCTGTTCCTGGAGTATTTCATAAAGGCTACAGATATGCTCTCCAAACAATACTGTAAAAGCTAAGAACAGGAAAACACTAACAAAGGTAGTGGGGCTCTTGAGACACTGAACTCCTTCAGGTCCTAGGAAATAAAATTTCGCTTACCCTAGTCCTGTGCTTGCTTTCTAGACTGCTCAGAAGGTGCTGATACTATCTCAAAGTGGGTATTCAGAAGCTGTTAAGACACAACAAATCAAAACACAACCAACACCTGACAGCACAGGGCCTCCCTGCCAATGGAAGAAAACCCACATAATAAATCTTCTGGTTTAAATCCTGTAAATTTTGTGTGCTAGCAACATTTGAATGGATGGAAAGAAAATCTCCTACAATAGAATTGAGGTACAGGAGCTGTTAGGAACACTTTGCCAAACCCTCCCATGGCTTAGATGGTGTGATAGCAGACTGCACAATTAGAATTAAATATGGCTTTTCAGAAAAGCTGGGATGAACTCAGGTTTAGGCAGAGCTTTTATCCATTTGGTCATATAGAAAGCACTCTCAGGTACTGGGATCACTGAAACCAAAGTGGCTGCACACACAACTGTCCTTGGGTAGTGGGAAACTCTTTGTACTAAGTACTTCCCCTTACCTGTCCATTATTGAAGAAAGGTGTGACAGAAGAGGAAAAAAAAGAAACTAAAAAATATGAAGCAGAACCTAAAGACAGATTACTAGTTCCTCTGACCTCTACTGAACTGCTGGAAAACTTCTGTCATTGACATAGGAAGTCTCAGGACAAAATCAGAGCATTGAACAGTAGCACGTCTCCAGCAAGCTTATTAAAACTGCCCAAAAAAAAGCATTTGGTATGAAGTTCTTGAAAACAGAGGAAATCAGAGCAAGCCTGTGCTGCAGCATATGCTGCTTGCCACTTTTTACACCCAAACTATGGGAAGAGCAATGTTTTTTGTTCATAGCACTAACAGAAGCCACCACAAAAAACATATTCCAGGAGAACTAAACTCAACATTTTATCTCAGGAATCAACAGTTTTATTTGCCAGTAACATTACTGAAAATGTTTACTTTGGCCAAACAAGCATTTATGCAATTTTTTCTACTTGAAAACTGTATTTTTTTTATTATTATTATTTCACAGCAGGGAGATTGGACTCATGAATGTTGCACAGAGGAAGGGGATGGCTTCCTGTGTTTCACCAAACTCATCCACAGAGCCACACACCAACACAGACACACAGACACCATGCAGAAGAGATGGAGAGGCAGGATCTGCTTCTCATTGCTCCACCAGAGGCTGATGCAGTGCCTACCCTCTCCTGCCCAAAGCCATGGGAAAACAAGAATTACCATCTTAAACACTGGAAAAAAGTTCCTTCTCAGTCTCACACCTGACCTCAGCTTCAAAATCAATTTTTCATCAATACTGAATAGAGGAACAAGGACTGCAGCCTTCAGGTGCTCATTATTTCAAAGTGCTTCACAGCACTAAAAAATTAATAAATATAAATCCTAAGTGAGGTGAAGTGGGGAAGACTCTGCCCATAACTTCTCTTTTCCTGCCATCCACCAGTGACGTGCTGCTGTGTGAATGTAACACCCGAAGAATCAGTTCCAGCTGTACTTTAACTAAAACTCATAATAAACAGCCACAGGATGCAATGAAGCTACCTGCTAATTTCTTATCTAATCTATGTATCTTTCCCTCCAGCTTCTCACAGATTGCTGTTGCTGCTGAGGTCCACATCTTCACAGTTCTCCAAACTAAATCTAACACTCACACTGACAGTGTAAATTATGGGCTAAATAAAAATATCAGTGAGAGAGAGGGAGAGAGGGAGGGAGGGAGAGAGATGTTTCAGGGACCAGTGCTGAAGAAAAGAAGAGCAAATCATTATTTTATATACTACAGATATAGAACATCTAGTAGCTTATCTATGCTTATCCTAAGCAAAATAACATGAAAAAGGGAGGTTCAATTAGAATAAAAGCAATCAGTCCAGATAGACAACCATATCATTTCACCAGATTAAAAAAAAACAGAAAAGGTACAGAATAATTACCAGCTAAGTGACCTATGTAGGAATTTCCTGCACAGTTATTACATATCTTCACACTATCATTACATATCTCTTCAGGGGAGTCAAGATGCATTGTCTTTCCTTTTGAATTACATAGATTTAACCCCTCTGCAGATCAGGACGTTGCCCTGGGATGCATTGCCTCTCTCATTCTGTGGAAGCAGTGCTTTTATCTCACCAGAGTAAGACACACAACTTGGAGGTGAAGTCATACAAGGAGGTGATAGAAACCTAAATACTGATGCTTTAAAGCTAACACACAGAAACCTTTCATTGACACACTTTTCTTTTAATACAGTACGTGAAAAAAAATTCATAGCCCATTTCAGAACTGTACCTGTACTGATTTAAGTTGTCATAGCCCGTTTCAGAATTGTATCTGCACTAAAAAAAAGTTTACCAAAGAGCATGTCAAGTTTTTTATGCACATCTGTTGCAACAAATTTTTCCCAGTAAGTGACGTCTGAAGTATACCACAGCATTTATGTGAAAAACTAAACTGGCAAGAAGGAAATTATACATTTACATTTTTAATCGTATTATTCATTATTATTCATCATTCCCTGCTCGTCTTCACAGTTAAACTGTTCAAATTTCTCTTTCTTCCCACCTCAGAATTTTCGACTGTAAAATCCCCACAGTAAGATTTGTCTCTAAGAAAACAGTGCATTTTGCTTTCCAGAATCTGCAATTGAGGACAACTCAACCATGATTTCCCAGCCCATATGAAGGACCTCTCACTTCATTATTCTATCTGAAGCTAAGCTGAAGTAGCAGTGAGCAGATTTCTCTTACCTGTTTGTGAGCATGATCGTAAGAGTTAATGTGATTGTCAAACTCCTGGTGTTTATAGTACTGCTTGTCACAGAGTTCACAGTAGAAGTTGGCTTTAAGATCTTCCAGAGCTTTTGCTATCGTGTTTTTCTTTTCAGCATAATCCTGGAGGGGGGCAGGAAAAAGTAAATTTAGTTTTGCCTTTGATGCTGCAAATGGATTTTGTGCTCTGCAGTTATTGTAAACATTTACACACCTCTGTAACTAAAAGCCTTCCCACATTCGCTGTGTTACACTGCACATATTTACTGGATCTGCTGCGAGGCTGAAGATCTGCACATTTCACTTTGCCATATAGTTGCCAGCTCCCCTTCAGGGCTCTGTCAGAGGCTAGAAGCATTTCCTTGGGTTCTATTTAAATACAAATATTTATCATGCTGAAGGCTATTTTCAAGTTCATTTTGACCCAAGACTCGCTCCTCAGTAATACACCCAAGCACAGTAAACATGAAGATACAAATGGCAATAATTTAGTTACAAGGCTTTTACGAGAAAGTTTGCTTAACAAAAACAAAACAAAACAAAACAAATCAAAAACAAACCCAAAAAACCAACAAAATTAAAGGAACTACTAGGTCCTTCTGGAATGCCTGTACATGTAAAACACGAGGAGCATTTTCACAGCTGAGATGTAATTAATATCTTCATCACTTTGTGCTTGCCATCCCATCCAATGCATCACATACAGCTCTGCTTATCATTTATGAGAAAATCACCTACAGGACTTTTTAATTCCCTAACTACATTGGTGGTGACGTGGCCTGTTGTGAAAGAGCACGGAAATGGTCTGTCATGTCAGATTAGTGCAATGCCAGTCAAACACTGAGCATGTGTAACCTCAGTGCAATGGCTCCTGCTTCTGACAAGTCTGTCTGGGACAGAATCTCAGGCCAAAATCCCAAACATGTCAAACATTGTTTAACAAAATAAACCTCTCAGATTTGCTTCTCTGAGGTTCTTCACTGTGAATTCTTTGCTTCAGGTAGATTAAGATAAAATGTAATATTGTAATCAGAACATCCAAAATTGAGTTAATGTGGGGAAAAAGACTGTATTTGCTTGCAGTTTTCACAGCTGATGACTCATATACTTCCAATATATTTGGGGGACTTTAAAATGGAAAATTTATGTTTATCAGATTAGATTATTTTCATAACAATGCTGTCTAGTCTCAAGAGAGAGGAACAGTAGTCATAAAATTAAAATTATATCCAGAAAGCACTTATTATTTAAAGTAGCACTTTAACTATAATTCAGCATGATTGGACTGCTAGCAAACACTGTTGATTCATACCCAAACTGAAGTACTCCCTCACCAAAATTTTGTCCATTAATAGAATTGCACAAGTCACTTCAGAGTGGTGTTTTGAATATTGGCTGCCACATGACAAATTCACACATTCCTAACACTTTTCTACAGTGATGTTTCACAAAATCTGTTCCATTTAAATCCAAAGTGAGTTAGCATTTTACTTCAAGGAACAGCAGCACTTCACTCTTGAAAATACATTCATGCACTATGGAAATTTCACCTGGAAACTCTACACTTAGTTCTTGGTATCAACTAGATAAAACTACAGCTTTTAAACCACTTCATGTATTACCAGCATGCTATGTATGGAAAGCAGTGGAAAAGGCATGAAGGGGATACACTCCCTTGAAACACTTTAAAAGTAGTTCTTGCAATCTACAAAGGGAGGACACCTAACTTGGGTTTATTAAAACATGAAAAAGAAAAATCTGAATTTGAGGGAATTATTGGAACTATGGAATACTATTAAACATTATATATATAGATGGACAGTTGATATGATGGATCCTAAGACAAGAACAGTAAATTGAACCTTTTGTAAGACTTACTAATGTTGTGAAATACTTTGAATAAAGTTACGTAACTTCACTGGTGGTGTCCTTGACATGAAGCACCATTATTGAAAAAATACACTTTTTTCATAGCAAAACCTAACCAGAATGCAATTACATTTGGCATGCCAATCCACGTTAATGAGGCAGGGACAACGGAACTCCATGGAAAACTTTACTGCAAAGGATCTTGGGGTTTCTATCAGTAAATTCCTTCAGCTGGGTTTTTTTTTTTTTTTGGGCACAGGGTTAAATTTACATTACAAGAGTACATCAAAGTTTCAAAGGTAAGTGAGGAATGGCAACACATCTAAATTAAATGCAAGTAGAGGGGGTGGAATACAGTAATGGGGCTCAATCATGCATGGAGAAGAGATTTTTAAATGACAAGAACCAGAAGTGTTTGACCTTGGGAATACATGAATGGCTGTACTGGTTCAACCTTTTAAGCCTGTGCAAGGTTTTGATCTGTACAACTAAGGAAAGTGACTCTTAACTCCGCATCATTCCCTTTGCTTTGCACCTGCACTCTGCTGGTTTCAGCTGTTGCATATGGAAAAGGTCAGGAACACCTTTTATTCCCTTTGGCTGGGCCATTGTTAAGTACACATACCCCTGGCATACCTTCTCTCAGGTACTGCTCCCTGAATGACATCGTTCTTGTTTATCCATGGATTCCTTACACTTCATCACCTCTGCTTATACCTTCCGTAGTCTCCAAAAGATCTAAGAACAGGCTACACCACAGTGCCATGCATGAATCCATTCTTAGTCTCTGTTTTCTACCCTCTCCCTTTCATATTTTTTTTTAATCATGATGCAGCACTAAACTAACACTTTTATACAACTCCTTTATCATCCACATGCTTTGCTGCCATATAATATTTTGCTGGCAGATGTTCCTATGCAGCTACTAAACTTCATCCAACTTTGAAAATTTCCCATTTCTCCAGGGGCAGCAAGACAAACTTCAAGACTTCAGCCTATTGTATTTCACATGCAAACACACAAAAACCACCTTAAGAACACCCTCAGAGGAAGGTGTTCAGGAGATTCTCTGTCACCACAGGATCCCCTGGGCTAGGTTGGGACTGAGTCTACTGTTCCTGCTGCTAGGACTGAGGAAAGTCCAGAGTCACTGGGAGTGGGGAAGGTCTGGTTTCAAAGATGAGCATGATGCCTTGAGAAGGCTGACCTAGAACAGAGGCTAGATGGAGCTAAAGAATAAAGCAAAGATTTATTCAAAGGCCTCAATGGATCCACCTTGGGCAGCACAAGAGCCCAGCCAGGGCCACACCCAAGGTGAAAATGCACAACCGGTCACGGGGTCTCACACTTTTATAAGTTCTGGTCCCTTTGCATATTGGAGTTAATTGTCCAATTACAGCTTTAGCTGATGAAGTCCTATCCTTCTTGTTTTTCTCTCTTCAGTCCACATTGTTTATGCTCTTGGGCCTGAGATTTGGATCATCTGTCCTTCGTCCCCAGTTAGAGAAGGAATTGTTTCGTCTCCCTGCTCTGTGAAGAGAGCTCACCATCCCCTGATATGAAGCTCAGAATTGCACACTAAAGCAGCACAGAATCTGAAAATATAAAAGCTAAAACCTGAGGCATCAAGCAGAGACTGGAAGCAGGAGGAGAGAGGCTGCTGGTTCTTTGCCTGCCAGGCTGTTACTATCGATTTTGCAAGGAGAGCTGCCATGGCAGAGGAGGCTTTCCCCAGCCCTGTCTATACTGATGAGGAATAACTGCCCAAAAACTGACAGTAACAAATTGCAGTCCCTGGACCTTGACAGCAGCAGGCAATAAGCTAAGAAATAAGCTGGAAACTTACTGGAGAGTATTGCTGGAGTAAAGTAGCAGCCAAAAAACACACTTAAACTGGTTAAATATGATCAAGCTTAGTTTCACTTTCATCAAGATTTGCAAACCATCCTGGAAGTTTTAAAAGAACTTTGAATTATGATTCAGCCTGGTAATAAAACTCAGAACTGAGTGTCACTTAGTTTCGTTATTTTTTTCCTGAAAGGCTTATTATCTGAAAGCCTACAGCTATAATTCACTGTAGCTATTTTTCATAATTTATATGAAAGATCTCTAATAAGCGATCCCATCTATCAGCTGGCTTTATTTCTCTAAATCCATCTTCTCCATTCTCCAAAGCCTTAAGCCTATGCAAATGCTACTGCAAACATCTGATAAACTGGATTAAAAGCAGGCTTTATTCACAGAGGAGCTGTCACAAACCAGACTGGACTTTGTGCTCCCCTTACAGGAGAGAGAGAGAGAGAAAAAAAAAAAAAAACTACAGGAGTGCTGAACTCTTTACACAGAAAACTTTGGAGAGCTCACTGGATGCCTCAGCCATGGGGATATTTTTATGGAGTGCACTTCAGGCTCATACCTCTACTATCTGCAGAAAGGTCAGCTAGACAAAAAAAAAAGAGAAAGAAGAACGTGAAATTGTAATACATTATCTATTCCATGGTGATTACAAGTGTGAATATTCTTTACAATAGATGTGAGCTCCTTTTATTGCAGTAAGCTATTCTGCATTTACTGTAGACTTAAAAGGGTCAGGCCTGCAGTCACTGCAAAGCAAAACGTATTACAGAAATAAACCCCTTCTTCAGGATAATTTACTGGCATAGTCATCCCAGAGAGGATTAGGCTTCTCTGGTCTGATCCTCTGGATTAGGGCCCATTAGACCTGACAGATGTTCCAGTGTAACCTCATTTCACAAAAAATATTTAATGCATTTTTTCTGTTGCAATAACTAGAACAAAAAAAGCAAAACTGTATTTTAGACATTTAAAAAAAAATCAAACTAATACTCCTGATTTGGCAAAACTCTGCATTAGCTATATTTATATGAATAAAAGAGCTTAAAAATATATTGTTATCAAAAAAAAAAAACCAGCCACAACTTAAGAGCACACTTCCCTATTGTTAATTAACTGTGACATCCATGAGCACAATTAACAAAGGATTCCTTAATTTCTGGTGTATTTACTTGGTATTATAAAGACAGCAGATTTTGTGGAATAAAATGTACAACTTACTAACATCTCTGCTACCAATCTTGGTATTACTTGGTATATAGAATTTTTTTAAAACATCTTGGCATAGCACTTTTTTTTCCTCATGTAAGCAGTCTATACATCATCCACTGATGTACTTGAACGAATAAATAAAAAATAGAATACGTTAATAATATTAGTACAGTCTAGTAAGAAATCTAATTATTTATAAGGTTCCTGTCCTTACTGAGGCGAGGAGACCAAAGCAAAAGGCAGTTAGACACATGGATCAAATTACTCATTGATCCTGACAAATTCATTTCCAAGCAGTACAGAGGCAGTTTCAGTAAGGAGACTGACAATTGACTGGGAAAATAATTACCACGAAAATCGTCGGGTCTTTCTGATTACCTCACCTGAAACTTTCCCATTAGTTGTAGGAGGTGACAGCAAACTACAGCTCACAAGGCCACAAACACAATTTCCTTGATCCCTTCTGACATTCTCCTTTTGGACAAAGGTGTTTCCAGCAGTGACCCCACTATTTTACTGCACTGGATGGAGATGGGCCCACAGAAGGAGTGGTGCCCTGTATTAATTAAACATTGAGGTTGAAAAAACCCCACGCTACCTTTATTTCTTCTTCAGGACTACCTGCAGACACCCAGTTCCAACCAAAACACTTATTACATACAGGAGAGCTAATCAGTATTCTGGTGAAAATGCCTACTTGAAAATGCTATTGAAGGAGTGCAAATTGTTATAAAACTGGTTTCTCAGCTTCCCAATAAACACATAGAGAGTGCTTCATGTTTGGGTAAACACCCCAGCATTAGGATAAATAACAGAGTGAAATTAGAATGAAACAGCAAAATTTATTCCCATTAGTGCTGTTTGCATCCTTAAGTCATCCTAATTTTGCAACACCACATTTGCCAGCCATACACCTACTGATGCAAACAGCTGAATCCCACACCCCCTGCACCAAATGGAGCGAGACAGATGAGAACAGAGCCAAAGCTGGACTCAGTGGAGAGCAAAGCATTGCACAACAGTGTCCTGCAATGGGGAGACTGAGTTTACTGGCAAGGAAGCTTACAATGAGGCAGCAATTTGTTATTAGATTTGTCTGTCTCATTTACTTACTTAAAGCACTTATAGTGTATAATTACTTTTAACTGGGACTCATAAAATCACTTGATTGGTTTTCTCTGCCACTAAAACTAACTGTTGAGCATGGGCCTGTAGAATTATTTATTTATTCTAGTGCTTTATAAAACCTACTTTCAGGCAGAGCAGGCACTTCTAAAGTGAGAGTGCTGGCCACATATTTTTGCCTGGTATTAAGGAGGATCTCCTTCTCAGTGCTCATGGAAAAACACAGGTCTAGTTATAGTGAAGAAAAATTTATCAACCACATCTCTACTACTAATTTTTTGACAGAGTGGAACTGAAGGAGGCTGTGCTGTAGAAAGGAAATACAGTTTTGCTCTAGATATTATCTTCACTGAATGTTCATCACTGCTTAACGACAAGCAAGGAGAGAAGCAGCCTGGTATGCATCTCCTTTACTCCTCTACATTAAATAGTCCAGTCACTTACTTCAATTAGAGCAGAATTTTGATTTTAAAACATCACGGGAATTAAAACATTTTGGCTTTTAATTTCCTTGCAGGAAGCATGTAGATGTCTGAAGATTTTCATGGCTACTTGACTTAATTCAATTGACAGGTGAGTGTCTAACATAATTAGACTCCTTGGGAAAATCAAGTTCCTCTTTTGAGTCTCCCATGGACACACTGAACTAAATGAAGTGCCTTTGAACCCTGCAGAGCTCACAGCCCTGGAGATGGACTGAAAGCCCCTCTTGAGCATAAACACTGAGTGCTGGAACAGATGTCAGTGTTCGTGCCTGGCAGCCCTCAATCCAAGGGTTATGACCACATTTTTCATAAGCGTTTCAGGACCTGAGGAAGGGCAAAGGACAGGGTTAGGGCAAGTTGTTTATTTATTTTACCACAGGTTAACTGGCTGCCAATTGACTGGCTGCTATTAATTTGTATTAAAAAGTTGCTCTAGAGCTCTTCAAACTTTAATGAGCTGGTGAAGTTAGTTTTTGGTCTGGGAAAAATTGCCAGTAAAGTTCGGCAAGGCATCAAGGAAACAGAAAATTTGACCCTGTATTAAATGGATTTAATTTGGAGCATGTGATTGGGTACAACTTACACCTGAAATTTTGCATACTTGTATTTTGAGGATGAGAGTTCTTGATGATTACTGTGTTTAGCTTTCCTCTATTTGGCTTGTCATGTTTGAATGTAATAATTTTCTTTTCAGCAATATTTTTAGCATGATCCTCTGTAGTGATTTTTTTCTTTTTACTAAGCTTTCAAAACAGTTTTTCTTGTTTTTTCTGCTTTTGCTTATATTTTTTAAAGTTTTTTTAAAGAAAGCCAAAATTAATATAATACATGAATTGAAATAAAGATGTTTCTGTCTCACTTCATTCCCTCGAAGAATACAATTTCTCCATGACTAGTTAAAACTGCAATCTGTTCTACTTTTAAAAAATCTGATACATACTTACTAAAATACAGAAAGTCTCAAAAATGCAAGCATTACATTTGCCCTATTGAGGTCATTTCGAGTCATATTTTAAATGCAACCAACAATATTTTCAGAGCCCATGTGTTAGTTAGTTAGAGCTACTGAGGAGCAGAGGGTGCCCCACTGAACCCAGCACTCCTGAAGATGCCCGCAGCAGGCTCAGTGATTTTTCTTTCCACACCCTTTTTCGTGCTTCCATTTTACTATGGCTTTCCAGACCATTAAGTCTTTTCATGCAAATTTACTGTCTTTTTACAGCTTGGGGGATCCATCACGCCTGGCCCTACGTTATGTGCCATGAGCACTTACCTGCCCAGCAGTGAGACAGAGAGCTCAGCTCTGGGCCAGCTCTGAAACACTCCTGGATGTGGACAGGAAACAATTTCAGCTGCAAACCAGGACAAGCTGCTCTAGCATGCAGCTGATGGTGTGTATGGGTTTATCCCACTGGAAAGAACCATGTCCTACACAGACATCTGGTTATTAAACACAACACATGGTACAGGGTTGGAACTTCTAGTTAAAAAAAAATCCCCACAACCACAGCATCAAACCTCAAAACCCACTAGGAATTACTCTCCTGAGCTCCTTCAGTTGTCTAATTATGAATATGTATGAGTTTAAGATTTGTGTTATGATGCAATAAATATTTATTTTCCTAAAATGAATCCTCAGTGTTATCACAGTCAGAAGAACACTTCATCTGAAGAAAAGAAAAAAAAAACAAACACCACTCCTTTTAGCATCATTAAATAATGCAAATAAATCTTTTCACTCAGAAGCCCAGTGAAGAAGTTTGCCCTAATGGGAAATGGGATTAAGTTTAAATTTGCCACAGAGAACAGTCCTTGAAAAAAATCCTTCTTAAGATTTATTCTACTCTTGAGTTGATTCAAAATCCTATACACATTCAGTATTCAAGCGTGATGAGGATGTTGGTCTAAGTGAAAAGGCAGCAACACTACCAAGGCAAAGAGAAATGAGACTGTAAGAACAGTGCTTTGCAAATACACAAAGAGATTTTGAAGATCCTGTTCTTTCATTTCTGAGATTGTTTTTTAAGCTGCCAAACAATGACAGGAGCCCTGCAGGGGTCCTGATTTACCCTGGCAGATCTATGCTAGCTAAATTAGGAGTGACCTTCTAGCAGTCTTAGACACTTAGACACAGCATCTTTGAGATGAGATGGGCCTGCTCTTCCTTCTCTGTGAAAACATAATAAAAAATATTGCAAATGTTTGAATGATCTCAGATCAGAAAAAAAAAAAAAAGAAATGTAAGTATATTGGAGTAAGTGCAGCTGCTGCTGAAGCAGCTGTCTATATGCTAAATACAGTAGCTAACAACCCATGGCAAATATCTTTTCCCAATGAATTTTTATGAGTTTGTCTGACTCTTTGTGTGAGAAACAAATGGCAAATTAAGTATTTATCATTGTTGTGACCCTCACCTGTATAAGAAGTTGTTTAAATAGATGCAACTCATGACAATAGCTAATTTATGTGAAAGCTAATACTTCAGTTTGAAGACTTTAGGCTGTACCACCCAATAGCTGAAAGTCAATAATTTCAATAAAAGATAGAGACAATGGAAGCTTAAGAGAAAATACCACCTAAAGTTCATACAAGCCTAAAAGCAAGAAGTTCACTCCACCTCCTGGCCACAGGGAAGAAGAAAAAAATTTGGTTGATTTGATACTTTTCATTTTTGTGTTAGAAACAGAGGAGAAAACGAAGGACTGTGGTACAGCCATGTGTCAAGATACACGGTTAGGCAAACACTTCTGAAGCTGACAGTGTGAGAAACAGCAAAGGCATGAGAAAGCATTTTTATTGATCTATTTGCTGTCTACTACCCAGGCAAGCATTCAACAGCAGCCAGCCCTGCCACGAGGATAGCCAGACTCCAGTGCCTGATGTCCTGTATGCGCATGCAAGCTCATAGAAAATACCTAAAAATGACTGGCCACTAGCACCAATGACATTTCCAAGGAGACTCCTAAAAAAGCACCAGGACTGTGACCATGCTGGGAATGGCTTTGATGCCAGCAGCAGGAGACAATGCAAGGAGATGAAGCAGTGTCCACGATCATCAGCTCCTCATCGAGCACCACCCGTGATCATTAACTACATTCTGAGAGATGCGGGGAAAATCAGCTGCATCCACAAAACAGCCAAAGCTCCCTCAAAAATATCCCACTTAAACTCCCACGTTAGCATAAATGATACATTTAGACTCATGCCAAGTCACACTGTTCCATTTCCTCTCCTGTTTTTCTGCACTGAACACTGTCAAAAGTCCCTGACGTTGAGCAGAAATGCAGGGAATGACATCTTGTCACACTGTCAGCCAATGAAATTGGGTTTTAAATACATTTTCAATATACACTGACAAAAGCTCAGGACCAGACTAGAGCCTGAGATCTGAGTGAAGTCTGAGGGGCTATTTCTGCCAATCTGTCACACACCGCAGGACTCAGACCAGCTATCGGAGAAGGAGATGCTAAACCACAAACCCTCTGTGAGCAGAGCTAATCCACTCATGTTGGCTTTTCCCAGAAACCAGGACACTGCAAAATCTATCAGGTCTGGTCTGAAACGCCAAATATTCCATGTACCTCACGGACCATTTCTATTAGAGAAGTGCCTATAGATTCCTTTTGCTTTAGGGACTCTCAACAGAGTAAAAAAGACAGTTTTGGAGTCCCCAGAAACTGAAGTGGTACTTTACAGGCATCTCCTCCTCTTGTATTCTTCTTTGTGCCTGGCTACTCCTGCTCAGTGCCAGCACACTTGTTTGCAGGAGCACACATTTATCTAAATAAACCAGCAAGTTGATCTAGGTTAAAAATAGGGGGAGAAAAATTATGTTTATTTAAAATCTGAATCAATTCACATAACCAGTTAAGCTCCATCGCCACCGTGCCAGAGCAAACAACGGGGAGGTTGTATGAGATGTGGAACAACTGAGAGACATGGCCAAGAGCAACCAACCTCTTCACAAGGGAAATCAAAGCCAGCAACAAAAGCATAAGGTCCTACAGAAATTAATGCAATGATCAAAAAACTAAAATCAAGGCCTCCTAATGTCATGTGCTCTGCAGAAAAAACAAACAAACAAAAAATCTGCACTTTTAGGTTTCCATAAAACTACATATCCAAAGATCTTTATTTTCCAGTCTTCACAAAGAAGTTGCTAAATGGCTGTGAACTGCTCAGCAGCTACAGCAGCCTGACCTCCAGCCTCAAGGATCCTCTGACAGAACTAGAGAAAAAGACTGGAAGGGAGAAAGGATGGCTCAACACACTAGACACAAATGTATACTGAGGAGATGCCAGCACTGGTGGTGAGCTCAAGGCATTTGGTAACAGAAAACAATTTATTGCACACAAATACTTCATAGCCTTGCATTATTCAGTTCTTCCCTGGCCCTAAGCCACACCTGCCCCACCAAAATTTGTCACTTTTTAGTCAAAATGAACTCCAGTTGCCTTGAAGAAACAAGCAGCAGACAAATGCCCCACACCATGGAAACTGGTTGGATGCACAACAGGCTTCCCAGCAGGACTTATCACTGGAATGTATGCAAAATTAGCATTTCTAAATCTGATAGCCATTTTTGTTACAAAGCAAGAATATCTCCACGCAGGCTGATATAGGAGGTTAGCCACAGTTACTAGTAAACTGACAAAATTTTATATCAACACAATATGGCTGTTTATAAAAGAAACAACCTGACAGTCTGGATACAGAGCTTAGCACAGCCTACTGAAAACAGTGAGTGGACAAAAATATATGCATGCCCAAAGCTTAAAGGTCTTTGGATGTTAGACTCTGTTCTTCAGCAGAGCAGAGCACAGCCAAGCAACTGCAGCACAGGCTGACTTCCTCTGGGCTTGAGATCCAGCTGTGGATCCTACAATATTAATGAGCAGCATCCTCACAGTGCAGCCTGTTTTTCTTTTCCATTAGACCCTACATTATTGAAATATACATAAACTCTGGAGTTCTTTGCCTCTCTGTTAATTGAGGCTGACATGGGTTTACAATTCCATGCATTAAGATGCACACAGGCAAGGCATGATGTACTGCAAAAGCTACACTTCTGCAATAGCTGACTCCAACAGCTGATCACCATGTGGTCTTTTCATGGGTTTTGGTACGAAAACAGCAGAGTGAATACAAACAACAACTTTAATTTTATTTCGAAAGGAAACACTCAGCACAGACAGCTCTTCCGGATCAATATTCCTGTGCCATTTTAAAGTACGTTAATCTAGCGCCCAGTTTATCAAACAAAAAACTGCACACTAACATGTTGCTTCTTAAAAAACTGTCCTAACAATTAAAAACTCATTAATTGTTTAATTTTTTTTTCCATATTTACTCTATGTATTTTGGTGCATCCAGTGAAAAAATAACTATTTGCACAAACTGAATTCCATCATACAGCAAAATACTTCATGAATATTAATTGGGATTAAAGTATTTGAACTACTCCAGACAAGTAATTTATTTCCTCCAAACAGGGTGGAAGGTTACTTAGCAGAAGATGCTCACATTGAAGTTTTGTGTCAAGTTGCTGCCAGGAGGTGTTAAATGAAGACAAAGCACTCAGGGTTTTTGTTCCAATTTCATCCTCAACAATGCAAACTAAGCTTTTACAGATGTATATTTAAAGCATTATTTTATCGGAGTTTTTGATGCATATTTTGATCACTTTGCATGTCAAATTTCACACACAGAACCTTAAAATAGTATGTTTAAATACACACATGCATGTGTGTGAAAATAAAGCAGGCGGCAACTTCATTTACCATCATCAACCTTGTTTTCATAAGCAGCTTTTCAAACAACTCGATCCACAACAGCACATTAAACCTAGTAATGACCATGGCCCTGCACTGATGGCAGCAGAGCTCAGCCAGCTCCCACAATATGAGTCAGCAATTGTTCTGTGATATCTTTAATTTGGTACAAGCTAAATCCTCTTAAGAGCGCTCGCCGCAATCCAAAAGGTCAAACAGGGAAGTGGCAGAAAATCAATACTGACAGCTTCTGTCACCCTCCACAATCTATATAGTTCTTTCTAAGCCAAATTGCTTCTTTCTAATCTTTCTAATGTTTGGCTGCTCGAGTCTCTCTCATGTAACATAAAAAAAAAAAAAAAAAAAAAAGGAAAGGGGGGATAAAAAGAAATAATTACTTTCCTGAAGAGAAAGTTGTAATTTTAGCATCAAAAATCAGAACAAAGCTGGTTCTTGGCTGGGGTTTATGAAGATACTGTGTGATCAAAGTTGCATTTTTATATAGAGACTGTCCAAAGTCCCAGCAAAATGACTGACTGCACTTCTGCATCAGCCACAACATTTTTGAGGTGGTTAACCTAAAATTTTGAAAACCAGTTGGGGCCATTTGATTTTTTTACAGCTCTTTAGAAAGTACACTTTCTCTATTTACAGGCTTATTATGAAAAGACAGTGAAATAAAAATGCCAGAAGGTTTTAGATCAAGCCTTAAAAAATGGCTTTCTTGCCTACTGTACTTCTAATTATGAATAAATACCAACACTAGTAATCAATACCTGCAACATGGAGAAAAACATTCATTTTTCAGGGAAGGGATTTTAATACAAAGAAAATAAAAGGTCATTCTAATCTAAACCAGATTAATAAATTAGTCATCCCTTTAATGTTGGTATGAAAATTTAACAGGTGCTGCAGCTGTTAGCAATCTTGCCTTTTAAAAAATGCCTTAACAATAATAGTAGAAAAATACAGATTTTAGCAGACAGTGAATGACAATTTGTGTCCTCAAAAAGAAGCTGAAAACACATAGAAAAGAATCGATGCGCAGCAGTATCTTGCTTTTCTTTGGACTCTTTCCTTGAGAATGTGAGGCAAAGCTGTTGATTATAATAATTTTTTCTGTATCCTGAATTTGTGAGAGTTTTTGAAACATTTTTTCATGCCTGTGTCCCCACCACCTTACAACTGGGCTTTCCAGCTGAGGAATCACAAGAGAGCAAGTGACACAAACAGAGGAGCTGCGATGGTGGTCACCACTTTGGGTTTTTAAAATAATTCTCTTCAATCTTTTCAAGAAAGCTGCTGAAGTATTGATTTTTGTCCTTATTAAAAGTAAACCTTTCTTTGGCCAACTCAATCTTTCTGACAGGAAAGGAAGGAAGGTGGGATTTCTACGTGGTGTAAGGCAGGCAAAGCCCCATGCCACAGCATGACATGGATGAGTTACAAATTTCCCTGGCTGGTTTCCTTTGGGAATTATCAAGTACTAAGTAAAGGAGAATCACCTTTAAAGATTATGATGATGGTGTGTATACATTCTCTACACTGCTTCCTTTCTGGAGATACTTGCCAAGGGAGGTGTATATGAAATTTCTGGTGTGGAAAACAACTCCTGGAAAAGTGGGAGGAAGAAGCCCAAGTTTTCAGTCCTTTCTCTTTTATAGGGCCAGTGTTTGACTTCTGCTTTAAGTGGCAATTCAGCCACTGAACATGCAGTTTTTAATCTTCACCTTGCACACTTAGTTTTAAAGTCAATGAGAACAGAACAATTTCATAGAAATTCACTGACCTTTTAAAAAGCCTTCTTACACCATTTGCTCTCATAAATAGGTAAGATATTTACTAGCATGAAGCTTTTACTTTTTGCATTAGCAAATGCTTTTCCCCCTCCCTGATTCTAACCATAGGACTCTTTATTTCATATAAATAATTGTTAAATAAAGCATTTTAAGTTGCTTTTAAAAGTAATAGAGTCACAGGGAGAAGTAGTAGACAAAACAGTTCAACAGTAAAGTAAAAACGCAAATTCTTAATATTTAAATGCCTGCTTGCATAATCTCAGAGCTCCCTGGCACCCATATTAATTGATTCAGTCTTTATTTTAGGCAGCTGACCACATCAGGACAGGCAGGAATGTTCTTGAAAAAAAACCATAAATAACACTCCTGTCCTACAAAACATGGCATTTCATTCCTCACTTCAAAGATTATCTTATATTGAGAAGGTTCTGCTGCAGGTTTTTTATTATTTTGATAACAGTAGTATTTATTATGATTATTATGTTATGGTTTGGGTTCCTATCTCTGGAACATTAAAATAACATTTCAAAAAAAAAATCTCTGATTATATAACAATGACAAAATTTTAGATTTTGAAGTCTTGCTCCTTCTCCAAAAGTGACACGCATACAAGATTCTAGACATGGAGATGCACATTTGTACTTCTAATTTTGCATTTTAGTGTTTCAACACTAGGTTGAGTTTGGGGGAAGAATTTTTGAGCAGAGGATTATGGCACGCATGTTGGCATTTATTAATGTCAGAAGAGAACTGACAACTTTTCTGCAGCCCTCGCACACATTAACTAGCATCCCACCAGCTCTGCTGTTGGCACAGGAGCACCAGAAGGCAGAATCAGCCTGTTGTACTTAATTTTTTTCCAAGCCAGAGGGATGTAGCTCTTAATCTACTGCTGAAGGTATTGACTTTACACGAGCAGAAAGGTGACACCGGTATCATCCATGGGCAAGATCAATGGAAAGGTGAGGAAGTCAAACAATCCCACCTAAATACAAGAGAGCCACATTGAGGCCATTGTAAAATCAGATAACAGGGATTTGACTGAACAGCACAGGGGAGAAAACGTGATGTGCTGGGCCAGCACTTCACTTCACTAACCAGTTTAAACCCATGTTCTCCAGATTTGATTATCCATGGAACTACTTGGAGGCACAGTGCCATTACAGAAAAAGGTGTGCAGGATCTCTCCAGTGCTACGTAATTAAAAGCAAACATTGATCATTTGACTGTAGAAGCCAGAACCTCTGTGAAACAGAACTTCATCAAACAATAAATTCAACTGCAAATTTACTAATTATTTTAAGATTAAAGCATGTTGCATTACACACACAGAGCTGCATGCTCTGACCGCTGGCAGAAAGTGTTCATTACAAAAGCAGTCATGCTCCAGTGACAGCAATTATCATCTCACACTTGTTAAATGCCACACAAAATGAGACTTGCTTCAGATGGTTTCATTTCAGCCCACCTGACCTGAATCAAACAGAAGATGTACTGCAAAAGCTACACTTTATGCAATAGCTGGCTCCAACAGTTGATTACCGTGTGGTCTTTTCATGGGTTTTAGTATGAAAACAGCAGAGTGAATACAAAATAACAACCTTAATTGTATCTTTGTTTTAAAAAGAAATCATCCATGCCTGCATTCATCACGGAAAAGCAATTTTACAGATTTCATTTCAGCAGATGTAGCTTAACATCATTTTAAAGACTGCACTTCAGATTGGATTTACTCCAAGTTTATCATACTGAATTACATATATTAGCAACAGTTGATTATAAGTGATATATTTGGGATGAACAGATTTCCTTATTTAAAATATGTAAATACAAGTGTAAGAGCACCTAGAAAAATGGTTTGTACCTGCAAAAATTCAAGGGCACTTGGTGTAACAGTAATGAAGCCTCCTGTATTCATGCTGAAGCAATGTCTCCCAACAGATCCCTGCCATTTGATTCAGCTATTTAAGTTACAGGTGGCCAAAAACCTTTTCCTACGGCATGGTAGGAGGCTCGGAGGATTGCCATGATTGGGACATCAGTTACTTTTTCTGTCAAGGTTTTGAAAGAGCCCGAAGCACGCTGCAGCTCTCTTACAGAATGACAACTGAAAACAAGTGTGAATGAAAGGCTGAGGAGTTGCCAAAACCTACTTAGAAAACAGTGTCTACCTTTCCACTAATTAAAGCACAAAAAGGAGCTGCCTTCCCAGAGCCTGTACAGGGGTGGGCTCTCAGGCAGCTTTTCTGAAACACAAACCAACCAAATGAAGGAGGTCTCCTGGAAATCCTTCTTCTCTCATTTCACACGTTTCTAAAGCCCATTGAAGCTGATTTTTCCTTGCCATTTATACCCAGGTAACAGGGGAGAACTAAGGGCTGTTCTCTCAGCTACCTCTTATTCCAATTGTTTGGCAGAGCACAGACTCAGCCCAATTTTAACAGCAAAGAAAAGCTTCTCAATAAAAGAGAACAGACAGACTTAGGGAAAGAAAAGTGCTGATGAACTACAGATCCTAACTTTCTTTAGCATATAAATCACAGATTTGATCAGGCCTGATAAAATAAGTCATACATCAAAGCAAAAAAAAAACCTCTAAACTCTCCATCAACAGAATGTGCTGAATTACCAAACTTACAATGTCTGCATTTTCTCCTCAGCTCTGTATGTACAAAATTCTGTTTAGAAGTTTGCACAGCTTTTATGTTGGGAAGCAATTTTTTTCTAAATTATAGAATCTAACCTGTTAGAACCAGTCAGGGAAAAGTTGAGACCTTGAAGTTAAGTTAGCGAAGATGTGAAAGCTCAGTCTCAGGGAACTATAGGTGATATCCCCAATTTTCAAGAACAACTTTTTGCTCATTTCTTTGTCTAGATATAAAGGAAGTATCTGGAGCAAAACATTTTATTTCTATAAGACTGCCCATCCCTAATACACAAACAGTCCTTTAAGCAATAATAGCCTCCTGCAATGTGATGCTCACATAAACAGTAAGCAAGAGAAGACTTAAGTGAGTTCAGCTTTCTGAGGGCAACCTTAAGGCTCAATATGCAGCCCCTTTTATTGTTTAAAATGTGGTATTACATATTTGGAGCAAGAGCTGCAGTTTTGGGAGCTTTAACATTATGTACAAATACAACACCAGGCTATAGTTAGGAAAAAAGTTGTAATAACTGATTTTGTTCAGCAGATTTCTGTGTGTACAGCTCCCACAGGATCATTGAACTCGCTCAATAGTCTATTTTAAATGATGTAACTGTCTTGAAATGCTGGTATTTTTCTGAAATATTTCTGTTAAGGTATTTTGTGTTTCCATAGACATATTGAATGCTTGTATTGCTGCATGGCCAACAATTCTTTCAAAGAACTTGTTAAAATAACCCTATTCTAAACCAGTGAATTCAGTCAGTAAATGGCAGAGCTCTGCAATCCATGCCTACACAGCTCTCCCTGGTCTGGAAGTTCAGATCAGAAATCAGCTGGGTGAAAACTTAACTCCTCACCATTTTTTTCCCCCTCTGTTCCCCTGACACCACATGCGTCTTTTACACCTGCAAGGAAACCAGGAGATTTGATATTAAACTACAATACAGCTGGAAATTGGTGCAGCAAGCAATTTAGATCTGATCATGCTGATGTCCCACTCCATTTGATGTGTTTGACCCCAGCAAGAAACAAGCTGACAGGCCACTGTCTTTAACCATGGCAGTGATGAAATCAGGAGGACCTGCCTGTTCCAAAATGTCTCGGGGTCAAGTGCAGTGCACGAAACTGATGCACATAATCAGCTTGGGCTATTTGCCTCAGACAGCCACACTTACTCTTCAGAAACCACTGCTCACCTTGGACATTTATTCAGTATTTGTATTTCTAACCAAAGCTTAAGAGAGGCTGAGCAAGCATCCTCAAAGCTCCATCTAAAGGAATTACTACAAGAACATTTGTTACTCCAAAGCAAACAGGTTTTGAGATGCTGCATGACAATCAAATGACAGCTGATAGAGGCAAACTTGAGAAGATAAAATTAACTGGCAAAAGGAAATGGATCATTTTTTGTCCCTTTCCTTTCTCCCTTATCCCAACACTTCTAAGGAGCACCAGCACAAGGAGTAAAGGCAAAAACTAGTGCAGGAGATGCTACATTCAATGACATCTGCCTGAGAATCAGAACGGCACTGCAGGTCAGCAGGCCTCAACATCTAATAGGATTCCTACAAATGAGCCTCCAAAAGGCACTGAGGAACCCAGAGACAGAGAGCCAGGCGCCCACCCACCAACACACCAGCCACTCTCCTCTGAACCACCAACTTGGAAGTGGATTTGAAGCTTTTCTCAGTAAATTTATAAATTTATATAACCACACAGGCCATACCAACAAAGCCCTTTCTTTTACTGCCGCTGCAGCACTGCCTGTTGTTTCCCAAGCAGCTTCTACCCCCCTCATTCAGCCATGTCGTTTTGCTGTGCCTTTATGTCCCAGGAAGAGAAAGGTAACCCTGCTGGCTTTAACAGCTTATGTAATTTTCTAGGTACAATCTGAACAACTAACATAAATGAAGAGTGAAACTAATGAGGACAACATAAACATGGCACAATTTAGAATGAGAAAATGGTTTGGTTGGAAGGGACCTTAAAGATCATTTTGTTCCAACCCCCTGCCACTGGCACAGACACCTCTTCCACTAGACCAGTTTCTCAAAACCTGGAATTTCTTTTTCCTTCCTTCCAAAGAAGATGGGCAATTTTTTTTCAGTTATTTGCTTCTGCATAATTATAATCTTCACATGACTTTTGTATTAGAATGAAGCTTCATATCAGCTGGGAGATAAAGGGCCAGTTTTATCTCTGACAGCTACTCACAGAAGCTGCAAATCAGCTTTCTGAAATGGGATGTCATATGGCAAATGCTAAAATTCATTGTTGGCTGACTTTGTTTGAGACTTTGAAAGAAAAGTCTGCTGCTTCAATCACTTCCTTAAGACAATAATTTACATCTATACTGATGTAACAATGGAGTGCCAGTAAGGTCCCTCTGCTGGGACTGGGACTGTACAAACACACAGAAAAGGACTTCAAGAGTGAGATGCCAAGAAACCACAGAATTTCCAGGGGGAAAAAAGTTTATGTTTATGTTACAAAGTTTTCTGAACTTTTTATGTTACAAAGTTTTCTGAGTTTTCTGAACCTGTGCTTGAATTAATTATGGTGGCATATCACAGTAGGGAGAGTATCCAGAATAATTTGTTTGGATGAGTGGGTATATTAATGAATTTTTATACATATGTGCCAACAATAGATTCATAGAAGGGTGAAAATCTACACAAAAAGGAGCATGTGTTAGTACATCAAATTTCCTTGTAGGAAATGTACAGCTAATAATTATAACAACTCCACTAGAAAGTCTTACAGGAAAACAAACACTTGTAGTGAAAAGCACCAACTCACATCTTTTACCAAAGAGTACATGCTTGTCTTAATGAATCATATTGTGACATAGCAGGAATTGCCAGTCAGAAGGAAGAAAAAAAAAAAGTGAATGCTAAACTCCAGTCACATTTCTCAATGCTCTAATCTCCATAAAATTATATTTGAGGAAAAGGAGATCAAGTTTATATTTTTTTTCCTCAGGTTTTTTTTATACATAGGAGAAATTGTGATGGATGACATCCACAGACTGCAGAAATATGCTCAATAAATTATTTCACTGTTTGCAGCTAAATTTTCTGCAATTTTTTTTTTATTCTAGAAACATAACAGGTAAGCAAGAAAGACTGACTGCCCTCCAGTTCCTAACCAAAACTGAATCTGAATGGCACCTCAGAAATTCCGTGATTGTGCAAGTTCATTGCAATGCCATCAGGTACTGTGTGGTGAAGTTACCACATCCCAACTGAGCCTTGGTGGGTTCTGCATCAGTCTTATGTTATGCCAGGTGTAGGACAAAGAAAAAAGAATCCCGGTTTTAAAGAAATGGAGACAAACAATACAAAGAAATAAAGTAAATACACTTTATGGTATTTGGAGAAATTACTTTTCTTTCTTCATTCTTCACTTTTACGGAGATAACACACCATTTGGAGTAAATGTGCTTTTCAAAACTAATTGGGGAAGCTTTGGGTTTTTGTCTTTTTCCTCCACTCCCCAAATTTACATTTTCATTGCCTGCTTTATGTAGTTACTGTAGCAATGCTGTTGTCCTGGTTTAGGGCAAATTTGGGAGAAAAACATCCAAAAGGGGGTTTCCCCAGAAAACAAACCACACGGCCCCCACCCCCAAACCGGTTCGGGAAAAAATTCTTCAGAGAGGTGGAAAAAACCTGTTTATTTGACAGGCAAAGCAGTCCCCCCGCACAAAAAGTGGACAATATCAGGTTACAAAACTCATTCACCACTCTGATGAGATGACAAATTCAGAGAGTCTCTCCTGTGGGGGTTGCTCCGTTGTCAGTCCCTCTGGCACTGGCAAACGCCGCTGCCCAGAGCAGGCCCGGTGGGTGTGGGCCACACAGTGCGAGCTCTCGGTGCTTCCCTGGGTCCCCCGTCCGGAGCAGGTTCCAACAGTGCCAAGGAGAGGGAGAGGAAAATCCAGGGAAGGCTTCTCTGCTTCAGCTAGCTAACGCTAACTAAAAAGCAAAGGAGAGCTCTGTTCTGCTCCATCCGTGTCCAGACAGCACAGTCCAGGGCTGAACGTGGAGGAGTCACTGCAGTCTCTGATAACAAACTCTGTGCTTCTTCTTCTCCCCACCTTCGCTCTCGGAATCTGTCTTGAAGGCACAGAATATAACATCCATCCATACACAGAACAGACAATTGGGGATACAAGCATCATAAAGTCACCCTAGGACAGTTGTAATTTACTGTTTTATCCTAGAATCCCATTTCAGCCTTTTCACAGCCAATTCTAGCAGTATGATAATCAAGAATAAAGTTGTTCCTTATACAAATATAAATCTGAAGTAAGTTCAGCTGAGTTTCTCCAGCTTTAGTCCCGTGGGAAATTAGACTTTGACACCTGACCCTAAGTATTCTAGACACTGGTTTTGGCAATATCAGTTCCTTTTAATCTGATTTCCCAAGAGAAGAGCAGTGTCAATAACACTATTAGAACCACAAAGTCATGTCAATATGCATTGTGCTGCATTGTTGGAAGATGGAAAAAAAAACATTTCTAAACTATGTAGATAGGGAGGCATTTCTAATAAAATATTTTACATTCAAAGACTGAAGTCTTATTGAACAACAAATGCATCATTTACTCCACAGGAAAAATGGCCTTTTAGGGTACCTTGAAAACACACCATTCTCTCCACTCCCACCTCCCTTCCTTTCACTCACGGTAAAATACTGAGCAATTAAGCAGGTTGCTATATTTGGTGAGCCCAAACTTCACAGGTTGATAGCGTAATGATTTTAATAACCACTTTAAATGTAACATAGTGACAAGTTGACACCCAAGGTTTGCATCCTGCAATTTGATTTTTCCAGAATTCTGTTATGCCTCAGGAATAGCAATATGATTAGGAATAATTTCTTGTTAGTGCTTCTTGCTTTTAACTTTTCTCCCCTTCTTTTTCCCCCCATTATAAACATTGAAAATGTACTAAGTACAGGTTCCCTGGTAGGTTCCAAAGCTGACTTGTCTACAAAGGCTGCTGGTTCTACCTTTATCAAAAGGAACGAACTAACATTACCAGAAGCATTCAAATCAAAGGCACTTATACCCTTTGTGAAAATATGAACATTAACACATGTTCATGCCATCAGTATTGTAATATTTCAGCACTATGTAGCACCAATAAGCATTTCAAAAAGCACTTGCAGGGCATCAGAGTTTGCCTCCATTGATGACAGCCAAGGCCCACAGCTCAGAAAGAATTACCATGTCCCTCTGCCCTCACCAAGAACATGAAGGAAAATATTCCTGAGTGCTTTAGCCAGTGTGAAAGCTTCAGCATTCAGCAGCCCAGAGAGAGAAACGAGGCTCACTCACACACAATGTGGCCCTGTGTAACGTGGTAACGTGGCAGGAGAGATGTGAAATGGTGCTCATCTGTATGGGATACTTTGGAGGAATATCAATAATTCAGAGAAATACCAATCTCATGCCAGTTGCAGTGTATTGCCACAGCTCTCAGAGACACATTTGATGTATTATTTTTCATTTTGATATTTTATACAGCATTTTTCCCAGGTTTCAGGCATTTTAATGCATCCTTGTGTCTTGACACTGGCTCTCCAAGCTCTGTATGTGCACTGAAAATAGCTTTAATTGTAAGTGCAGCATACAGAGAGTTGCTGTTTAGTTCCATGATTTGCAGCAAAGTTTACAAAGTGTTTCAGTCCTGCCTTTCAGATGAAAATGGGTGCAATAAAGGCCACATTTTAAGAATGCACATGGAAACCAGAGTCACTAAAAATCAGTACATATCCATCTTTGACATATTCCTGCCTCTGTACAATATTTTAAGAGTTCTTAAAGCCCACACTCTTTATATTGTCAATGTGAACATGTGTAATTTTGTTTGCTTGAGTCAAGTCAAAGGGAGTACTTTGGAGTCACTGAGCACCATTTCATGAAAAGTCTGGTTTGCTATGATTATATATAATACATTTATGATGAAGAATACTCATCTACTTTTCAAGGCAGGCAAATCTTCATTGGATTTACAATGTCAGACTTCTTTACATACAAGATCACTATAATTTCAAGACTGCATCATAAATAATGTAGCAAATTCCAAGGGAATACAAATGATACACATAGAAAGCATCTTCCATCACCCTGATTTCATCACCTTTAAAGAACTTCAAAATGTAGCTGAGCAATTCTCAGTAATATTCAAGAAGCAGCTTATGGAAAACACTTTAAGGTCTTAAACTACAGAATATCTACCCCTGTTTTTCTGCATCCAATCTTGAATTACACCTCTGCTTATGCCAAAAGTTTTCTGGAAGATGCAGAAAAGTCATAAAAAGTACGTAGAAAGTACTTTAATGACATTTTCATGTTCTAATGATGATTAACCAAGGCTGTTTTATATGCAGCACATACCCTGAGAAATGAGTAAAACTCATATTCATTCAAAGTACACTGGGCAAACAGCAGTCTACAAAAAGTAGCATTTGCTAGTTGCATATGATGAAACAGCCCTCTGGTTTAAACAGTCTGCATTCTCATTCATGTTTTACATTTTCAAACACCCTTCTTGGCATTTTATATTGCTGTATCAGAAATAATAGGGCATAATACTTATGGCAAGGCATTAATCATTGCCTTCAAACTGTGTGTGATGAACAGCTTTCCTCTCTGCCTTAAAGAAAAATTTACTTTTTTTTTTTGAGACATAATGGGATTCAGTTGCCTTAGCAAGCCTACAGATGAAGCAGTATTTTTGATTCTCTAGAGTGTCTGTAACTTGACAGGACCTAAAGAACACCCACACATTTCTGGAGCAGTAGCTGCTGGCCAGACAAAATATTTTAGAGCACTGAATAAGTTAAATTTTCTATTTATAGACAGCTAAGTCCACCCATCTTGTTAATTTTTCACTTTGGTAGTCCGTTAAAAATATTTCTGGCAACCCACAAAATTTCTGCTTGACCTACGAACACTAAAAAAATCTGGAAGACAACACTTGTCTCAAAATAAGAATTGTAAAACCATGTCCTGATACCCCTTGCAACTGGGATTATTTAACAGCCTGCTGAGCACAGATGAATTTTTCCTGAGACTAGTAAAGCCTCTGACTAGTAAATGCCTGGTCTTGCCTTGGGAAAACGTTTACTATCTCATTTCAAAATATTGCTTGAATAAAATATCCACTTACATTTTGCAATAAATATATTAATGCCCATATACAGCAAAACCTTGCAGGTGATCCTTACCAAGGTCTTCTATCATTTATTTTGTAAACTATTTATCTTGCCCTATGAATGCAATAATAACCACCTCCAACAGCATATTTCTAACTTGTAAAATCTCAAGAATAAACTCACATCCGTGTTTTTAACTCACAACTGCACATCTTGGCAGTTAAATGAATTTAAAATTTTTGCAGTAGTATTGTAAAAGCATATGACTTTGTGTTTAAAATATGAGTTATGCAATGCTTGCCCTGCTCAGTGATGCTGCCCTGCAAAGACTTGACTGACTGACCCTAACTTCCCTCTCCCTGTTTCTCAGGGAGAAGGCAGGTGCTCATCCCACTTCCATGGAACAATATCCTCTCCACCTACTCCCTCTGTGTGTCAGAACATCAGGGTCAGGTATCCACACTTCAAATTCCCATTTCTTTGCTCAATGGTAATTTTTTACCTGTTTCCTACTCAACGAGATACAGGCTAAAATTATCAGCTCAAATAACATTTTCTGTTCGTGTAAGTAATTCAGCTGAATACTTGACAATGATTTCTCACCTACTGTTTAAGTGCCATAGGCAAAACCTACAGAGCATTGAAAAGCTAAATCCAATCTATATCCACTTCAGTGATACTGACTCTATTATCTATACTTTCAGTAAAATCTGTTTTCCCAATTCTTTCAAATGCTTTGAATGCCCTCCTCCACCCCCACAAATAATCCTGCAGGTGTATTACCAAACACAGGTGTATTTTAAAAAGAGGCTGCATGTATCAGAGAGAACTGGGGCTTGGAGGGCAGGTGTGAATGGCAGCTCAGTCACAAAAGTGGCATTTCTGTGCTTTGTTTGTGGAACTAAATAAGAGACAATTACGTATCCTGCAATCTCACAAATCGCTGAGATTCTACTGTTTGTCTTGTAAAAAGTACAATATATAAAACCTTTTCATTGCAGACAGAAGTAGAATCATAGAATCACAGAATGGCCTGAGCTGGAAGAGACCTTAAAGCTCATCTCATTCCCACCCCCTGCCATGGGCAGGGACACCTTCCACTATCCCAGGTTGCTCCAAGCCCTGTTCAAGCTGACAATCCCAGGGATTTGGGCAATCTGTGCCAGGGGCTCAGCACCCTCACAGGGGAGAATTTATTCCCAATATCCCATCTAAACCTGACCTCTTTCAGTTTGAATCTGTTCCCTCTTGTCCTATCACTACAGGCTCTTGTAAATAATCTCTCTCTGTTTCTCATAGCCCCTTCAGGTACTGGAAGGCCACAATCCAGCCCAAAGCTCCCCTTTTCCAGACTGAAAAACCCTCCAACTGAAAACCAGAGACCTTTACTTCTGTCCTCAAGCAGGAGCACACTGATGGACCTGCTGATGTTCAGAAGACACCTGCCACTGCATTAAAATCTAATCGTAAGTCTGCTACTGCATTAAAATCTAATCGTAAGTCTGCTACAGACGAAGGATGAAGCAGCCTTTCACTCCAAATCTCAAAACCAAAGCAGAGGAGATGATATATAGTGGAACACTCAGAGCGCATGGTGAAAAGCAGTTTTGGGCGGTGAAAAGCAGTTTTGGGCAGTGCAAAGCAGTTTTTGCAAACAAAGTAAAATGTTTCAGGGACACAGAGTATAAATTAGAGCTCAGAAACAATAATGATGGCTGAATTTCATTTTGGCGATCTGGCTCCAATGCTCTGAATTAACTGCAACCTATTCAGACTCACATCATTCTATTTAAAAACAAGACTGCAACCTATTCAGACTCACATCATTCTATTTAAAAACAAGATATGGTTGAGATGTAGATCAGCATCCAGCCGCTAAGGATCCCTGGGACTGATCCTGGCACTGCTGGGCACCCATCCTACCGAGATTACTCATGGGGGTACCACAATTTACCTGGCTGCAAATCAGATCCACAGGGGATGTATAAGTGGTCTTTGTTCAAAAAGAAATCTGGTAAGAATACAATTTACTATAGTCCAGGCTGCAGGCATAATTATTATTTCAAAAGGTTACAGAAAGAAATATATTTTGCCTTGCTTAGGAGGTAGCATGCAGTTCATCTTCGTGAAGCCATGGACAAACACATTCAGCACATCTGGCTGCCACTGTCTTATCAAAAAAGTCTCTTTATCAGTAAAAGAAATTACCATACAGAGGAAAGAAAACATTACAAGTAATAGATTCACCAACTAATTTCTTCCATGGATACAACCTTGCTTATCTGAGTGTGGCACGGGGAAACATCTCTGAGTCATGGAAGCTTGAGCTTCAGCTGCTTGGGGATGACAGAGCTGAAGAAATTATCTACACAAAAACAATCAATGAGAAGCAAAGGTTACACACCCTCTCACAAGAATTTATTTTCACCTGCGTGGTGATAAATCTCCAAACCATACCCCTATGTACAACTACAGAGCAGCACAGCAGAAAGGCTCTTGTTTGTACTACCTTATCAGGCTAATAAAGAAGGGAGGAAAACACTGTGCATTGCAATGTTTCTCTTTCTGCTCCTCATCTTTGATTTCCAGGATTTAGAATTAGGCAGAAATTAAAGAAGCCACCATCCCCAAAGACAGGCCCTTCCCCCAAGCCTGGATTGCTTAAAATATGCACAGGAGGAAATTGTGTTTGCTTTGCTGTGGAAAGCTGATTAATTTGGTAAGACTTCAGGCCTTAAAACTCAGCCTCACAAAGAAACTGTATGGATAAAAAGAAGAAGGCTCATACAGTTTATTAAATACTTCAGTTACAATGCTATGCCAAGCAATTAATCATATTAGGCAATTTTAAACACAGATACAGAATCGAGATGACAATTTCAGATTCTAACTTTTAAGGTGAGAGTTGCATCAAGGGCTTAACTACACTTTGAAGTAAAATTCCAAGGATTTTATGAATCCTAGACTATACTGTGTTTATGTTTTGCAGAAAAACACCCTTATTTTTACCAAATCCTGCCTTTTTAGCCTGTAACATGCTTTCATTAGACACTCTCTTCCAACAAAACTCCTATATCTTCATAACAAACCTAAAGGAGTTTTTCAATGTCCAGCTGTTGTCCAGCATTATATTTCACTGAATCACACCCATATTTGTTGCTAGGTTTTAGTGTTACTTGCAGACCCCAAAAAGTATGCAACTGAAACTAGCTAAACCAGAATATGAATGAGAATCAACATTAATAAGTGGACTTAAGTTCTGATGCTTGAGAATAACATTTTCTGCCTTCAGAAAAACTGTGTTTGAGGTAGCACAAGCAGATGATCTTTTAGGAAAAAAAAAAAAAAAGCAGAAGTCTCTTGCATCGATGAGGAGTTAAAGCTGATGTTCCCTTCCTCTTACTGACTGCAATGATCTGCTTCACCTACTTTTCATACACTGTTTGTGCCAGCACAAATCAAACCCGTTTGGCTGCTAGGCACTAGGACAACATGGATAAAAGAAAGTAGCATCAGCCAAATAAATCTAAATGCCAGGAAACAGCAGAGAGGAAATACATCATTTTTCATATATCACTTTTCTTAAAGTGATAAGGTTTTAACAGGCTCATCTATAATGTGTATTTTTATACATAGTCATATTTGAGCTATTTTACATGAGACACTAGCAGACAAGGTAGGCCTAGACAACATCAATGCTTTCAGTGTTTCAGCTCTCTGCAGGAGGAAAAGCCTCTCTACAGAACAAATGCAGCCCCATATTTCAGTACAGCTTCAAAACTGCACTTATCTCACAAGACAAAAGATCTTTCAGCAAAGCAGCACTGCTGTGGTGGGCTGCTTTGGGCATATGGCCTTTGAGTTGGGCAGTGCAGAGCCTCTCCTGTAAAAACTACAGATCACGGTTGAAGAAGAAAATTAACAGAAGGAAGAAAATTAACGCTGCTCAGGCAGACCCTGTTTCATCCATTCATAGGGTAGAAAACTCAAAGCAACACTCCCAGAAACTCTCTGGGAAGCCCTTTTCTTTCCTGCAGTCATGTGAGAGAGGGGAGAAACCAGACCAGCCAAAACCAAAGCAATCTACAGGACAATAAAATGAGAGCTGCTAAGATGGCAAATACCCGTTTGGTTTCCAAATGCTCAACGAAATAAAATAAAAGGGAGAACTGGCAAACAGGAATAGGCAATCAAAAAGAAGTGCAACAAATGGGAGTAGAAGAATGATAAGAGAGAGGAGATTGTTCAAAATTGTTCAAAAGCAAGAGAAGACAGCATGCTAATCCCTGCTCAGCAAAAGGATCCTTGGGACAAGGATCCTTGGGATAAGGACTGCTGGCCATTCACTGTACCCCCAGCCACCACAGTGCAGTGCCCTATGTTCAGCACTGGGGTTCTCACATTGAGTTTTTGGGAAGTTCTCTTCCTTCCCTCATGCAGAAGAACAAAGGCCTTCAATCCTCTGCAAATGGAAAATGAAGGTATCTTTTCCACCCTCTTTGTTCTGCTCCCATCAGCCTCCCAAACTTGACCTGGCCTCCCTGCCTTTCCTCTTAGCAGTGCTAATATGGAGAAACCAAGGAAACTTCCCTGAGCTGAGCTAATGCCTGGGAAATTAGTATATTTAATATGAACAGTGTAGTGAGTTTAGCACAGCTCCAGATAATTGCCTTCAGCAACGCTTCTAACTCCTCTCTCCGTGTCTCTAACATTGAGAGCATAATTCTGTATTTTGATTTCTAAAACACTATGATCCTTTATTCCCATGGTTTCCAGACACACACATCATCACTACACTCTACTGAAACAGATCCCCAAATTATAATGCCAGGTTTGTCTCTTTAAAAAAAAAAAAAAAAAAAAAAAAAAAAAAAAAAAATCCAAACACCTTTTTAAAATATACTAAAATAAAAGAGAGGAAAAAAAATTACACTTGAAACTTTCAGCAGTGCATTTTTAATCTATCAGAGTACTTTATTCACTTTACAAACACCTGCAATATCTTTTGCTCTGTGTTGCACTTACACATACTAAACCTGATCATTTAGCATGATTATAATTTACTGCTGATTATAACCATTGCTAAATGAACTTAGAACATTACATTGTTTTGACAAAAGTTGATGCCTTTCTTTGCATGAACATCTCAATACCTCTGATATATTTATTTTTGGAAACAATTTTCAGAAAACCTATATGCTATTTTTAGTCACACAGTCTTGTAAAATTATATCCCTATTGGGCTGCCAAATTTTCCATACATGAAACCCAGAAAAATATGTATTACATTTAGTATTGCACCTAAGTTTGACCAGATTAACCTGGTACTACAGTTACATAAAACTTGGAATTTTTAAACTGTCTTTATTTATTTGGATATGCATTCACAGATTTTTTTTTTTTTTTGCATGACCAAGGTTTTAGTAGCACTCTAAAAGCTGCACACATATTTTATCTACTTTACAAGTTAATAATCCACATTGGCATTGACAAGTTTATTACCATAAACTGCGAAGTTAAATGCAAATGTTTCTTGATCGTAATTGCAAATTCTGTGTGTTTTTCACATTTTCTGAAAATTCTTTACTTATCTCACAAATAAATTAAGAAAGAGAAGAACAAACACACCAGGACAGACCAACGATACCTCTCATTCAACATCTTATCACCAATATTAAAAGATCTTTTCCAGGTCATTAAAACCATTTCATGAAAGATGCTGGAAAAATAACCATTTTCTAAGAAAATTTCTTTTTCCTCCTACCTACATTTTTTGGTTTTAAAGTTATTTAAAGAAACAGGGCGTGGGGGTGTTACTCCCTTCCATTTTCACATTTCACCTCCTGTAATTGCAGATCTAAAGGCAGAGACACTGATTTTTCTTTAATCATGCTCTTGGCCTCAGTGGTATTCTGACAGTCTGTCATACTGAATTACCCATGACTCCAAGCTCTTCTCTCAGTTTTAGCTGTCATGTCCTCCAGTTTCAATGACTGCTCATTCATTGCTGCATCTGAGCAATTTTACAAAAGCCCTAATTGCTGTAACTTGGAGGGAGAGTAAGAGCCCTCATTATTTATAGGCAAGGGAACAGACTCCTCTGTCTTTAATAAAAAAACCCTCCTGCCTTTAATAAAAAATTACACAAAAATCTTTTCACATCCAAAATTACTTTCAGACTTTTCTCACCTTGCACACCTTTTTAAAATGGATTCAAAACCTGCTAGCAAAAGCCTTTTAGAGAAATCAGGACTAAAAATGTAATTAATATGTCCACATAAATGAACAATGGTATTGAGCTACACATTTAAAGTTGGCACTGGAGTTTTCACAGTAATTCCTGCAGTACCTAAAGGTTAAAATTTGCAGAAATTTAATATCTAATGCATTTCTGTTCATCTTAACTAGAGAATTACCATGTTTTTAATAGAAGAGTATCACCTTTTTGTAGCTCTTTTGCTTATGTGTTCTGCAAGAAATTAATGAAGCTATGATAAAAAAATATTTTAAACATCACGAATCTCCACAGGGATATCCAGATCTTTTCCACACACGACTTTTTTAAAAATGTATGTGCCCACAGTATATTGTCTGAGGATAAAATACTGAGTTCAGGATAAATTATTTCCTCTAGATGAATTTACCATTTATTTACTCAGACTTAAGAATTTGCATGCCAATAGATTATAAATGAAAAAATAAAAAATAATCTAAAAGAAACATGAAGTCAATTATTCAAAATTCATTATTCAACAAACTACAGGGTGTTTAGATAAGCCCTATTTGCAGCTCATTAAGAACTGACCCAACTTCAAAAATTCCTGTGTTCTCCACTTCTGCATGAGGCATTAATAAAACCCAACTGACAGCATGATGAGAAATGAGCTGTCTGAAGTGGTCCTTAGGTGATTTGTCTAATGGAGAACCTCACCTCAGTCCTATGAAAGCTCTCCAGGAATACAACTGGACTTCCCATAAAACTTGTGGGCAAGACGAATGTATGGAAATTTCTTGCAGCTTTGCTCAGCAACTCTTCATCCATCACAGCTGATAGAAATCTGGAATGTCTCCTTCTACTCTCTGCTCTATCTTCAAGATCTGAATTCTCATAAGAAAGAAACTAATGCTTCCAGGAAGCTCTAACAAACAACCAATATAAAAGAAAATTCTCTGACCTACTTTCAATGAACCAACTCTTGGAAAGCAAAGCCAGTGATTTATCTAAGAAGAGATTGAAAAAATTGTAGCAGAACTGAGTAAAAACAGTTGTTAAAGTTTGTCTCCATATAGGCTAACTACAAACAAGTTCTCTTTCAGCCTTTCTGTAGGTTTTTTTTCTGGCAGTATAGGCTGTGAGAAGAGAATTTCTTCATCATAGCTCCCATTTCTGGGAAGTACCATGGGGCACTTGACCGTGCTGGGTGCTGTACGTGTGCATTAACTGGCAGCCTCAAAGAAGTCACCAAAAGGACCCAGCTGGTCAATCAAAGAGAAACATAAAATGAGAACAGAATAAAAAAGATGATTTTGTTGTCACCTACCCTCCTTACATCCCTTCAGCCTTCACCTGTGCTTCTGACTCTTCTTTCTACCTGCAACCTTACTACCAGACAGCATCCAAACACACTGCTCACAGTTCATTCACCATCTGATCCATCCAGAATGGCTTTTACCAGCAACTGATTGTGCTCATTACTTCTAGAAGAAGAGGGGGATACATCCTGCTCCAGAGAGACAGAGCTGTGTGCTCAGCCCAACAGAAAATAAACCTGTGTCTGTTTCCAAATTACCTCGTCCTTCACTGTTAAGACACAAAACCCCAATTCCTATCCTGTTAACCATAAAGCTCTTGAGTTTACCCATTTTCCTCCTACACTGCTAAATAAGCACATGGTTTGTACAGTTTTTCATCAATACTTCGTACCCAGCCAGTGCCTTAGAGAACTTAATTTCATCAGCCAAATTTGTAATACCACAAAAATGATACCAAGCTAATTTGACACGGTCTGTTTTCCATAAACCCAGGCTGATTAGCAATAACTATATTTCCCTTGTTTAATTCTTTATTAATTGAGTCCTTTAGAAACCATTCCATTATTTTGCCTGAGATCAATGTCAAGCTGACAGACTTATAATTATCTGAGTCTTCCCATTTAGCCTTTTATTGGCACAACATTAGATTTCTTCCCATTATCTGGAACTTCCCCAACACTCTACAAGAAAAAAAAAATAAACAGCAATGACTCAAGAGAATTATTTCAAACAGATTTTTTCTAACTCTCAGAAACTCTCAGTTCAAACCTGTTGATTGCAAAATGCTCAGCATTACTCGCCACTATAAGGAATCCTTAGTTACAATTGTAACGAGACTGTGTCATGTTCTTCTGCTGTCTTTTCCAAATACAAAACATCAATATTTACCCAGAATTTCTGACATTTCTACACTATCTTTTCAAACCCTTCTATTTTCCATTCCTATGGCATCATTCAAACACTTTCCATTTTCATTCATAATTAAGTAATCATACTTTAAAGTTCCAATTAGTTTTATACATATATATTTATACATTATTTTTATATATAATTCCAGTACAAATAAAAAGAGAATAGTTTACAATATTGATCCTACCTTAATATTGATTTATTTAGAGGTATATTTATATACATATACAATATATTTGACTTAGATAATGCATATACATGTGTATTATAGATATATGTATATGTGTATGTGCATGTTTACACACACACATTCCTCAGTAGCTTTCTACAATTCCTAGATTCTGACTCAGACTTATTAACATCAATTAACCCTTGGCTTTTTGTGTCTGGTTTATTGTTTTTATTCCTTGCTTTCTCTTTTTGAACAAGAGCGTTGCAATTATTCTCAAAGCCAGCCCCTTCAGTTCCCTGAGCATACAGATATATCTATTTTCCTATATCTATGCACATCACACACAGATTTTCTCAAGTCATTCTTGTAGCTCACCATTCAGCTATGTTCTTTTGTACTTTGGTTAATTACTCCCTTTGGTACTTCAACCACCACTAATTTTGTCTTTATCTGTGAAAATGAGGCCTAACATAGAACTCTCTAAAAATCTGATCTCATAGAAGGAGATTAATCATTTACATACATCATATATATATATATATAGGGGTTTTTTTTTTAAAGAAACACAAACAATACTGTTTGAAGGCAGTGTGATTCCAGTAACATCATACCAATTGAAGCCTCCCATAACAGTCATTTTTCTTCCTGCACATTACAGGAGGAACTGGCCCTGTTGCTCTCTGCTGGTGGCCTTCTGCACACGGTGAGTTAGGTCCCCATTTTACACATTACCTATCACAAAGTGGAGCTGTGAATCATTCCAGAGAGTTACTTCATAAAGATATCACATATTTAAGCCACCACTTGTCCTCTTCTTCCCTCCCAGTGCTATTTAAATACGTTTTCAGGCTTTCAATCACTTGAATTTTCTCATTAGCCTAGATTATTAGCAACCTGTTCAAATGTATTATAAATTAGGGATTTCATTACTTTTTATTTATTGCAGGCACTTAACATTTGCAGAAAGACAAAGCATTCCTTCTTTTCATCTTCTTTGATGTATTGATTAATGTTGTTTTCCAGGATCTTGATTTTCTGCTAAATTAATGTTTTTTTCCTCCCTTTGCATGTGCTCTTTTCACTGCTTCCTTGGCTAAATTCTCCCTTCTGAAAGACCAGCTCCTCCTTCTGCAGAAAACATCATTCCACCTGTAGGGACTGGCCCTACATCCCATCTCAGATCCCAAATTTTACAATCCTGCTCTGTGCAACAGTTCATGCCAAGAACATCTCCTCACCCACAGGACAGAGGGACAGCTGGGTGCCACTTTGCTTTGCCGTTTTTCCAGTTCTATGGTGGATTTTCTGACATGAATGATTCTTACTATGGTAGGACAAAGAGAAAAACCTCAGTACATGGAGGGCCTGGGGAAGACAGAAGTTCAGGAAATGCTTGTTTATCAATTTTGAATATGACAAAGCAGGCAAGATAGATGAGGAGGAGAAATATCAAAAACACACGGCTAAAAACAGGTCACTACCCAATACTGTTTATCACATTAGCGGTTCCTGCTAGGATTTTGTACTTCTCACCAGCTGCACCATTGGAAACACTGCACCTTTTCATGCCACCTTCGTTATTTCTGATAGTGCCAGACAGATTCCATCTCATGGCTTTTTAAAAAGTGAAAGCTTTTACATCTTTCTTGTTTTCCTTGTTACAAGATTTACTGTGTTCTTTTTTTGTCATTTCCTACAGCTGTCCCAGGGTGACTTTATGATGCTTGTTTTCCTCCCAAATTTTCCTCCCAGAACTTGCCCTAAACCAGGACAATAGCTTAATCACAAACTGTGAAAGAGCCCCACAGGATTTCAGCTGCTCTTTTTTTTTTTTTTTTTAAATCATGATATTGTGGAAGTTATGAAAGAACCATGAGAGCAACAATTAGCAATAATTACTTTTTTGGCTTTTTCATACAAAACCAGCTAAACACAGTATGCTAAGTCAGGGCAGGAAACATCACCCATGCTCGGCTGGATTAAAGGACCAGGAAAAGGGGAGTACAAAACCAGCCCCAAAGGCAACCTGCATTAATCAATTCAAATGCACTCCTGATGACTTGTAAAAAGATCTGTGCTCTGGTGTTATAGGTGGCTTTATGCCATGAATTCCAAATTTTCCCTTCAAACAGAAAGAACAATGCCTGCACAAGAATTATTCTGTTTTGATATCAATACACGAATTCCGGAGTGCAGCAGGAAAAAATTATTGGGGCATTAGCATAAGAACACTACTCCTCACTCTTGTTATCAGCAGAGCCCCTTCAAGCTCTCTCCAGGTATTCCAAAGTGCTGGAGAAGCATTTTGACACCACCAAAGTCCATGCTGTGTGAAGATCACAAGGGCACACACTTGGGAAAAAAAAAAAGCCAATCCCATTAGGCCACAGACAGCCAGAGATAAACCAATTCTCATGCTTCAGAGAAAAGCTATGACATGCTGTAAATTATCACAGATCCAATCATGATGTTACCAAACTATTCCAATTTTAGCATATAGAAAACATAATTTATTTAGATAAAACCTAAGGTAGGAAAACTATATTATAAAAATAGCATGCCTGGGAAATTGGGGCATTTATTATTAACATATAGAGAGACTTGGCCTTCAAGGCGTTGCAAAAACTCTTTTTCTTATTATATTGCTTTTCTGAATGCTACCTAAGGGTGCATTTTCCTTTTCAATAGCCATTTCTTTGCATAATACAAGACTCACTTTACAGTTTGAGAAACTGTTTTTTTAAACAGCAAAGAAGAAAGAAAATCACCCTAACTCTGGATGGCAGATCCTACACACACCAAGTGAAAAAAAAAAGCCAAAAAACTAAAAACAACCAACCAACACTAATTCATAAACTGGCAAGATTTTCATTACAGACACTGCATAAATGCACTTGTTTATCCCCTGTAAATAAACAGGCTATGAAATCCAATCATTATTTAACTGCACAGTCTATTTGGCCTCCAGGCTATACAGATGTATTTGAAGGATTTCTTTCTGTTCTGGACTCAATGCATTTTGCAGATAACTTAAATTCTGCTATTTTCACATGAAAGGAACATCACCTAAAAATTATTATTTATGGTAAAAGCTCTTACTTTTGCCTTTTCAAGTGTAAATCACTTGTAGCTCTTTATTCCCTGCTCTTGAGAAGGTCTGTACAAGCATGAAAGCCACATGTATACCTTGTTCCTTTCCACTTTACCTGCCACTTGTGCCCATGTAAACAGCAGCTTACTAGCAGAGGCAGAATGAAAACTACTCAGCTGAAATAAAGAAAATGCAGCCTTAAGGGTTTTCCTGGATAGAAAATGTGTATTATTATTATATATATTACAGAAACAGAACAAGGCTTTAAGGAATGGTAAATCCCATATATCTGTGTAGCCATTCCAATTATAATCAGGGAGCAATTGTTTTAAAAACATGAATAATGTGGAGAGGATGAATGGCAGGGAGCAAGCAGTTACTCATTATTCTAACACAGGAACCACTCACCAGTTAATGACATCAGCACTAGACCAGTTTAGGACCAAAAAAAAAAAAGAGGGACTTCACCCAGGCTGTAGTTAAACCACAAACTTACTGCTACAGGATGCTGCAGATGCTAAAAATGCTGGAAGGCAGATTAGAAAAATTACTATAAATTAAATTTTTTTTTTTAATTACTATACATTAAAAAATATAAAAAAAGAAAAAGGTTTCAAAATTGTCATGAAGCAGCTTGGGCAGCAACTGAGCTTCACAAAAATATAGTGTGCATCACCTGGGACTCAGCAAGAAATAGGTGACAGTAATTGAGCTCCTAAGACACACAGAATTCGTTCTCCAGTCCAGAGAGACATGAGCCTTCATAAACTTCCACAAGCACAGCTGACAAATTGCACTCCTGGTTGGAAAAAAACCCAACAATTTCTCATTTCTTTGGACTTTTGGAACCAACTTCTATTAATAATAAATTAATAAAATCTGAATTTCAGTTTAATGCCAAGCTGAGACTGATCATTCAAAGTAAGAAACCAGAAAGAAAATGGGCTAGCATTTGCTTCAGCATTGACACAACTGCAGTGTACCACACACCATCTAGCATATGCTTAGCACCAAATTAAAAAAAAAAATAAAAAATTTTAAATACAAATTGTTGGCAAAATTTTACCTGCTCACTCTAAAAACAGAAAATTATTGTTATGATTCTCAAATATACTTAATTTTTGCAATGTTTTATTTTGAAAACTTATTTTCAATCAAGCTGTTTCTTCCATATTCATGCTGAACTTTACCTCACATCTTCCTTTTCCATAGTGCTGCTATTTAAACCTCTCCTCCTTCACTGCTCCCATGCAGGAGCACCCTCACAGGATTTAGCTATTACACTTCCATGTACTCGCTATATGGTCTGATTGAATACAGTTCAGTGTGGAAATGAGGAGTGACAGCCAGCAGAAAAGATGACAAACCTTATAAGAAGCCAAATTTCCAAAGAAGTCAGCTTCCCCCTCTGCTGCTGGAGCCTGACAGCCTGCAAATATCGAGTTGTTTTGAATCATGCATGTGTGCTGCTTTCTAAAACAGCCTTCTATTTGCCAAAGTTGCTGCTGCAAACACATTTGACTTCCACAGTTACTGGAAACTTTTATATTCCTCTAGGTATATGCTGTCCGATTAGAAAGTTTCTGCATGAGGGTTTTCAGCCAAAACCAAACAAGGTTTTTTTTATCCTCCACATTTCAGAGCCTTCCTCTGCAGTTAATGAAAAATTAGAAGGTGGCAGTGGTCTGAATTGCTCCCTTTTCACTGGAGATGGCTGAAATGGGAGGGCTGCATTTCCCACTGGGAGCAGGCAAAATGGAGCCAAAATCTTCCTCAGTTTGTGGATGGCTGAAGCTAATTGAGATGAATCTAACCCACTGTCTGTAACACAACACTTTTTTTTTCCTTTTAGACGCATTTCTGAGTTAATTTTGGCTAATTTTATGTATCGCTGAGGGGCAAACAGAACTAAGTTACACTTCCAAATGTAAGAAAAATCTGATTCAAAGACTTATAGATGATAATAATAATTACCATCTCAGTTCCACTTTGAACTCGAACGATTTTGGATTTATTCTGAATGGCACAAAATATTGAAGTTAATGAGCATTAAACAACCTATTATGGTCTTACAAAATGCAGCTCTGTGGCTTCTGCAGGAGACAGAGTTGGGTTTGCCTCAACACATGCTGCAGAGCTCCTCTTTTCCTAAATAATATGGTGGATAATGCTCCAATTCCTTTTTCAATCAGACTAGTTGCTGTCTGGTATTTTGAGAGCTGATACAGCAATTTGGAAACTCTCAGAGAGACACCAAAATGGCAACTGCAATTGAAACTAAGCAGCGGATGAGGGCAATTCATGAAATCACTGTGAAATACCAAAGGGGACAAAATCCAAACTGGCATAACATTGCAAGGAAAGGAAAATACCATGTAAAAGTAGGCTTTGCAAAATACAAAAGTTTAAAAGCTCTTAGCATGAGCTTCCTTTTAATATCTATTGCACCTCTGCTAACTTGGGAGAAGGTACAGCAAAATTTGAAGTGTAAAATTTGATTTTCCACTGACCCACACAAATATCCCTCATTAATTAGCAGCAGTATTTCCCATAAAGTGAAACCTTTTCCATTCTACTGTTCCAATACACACTGGAACAGTAGAGACATTCCAGATCAGGTTTTCTGTCTGTGTTTTTTCAAAGCTGTACCTCCAAGGTAGCCTGAATTCTCCAGCTTCTTTGAGACAGTGAGTTTCCCAAGCACTGGACTGACATCCCCTAACCCCTAAGAGTTACTCAGGGTTTTCTCACACACAGCGCATAATTTTTGTTCCTGTGCACTGAAAAAAAAAACCAAAACAGCAGCTCAGTCTCACCAATGATCTAAATTGTCAGGCAGGATGAGGGAAGTAAGATGCTCAGTGGGGAGTGCTCTTCACCAAGTCCTTCACCGGCTGTCACCTTCCCAAGAGGAGCTGGTGAACGTCCCACTGTCACCTTCCAGCCTGCCCCCAGACACTGCAGCAGAACAGCACAGGGGCAAGGCCATGCCAAGGGCTCCATCATCCACAGGCAGGCAGGGTTTGGCCTCCAGTAAGGATGTGCAGCCCCTTCAAACTTAATTTTTTTTTTTTTTTTTTTTTGGTATGTGAAGGGCAAAATAGGATCTTCTTGAAATGGTTTGAAGTGGATTGACATTTTTCAGTCGAAGACTGTTGTTAGTTTCACAGCAGGACTAATTTTTAAATTTAATGTTCTAGCGCATACGAGAAGGAAAGCATCCTAGGGGGATAATAACTTTTAGCAATCAATTGATTGCATATAGCTGTGGGTTCTGCAGGTACAATCTCTTTAAGAAGGCTGGAAAATAGGAAAATTGTAGCCTTCGGATGTACAGATTATCTGAGTTCACAGCACTATTTGCTGATCTGTTTTAGATTTATTTCTTTTTAATAATAAATATGCCCTAGTAAATAAAGCAGCAAATGGTCAGTAGGTCAGAAAGCACTGCCTATTTTATATTATTACTTCAGGGTTTGGTGGGTTTTTTTGTTCACCTTTTTTTTGCCTTTGTAGCCACTCTGAAGAAAATTTGTTTTATATTTAACTCAGAGGGAAAAAATATGATTAACTTGGACTATTTTAACTGCAAGTTCTACCCAGTGAACTGAAATAGTTTAATACCTCATTAATACTAGAGCAGTGAATGTCTCCCTGGACCTACAGTTTCCTTGGGTCCATCACTTTTGCCTTCTTCTTCCTAAGAGAAGTATATTTGTGTTCTACAGACAGAGTAGTACACAGAGGACAAGATATTATTAAAATTTATCAGCAGTGTATAATAAAACCCCGTATCACATTTTTCACACAAAATACAGCCTGTCAGGTGGAAAACTCATCTTCAGGTTTGTTTTTACATTAGATGAGTATCACTTGGATTGGTAAAGAGAACTTAAATGGTCAAGGACATTGCTACTTACTTATGTTATTGTTATATGCAAATGACCATTAGGTGGGAAAAAAAAAAAAGCAGGCTGTTTTGTAAATGCAGGTCTGTTATATTTTTTAATGTACAGGAATACCACCTCGGGAGTTGCTAAGTTCACACAATTTTGGTGCAATTTGGCAAATAGAAGAGTTGCAAGTTTACATGAAGATTCATAAGGGTTCAGTCTCTTCCTCTTTATCTCCCGATACTTGTTTCTGTCCCACATGTAATGGCCAAATACATTCTCATGTACCTCTACATCTGCTTTTTCTCTTAAGACATAAGACGAAATATATAAATATATAATAAATATTATATATATATATAAAATATATTACATTATAGATAACGTATATAATATTTTTATATTATATATAAATATTTAAATAAATATATAAATAAATATTTAATTAAATATAAATAAATACAAAAATATATATTTCAATACATAAATAAATATATAATATAAATGAAAAAAAATAGGTGATGACATACTTCCATGTAAACTGAACTCATGAGACTGCCAGCCAGACCTCTAGATTAAAACAATGCATGCATAGGAAGATCTCAACCCCGACTGTAATCACAATCAATCAGTGAGATAAGTCTGTGTTATTAAAAATATATTGAATCTTTTTATTCAATTATTTCATCACAAATACACGATATAAGAGATGAACCTGCATTTAAAAACTCAAAGTTCTGGACTGTTTGAGCTTAATAAGGACAAAATAATCAGTTGCAGATGCTTTCACTTAACATTCAAAAATACCCCATGGGACAGCAAGATTTAATTTTATGGTCATCTGTCATTTTAATGATGTGCTTGTTATAATGCAGAACATCTCTGTCCTACTTGTCTGGTTATAGAAAACATACTAAACTAAATGGAGAAGCATTTAGCTGCACTTCATCTACCTTGTATCATTAACAAGGAAAACATGTCCTTGGGATAGGAATTACTAATATATCTGCTCATCTTAAAGGAAAAAAATCATAAATTATACTTGATTAGCAAAGATTTAAGTCTGTCTTATTTAATTTGTTTTCCCCTTCCAGCCTTTAGTTTCAAGCAACCTAACCCACCCTATATGCCTCCCATTTTTATCTGTCCAGTGCACTTCCTTCTGTTTGGGATGGGAGAGAATATAGAAACGTTGAGGGACTGCACGTGTTTTGCCAGGAACACCATAAACTATAATTTCATTTTCAGTGAGCATTTCACATTTCATATTTACAGAGAGCAGGGGAGCTTTTCTCCTGCTACTGCCCACAAGGCAACCCGTGGATCTTAAGGAACTCCAAAAGAAGCCATAAGGAAGGATTAAATTTAATTTGCACAGTATGTTACAGGTCAGATTCTCTACAGCCCTTAGATATCAAGCCCTGAAGTCTGCTGAAGCTGGAAATATAACCAAAGATCCCTCCTTAGGGTCAAGCATATATTCATGGACTGTTTCCTGCTCCCTCCCAAAACCCAGCCTAGTACAAGGTTCAATTTTTATGGGAATGTGTGTAACAGAACAAGACTATAGACAAAAATACTTCTTGTGGAAGAAGGGAAAATAGGTCATACAATACGTTATGTTGAGAATATACTTGGAATATTATAACACTTGAAATTAAATAGTGGCAGCTCTCTGTATCTTTGCACAGGATGAAATTAGGACAGAAAGGAAAATGCAGTCTTTGGGTCTAATATGGCCTTTTCCTTCAGGTTTCAAAAGTACAGCTGGAATCACTGCCCTGACTGGAATCCAGACAAAGAAATGCAGACACCAAATCAGCTTGCCACCAGAAACACCAACATGAATATATATGATCACTCTATTTAAAATCTGTATCCTTTAAAGCTTATGATATCATTACAAGTACTTTATATTCTTCTTGTCTTGCCTGTCTGTCCAGAGAGAAGCTAGTCCTACAAAGATTGAGAGTACTTTCTTTTAAGACAACCTGCAACAATAAGAAAGAAATAAGCAACACTTACATAAAACTACAAGTTAATTCCTACTTTTCTGCTTCCTTCTGTGCTGGAAATCAACCTTTAAGACTAAGAGCAGAAAGCTGTTACAGAGCAGCTAGAAAATGATCTAGAGGAAGTAGAAGAGCTCCAAATAGAAGCTTTTAGGAACTTGGTGCCACCTACAAATACTCAAGTGCATTAGGGCAGTGAAAAAATGACTGCAGTTATTCCTGGCACCATTACATCACTATTGCACATAATAAGAAAGAGAGGTCCAAAGGGACATGCCCAGATCCATGGACAAAGCCAGAAGGGACAGCAAAGAACTCAACCCTCATTTTTAGGCCCCTGTTCTAAGGGACCAACTTAATCAAGTATTTCCTCTCAAGCAGTCTCATCTTCCCACAGAGATAAGGGTGACAAACCAATTAACACTTTACACGTGTCCATGTTGCTTTTATAGAGCCTCTCGCACTAAACCAGGGCCTGCTGCCTTTAAAGGCCAATATAACAGCACAAGCATCAGCCAGATGTCCATCTGGGAGAAAATGCAAAGACAGAGGCAGGCACCCAATGCCAAATCAGAGTTATCCTCACTAGCACTCTGGGGCTTACTTCCCTCCTTACTTCCACTTACCTTGAACATTAAAGTTAATATTTTTCTACAGGAATGAAATTTTAATTTATCTGCTCCAAGGTAGTATGACATTAATATAAACCTGTCTTCCTACCTAGTATTTCTTCTTCATCCATATTAAAGAACCCAGCTCAGCTTTACATCAGCAGTTTCCAACAAACAACCTCACTCCCTATAAAAAAGTGGTAGCAAGTATTACTTACTCTACTACAACATGTTGTTGCTCCTGAGTTCTCTTTTTACTAGACCTGATGATAGGCACAACAGAGAATATTTCAACATTGCCATCTGTCTCCTTGGCACTTCATACCAAGTGAGTTGATGCCACTTTGATGGTAAATTAGAACTTCCTACCAGATATGTTAAGCCAGAGGCTGCTGACAGGTTGTCCTATCTCCCTCAATACCTTCTTCCCTTAAGTCTATTTTTGATATTGGAGAGTCTCAGCATCTTAAGAACAAGTTTCTGTATGGTATGTATTAAATTGCAGGAATCATCAGTGATATGCGGTTTGAAGAAATCCTTTTATAAAAGACTTTCAGAGCATCCTTAAGTTTATGACACTACTTGAGGTGCTCTCACGAGAGATGGTCACAAAGAGGTTCATGATAGTGCTTGGGAGGGAGAAGACAGACGTGGTGGGATAGACCAACTCAGAGAGGTTGGAAACTGCAAAGTGAGGATCAGCCCACACCTGCTGCTGAAACACCAACACCGCGTGTCAGCATGTTGTCTGAAATCCACCTCCCTTCCAACATAAATCACTAGAGCTATGTTAAGGAAGTTATAGTCCCAGTTTCTCACCACTGATTGCACTCTTGTCTGAGACAATCTAATTCTTTATTTCAACTCCAATCTTTGCAGCTGAAGACATATAACTGTGCTTGGCAGCTGAGCTGGGAGATGTGCAGAGCTTGCACTTCAGCGCTGCAGGGAGGGTATTACTGAGCAGGTACCTCAAGGGACCAGAAATATTGAGGATACATTCTTTTGTTGTTGCTGGCAGGTGAGAGAAGATTATTCTGAGGGTCTACATAGCTCAATGCAAAGGAAAAACAGATCTCCCAAAATCTTTGAAAAGAAAACATTCTTCCAATCACCAAAGCCAGGCTTTTCAGGTCAAATATGCTATTTAAAAAATAAACCCATTTCTACTCCAAATAAAGTAAGGTGTAAGATAGATGGTAAAAGTAGTCATAGGCCTAGCCTGACAGAGTTCAAGAAGCATTTCGAAAAAGCTCTCAGGGACAGGGTGGGATTGCTGGGGTGTCCTGCACAGGGCCAGAAGTTGGGCTCTCATGGCCCATGTGGCTCCCTTCCAGCTCAGCACATTCTAAGATGTCAAGTTATTTCAAGGGGATCTAGATTTCATTTAGAGAAAATGATCAAGAAGTGATTTAGAAAAAATAACCCCTTTAGAACAAGCAGACAAGTGGAAAAAACAGCACACAAGGAGAGAGTTATGCTCTCCAGTGAAGCCCCTCAGAATAGCAGTGCCAGACCTCACAGAGCAAAAGGACAGAATCTACATGCTGGACTTGTGTACAGACAAAGTGAACTACACAAAAAACATTTATTATGCAATATTAAACTACAGGAAGAAAAAATAAGATGCAATTTCTAGCCAATTTCTAGCCTGATACTGAGAAAAATCCAAGGGAAGGATCAAATTATTACCAGAGGATTCTATTCCTGACCAAAAAAAAGCAAATTAATATTTCATAGTCTTTGATTGAAATACTATTTTCAGTCTTTCAATATATTTTCATGACTATCTTGTATTTCTTACATTAAAGGACTCTGGCACATAAAAGTATAATATATTACTCCATTTCTGAATGTGGAAAATGACAGGACATCTCTCAGCATCCTTTTATTTAACTAATTCTGAGTGGAGAATTCAGGGCACTTAATGATTTTCTTAGTGAATTAGAAATTTTAAAAGCTACAGATATCTCATATAGCTTCCACTTGGCATGGAAGATGCTCAGGCCAGGCAAAAGCACTCTGTAGATGGAACTGCCTGACCCTGCTCTGCCAGCACAGGAAGGAAGGAGGGCAGCTCCCCCAGGGGATCTAAACCACTGTGTTAACACTATTCCTCATGTCCTTAAGGGATGACCACCTACCTAGACTTCCACATCCAAATGACATGGCATTCTTCATGCTTTCCCCCTGAAAAACACTCCTCCCAGATTAAATGAATAAATAAATTTACAGGGCTCCAGTTTTGAGGCTTATGTTCCAAGTTCCTATCACCAAATTTGATAAACAGGCTACGTTGGAAGATTAATTGTTTGGCACTAGAGAGGAGTTAGGAAATTAACTGTTATAAACTATTATCTCTATACCCTAAATACCAGGAGGTCTAAGTCATTAACTCACCTAATTAAACACAGATAAACAGTGCTTGTTAAAGACAAATGCAAAGTAAATTTAACTTTACAATAGGCCTATATTCCATCCTTTATCAGGTGTAAACTCTGGGCACTTCAATTCCTCCTCAGCTTGTTTAGCACATCCTGTAATCTGCCAACATCCCTGCCAGGAGACAAATGCCTCCAGAAACATTAAACTCCTTTAGGCCATGGGCTAAAATCATGCAAGAAAATAAAGGCAAAATACCTGCATCATCTTTTACAAGATTTGCTTCCTTCCTTCTGCTTTACATCATTCATAAACCAAAAACCTTAAGTGTTCCTCAGATAAATTTCATAAGACTCAAAGTTTTTACAGTATGTTGAGTCAAATTTGCATCTGAATGTGAAGTAATTTAATTATTAGGAATCTTGGATTTGCTTTACAGTAAGTTAGGTGCTAAAATTCACAAGAAAAGAAAAAACCTTGTAACTGCTAATGGAGACAGAAAACAACAAATCTAAAAGGGAGAGAGAAAAATAAAGAGGAGAAACTTCTCCACAATCCTTTTAAGCAACTTCAAGATAAAGTGAAGACAATGTTTATTATAATTCTTCATTGAAAATGGGTGATTTTTCATCTTTCAATAAATATAAAATATTTATATTTATAACTGAAGTTAAATATCAATGATGTTTGAATTAGCATGATTTGCATAATTTGGAATTACTTCAGATTGAATGAACATGAGAATTTCCATTTTCACTGTTTTTAGTATTTTTAAATGCAATCCAGTTTTCCAGACATTTCCAGTTTTCACTGTGTTTTTATGCTTCACATCTGAGAAAATTGCTTCATTGTTCTTAAGTGCTATGTGTTTATACACACAAATTAAAAAATACAAGCTTTTAGTCATGGAAAGGTAGATGAAAAGAGCCATGAAACCCCTTTTGCAGCTAAAAATCAGGGATTTGCAACAGCATAGAGCACTAGGTATCCCAGATGTTTAAAAGCAACAATCTGACTGTTGGTTCACTGCCTTAAAGTGGCTTTAACTAGCATCTGAAACCTCAGTATGATCTGATGTTCTAGGAGCAAAATCGCAAATTTTTAATTTCTCAGTGTTTACTGATGAACCAAAAAAGACCCAACCTGCCAACCATATCCAGCACAAGCCGCTGAAATCTATCAAATCCATCACTCAGAGATGAAAGCTATACTGCAGTTATATTTGAGATACTTCTATCTTACAAATGACAAAATTCAATGCCATGAATATTCATTGCCATGAATATGGATTATTAAATCTCATCTTTTCTCTCCCCTTACAAATGTCCTGTGTCCAACACTGACTTTGTCTCAATCAGGAATTCTGAGAGGGCAATTCACCAGTACATTGACAGCATGGATATATATTAAAAAAAAAACCAAACAAACAACAACAAAAAACAAAAACAAAAACAACAAAACCCCAGTATTTGACTGCAAAATTACTTTTTCCAGGCTGTATTCCTTATTACAGTGCCTTCACTCACTGGCTTTCCTCAACCACCATTTCTATGTGCAGCCACTGACATTTGTACATTTCTTGAAAAACTGAGTTTTCTTCATTAACTCATTGTAACAAAATCCCAAAGCTCTCTCTTTCTCCTTCCTCATTTCTTAAAAACCAAAAAACCTCCCTATTTCCCTGCTGCCAGCCACATGCACCATGCTCAGCAGAAAGAAGATTCACAGAATTTGAGAGTTTGCATCCAGCTAAGCAGAGCCTGTTCCATAAACCAGCCAGGATGTGGGGATGGGATTTTCCATCACAGAGTGAGCCACCCCGGCATGAGCAACATTCAGAGAGCATTTACAGCTGTCTTGCCACTGCTCAATGTTTTCTAGAATTAAAACAATCTCAGAAGAAAACCTATGCTCCCCAGATTCCAAGTTTTGATTCAGACACAGTTCCATGAAGTGTGTGCACAGGAGAGTTGGATCATTTAACAGACTCTGCAGAGTTCTCCAAAACTGCATCACACCAAAACCGTGACACCTATTACTGCTTTTTCCCCTTGCAGCCAGGACAAAGACTGAGACAGAATGAGGGCAAAATTTCCAAACTGTCCAGACTGGGAAGCAAAATCACACGGGGAAAAAAATATTCTTTAAAACACCCTTAACAAACAAAAAAAAAAATCCACTTGACTTTTTCTGCCTAACAATAATGTTAACTCATTTAATAAGGTTCTGACACTTGCTTTCAGAACCACCTGGGACCTGAAAATAAAGCTTAGTGTGCAGTCTGCAGCTACACCTATTATCACAAATCCAGAGCCCATTTCTGTATGCTATAGAGGAGTTTTTATATTCAGAGTTTCTCAGTGATCTGCTTGCTCCAGCATTTGTGACATCCTGGCAAAATCTCTCCTCAGCTGCAGAATGTGATTGTATATATGTCTTCAGACAAGACAGATTACATCCCACAGAAAAAAGGACCAGGCAAATGCCTCTGAGCCACACAACAGCATCAGGAAACAAGAGAAAAGTAGAATTAGGAGTCTGTGACCTTCACTGATTAGAAACAGAAATAGCTGGGGTGCAAAAATTCAAAGTTGCTTTCTTGGACTGAAACCAACTTGTTTGTAATAGGATCATTTTGACCACAAGGTGACAGAAAGGATAGGATTTAATGTCAAAAAACACAAATGTTGTGCATTATGTCAGGCTTCTTCCTGACCATAGCCACTGGAATTTGGACAGAAAGTTCTAGTTCTGCTTACTGAACAGAAATTAAAATGTAAGCTTGTCATTTCAATGTAAGAATTAGGTTATCACAGAGTCATGGAATGGTTTGGTTTGGAAGGGATCTTAAAGATCATCCAGTTCCAACCCCTCTGCCACAGGCAGGGATAGCTTTTACTAGACCAGGTTGCTCAGAGCTCCATCCAGCCTGGATTTACCTTAAGATTGACCTTATCTCAATATGACATAAATAGAGAACCAGAGTCCAGAACCATTAACTTGTCAAAACTTGTGAACATCTGTTTTAAAAATCACATTTTTCCCTTATTCATCTACTTTGCATATTGTTTCCCAAATATTTCTCAGCTATGCTTTTTAGAATAAATCCTGCTAATTATTTTTCTCACTTAACAAACATTGTGCCTCTACTAGTCTCTTTCCCCCATGTCACTAACTTTGTTTTTGTCATACAATTATAGGAATAAAGGTTGATTGCTGGATTTTTATTCTCCAGATGTATTAGACCATTAACTGCCTGGTGAACTAAAAGCCAGTGTAGTGTTTAGAGTTTATGAATCACTTTAAGGTTATGATTAGAAGGACACATGAAAAAGTCACTGATCACCATCAGATAGTGTCATTAGCATTCTCAGCTGGCTGCCACAAATTAAAAATGCAGGAACTTTAAAAGACCTCATATAAAGAGTGAAAGACAACAACAGGGTAAGTCTCCTCTGAATTTCCATCAGCAATTTCCATCTGACCTGCTGCCAGCCAAATCTGCTCTGAAACCTGGAGCAGTGGAGCTTGCTCCCAGTGCCTCAGGATCTGAACTCATCATCTCTGCTGGAAGAATCTGCAGCTGAAAGCAGCACGAAACTGCTGCACTGCTGCTGCTTTGGGGAACTGACCTAGGATTTAAACACTTAAACACTTCAACCTTTAGAGCTCTGCACAGATACACCAGCTCCAGGTATTCCATCACTTCAGCATAAAGCTGGAACTATTCCTCACAGTAAAGTCTGTACTCACACTGTGTTATGCGTTTAGAGTTAGCAGAGATTGAATGTACTTTGACAATTTCTGGTACTTTTATATAGCTATAAAAATACACTATGCCCTATGATAAATGAATATTCTGAGGTTACCAAATCCAGCAAACAGCTACTGACATTTTAGGACAAGTGTTGCCCTCAGTTAAACCTGTTCCCTTGCTGTTTCTGACTAGTCATACATCAGAGCCATCTGTCATAATTAAGTGTTTGGTGAGAAGTCTTGCACGTGAACTTTTTTCTTCTCTCCCATCACTTCCTTTAGGTGTTTGCTGGCTCTTTCAATCCAACATCAAAATCTTTACAAAACTGAAAAGTCAAGCGCAGCAAACACTGTCTCTTCAGTTCAGAGACTAGTTTTTGGGGTTTTTCCTGAAGGCAAACCAAAGTTTCTTAAAATTATGTGCTTTAACTATTATTATGTACACCCATGGTTGTCTTGATTGAATTTTAGTGTTCAGACAATTCTTTCATACAATATGCACTACTTATTTAATGAGCAGCATAGTATTCCATAAAAACTGTCTTTTGTGTAGCACCTAAATGTGCTAGAAAGGTTAATATGGTGCTTTATAACACACAGGCTGACGACAGGAAGTAAAAATGCTATTCTGAAAAGCAGAAATGTCAACACATCTCTGAAGACATTAAATGACAGAAAATTAAATGTTACCAACTGCTGAGTCTGAAAAAAGGCTTCTTGAAGTCAAGGGATGAAATAAAAAAAAAAATTAAAAGAGCAAAAAACACATTTTAAAAGCATAATAATCTATTTAATGCAACTTCACAGAATACTTTTAACACACATAAGCTTCTAAAAACACTGTTCATTTCTCTTACCCTGCAACAATTTCAAAAGCTCCAAAACTAGAGGGCCCACAAACGCAGACCGTTAACTTTTTGAGGCAATTAACATCTGAGCTTCTGCATCTTTTGGCAAACTACAAAACTTTCAAAAGAACCTTATTTTTTCAGAAAGTCTTATATTTAATTTCAGAAATGGGGATGCAGATGTGTATATAAGCAGATACACACACACACACTGATGCCTGTGCTGTCGCACCACATACAAATGCAAACATATTTTTAGAGAAGAAAATCAACGTCACAGTGTCAGGTTTGCAAATACATACCAGCAGATATTTGAAAAGTAAATTAAAATTAAATTTGCCTGATGCAATCCTCAAAGTCTCAGGAGGATGACAGGGTTTTCTGGAAAGGAAGTTGGCAAACGCCTTACAGTTTCCTTTATGTACTAGAATGTGGGAATGGCAAATGCTTAAAACAGAAAAAAAACTAAGGATCAGTCTTCCAAAATCTAAAGATGACCTACAAGAAAGCTGCAGGGGGCAGCTTTTTACAAGAGCAAGTAGTGACAGGACAAGAGGGAATGGCTTCAAACTGAAAGATAGTAGGTTCAGATTAGTAGGTTTAGAGGAAGAAATTCTTCTCTGTGAGGGTGGTGAGGCCCTGGCACAGGCTGCCCAGAGAAGCTGTCACTGACCCATCAAGTGTTCAAGGCCGGGTTGGACAAGGCTTGGAGCAACCTGGGATAGTGGAAGGTGTCACTGCCCACAGCAGGAGAAGGAATAAGATTATCTTTGAGGTCTCTTCCAATTCAAGCAATCCCACAATTCTGTGAACCTCTAAATTAGCCCAAGGAAGAGCATAGTTAAATATAAAACTGGGAGACTTGTTAACATCCTAGATTCCCCCAGTCCAGCTTTCAAATCTAATCCATTGGGAAGGTTTTGCAAAACTATGAAGTCCCTAGGAAAACCCACTTTATCAGCCTCAGGAACCTCCAGCTGTAATAGCACAGCCCTCCTCACCACCCTACTGATTCCTGAATTATCAGCACTAAATCCTGAGCTACTCAGGTTTTTCACTTGATGTTTTTCATCTAACATGTCCAAGGGCTAACATCTGTAGACAACAGCATAGCTCAAGGTGTAAGCCTGCAAGGAAATGTAGAACACCAGCTGATACTCCCAAATACTTCAGACATGATCCCACTGGGAGCAGGAGCACAGCAATCAGCCTTCAGTGAAAGCTGCAGAACACATTTATTACAGCTCAGCACCAAAACTTAGAGTTGCCAAATTTGCCCTGAGAAAAAGTCCGGAGTGGAGCTTGTATGGGTACCTGAGAGGCAGGAATGCAGTAACCAGCAGACTGGATTTACAGAGGGAATTTTAACACTGCAGAGCCTTGAAGCCCTGGGCCACTTTCTGATGCCAACTTTGAACCACACTCGGCCGAGAAAAGTTATTCTATGGTAAATTTTATTCATAAAGTTATCCCCTGGTTAATTTTATCCATAATACTGACATTTTTTTCTTCAAGTTGCATGCATCTCTGCAGTCAGCAGCACTGACCAAGACAGCCTTGTGATTTTTTTTTTTTGCTTTTTGTTGTTTTTGAGACAACAATGTGAGTGATATGGGCATATACAGGACAAGAAGAGCACAGTTCTGATTCTGTCAGTGCAGGTTCATATAAAAAATACAAAATACAATCTTCTGCAGTATAATCCTATAATTACTGCACTCCCATCAGACATTCAGGAAATGTAGAGGGCAATTTGGCCTTCTTCCTTTATGACTAAGTTAATCAACCCAAAATCTCAGCCAAAGGGAAATTTTTACTCACTTGCTCATATCAGACCTCCAATAATGAGCATGGATATGTTTATCATGCCACAACAGAAATGGAAGCAGAATAGAGGGAGAGACACAGAAGTGGAAAGGAGGGGGGAAAGAGAGACAAACAATGAAGGTGATGTCTCTGCCTGATGTTACAAGTCATTCTAATAAAAAATGATAGCAAACATTTGAAAGACAAATCCATCCTAAGATACTTAATCAAATTTTTCATGATGTTGGACATTAGAGAAAATCTCATTTCTGCAAGACAAATAGAGTACGTAGCAGTATTTTTAGGGGCAGACACAATTTGAAAGGACACGAGTGTGTACAAACACAGATGACTGTGCAGGTTCCAGAATAAGAATGCTATTTTAACCTCTCCTCTATTTCCCATCAAAAACCACAGTGTTGAACAACTCCAGAGAGTAATAATTTTCTTTCTCCTTCTAGAAAAGCACTATGAGAAAGCCCACTAAAGCACTAATAGACTTTTGAAGAACATAATAAAACGATTTTTTGCCTCTGTATATTTCTTCCATCGAAAGTGTCTGGTTCAGATCTCGTGAGAAGGATGCTGGCAAGATTCCAGTCTGATTGTTATTTTCATGGACAAAACTCACATCTACTTAATAGTTTTAAATCAGATTTTTCATGACAACAGGTTATCCACTCTGTAAAAGCAGCTTCTAAGTGTTCAACTCACACAGCCCATGAGAAAATTGTAAAGCATTACAAAGGAAGAGCAGCAGCCATTCAATACAGGTGGTCAAGGCCCTTCCCATAACATGAAGCCAAGAGGGATTGTATGTACACTGCTACTTTTCTAGGGAGACCATGATGAAAACTTACTTCAAAATACTCTAATTTATCAGAGTTACTGCCCACAGATGTAAATATGTTTTGCTAAGATTAATGGTTTCTTATTTTCCTATTTACATTCAGACAATTATTAGCTTTAACAAACATTTGCCATTCAAGAGACTAAATTTAAGGAAAAGAAACCAGAAACATATTACTAATGATACAGAAAGTTCCAAGAAAAATACTTCCAAAAAAGCAGGCATAGGAGAAATTAGTTATTTCCGTGAGAAAAGCAAACATTCAAAACAAACCAGCCAAGCAAAAAAAACAACTCCAAAACAAACCCAGATCATAAATGTGAAATGTACACAGAGCACATTCCTCAGGTCACAGACATGCTTCGCAGAAGGCTCAGTGGATAAATGGATTTATTCACTAGAAATGTCCATTGTGAATGCACATATGTTTCTGTCATTGCTCAGGATTAACAACCTGCTGCTCCTACACTGGCATCATATTAAGTCTCACTGAGTGATGTGGATAGATTTCTCCTTAAATCTCTGAGCTGTTCACAGGTACATGCACAGGTTTACAAAACAAACTTGCAGATTCTACAGTGGCCACCACTATTTTCCATAAATGAGACCTACTCCTTCACAGTCTTTTAGTCCAGGGAAATTTAAATAGGCCACAGGAACTGACCCAAGTAATCGTGTCCTGGGCTTTATCAAGAGTGGCCAGCAGGTTGAGGGAGCTGATTCTGCCCCTCTGCTCAGACCCCACCTGCACTGCTGCATCCAGCTCTGGGATCCCAGCACAGGAGGGACATGGACCTGTTGGAGCCAGTCCAGAGGAGGCCACAAAGGTGTTTAAAGGGATTGAGCACCTCTGCTATACAAAAAGGCTGAGAAAGTCAGGGTTGCTCAGCCTGGAGAAGTGAAGGCTCCAGGGTGACCATATACTGCAGCCTCCCAGTGCCTGAAGCAGCTACAAGAGAGCTAGACAGGGACCTTTTCCATGGGCATGTAGTGGCAGGACAAGGGGCAGTGGCTTGACACTGACAGAGTGCTGGTTTAGATCAGGTATTAGGAAGAAATTCTTCCCTGTGAGGGTACTGAGGTCCTGGCAAAGTTGTCCAGAGAAGCTGTGGCTGCCCCGTCCCTGGAAGTGTTCAAGGCCAGGTTGGACAGGGCTTGGCACAACCTGGGAAAGTGGAAGGTGTCCCTGCCCATGGCAGAGGAATTGGAATGAGATAAGTTCTAAAGTCCCTTCCAACCCAGACCACTCATGATTCTACAACACTTTTGGAAGACATCACAGCTCCAGTGTCTGAATCTGTGAAACAACAGAACCTTCATGACCTCCAGCACATTAAACCACTATGGTATTTAGATGCCAAAGTTACTCATACTGCTTATAAGCTGTGGAGAAATCGACCCACAAATTCATCCTTAGTGCAGACTCCAATAACCTCACATCTTCTCCAGTGTTTCGATACTGCTTTGTAGTCTTCAGCACTTGCACACTCTTCCTCATTTACTGGGCACATTGCTATTAAATTATGATTAATTCTGCAAGGATTACACTGGTTACGTGCAGCTCCAGTCCCAGGCAAATCCCTGTTTGTCACATTAGCACCAGGTTGGGAAATTCCATCACTACCATAACAGCTCCTAAGAATGGGGCTGTGGTTATTCTCCATCCTCCAATAGGGGTGCAACAGCTGGGGAAGGCACAGGCTGAATGTATTAAAGCCCAAATCAACATCTGTTTTCCAAGACCCTTGTAAGCTCTGCAATTCCTTCAGAGGCCAGAGATCTTCCACATACACTCACCAAAACAGTGTAAAAGCAACTGCAACAAACTTATTACTATTCTGATTAACAGAAAATAAAAGCTATACTTTCCTTCCTGCCAAAGATCAAAACAACCAACTCTGTCCAACAAATTAATCTTTGATTGGTTTGGGTTTTGTTTTTGTTTTTTTTTAGCTCTGTGCCACACCAGCTGGTTTGCTTAAAGCAATGAGCTGTTGAGTTAGATAACATGTTTTTAATAAGTCAATCTAGCAGAGCAGTTTTGAATGGCTTCACAATGTCTAAATTGTCTGTAGAGTAATATTAATACTAAGTGGCAAAAACATGGATTTACGATTTTGTTGAGTCCACAAGTGACAAATACACATCTTCTCAGCATAGCTATCAGCTTCTAATCATGTTTTAATTGATCCTAAATAAAATCACATATTTGGACAGCATCAGGGATTATTTTACACAAATTGCAGGTTAACAGGAATAAAGCCTCCACCTGAAATCAGAGTTAAACTGAATGCACAAATAGATATGTAAAGCCTGGCTAGTGGTGAAAAAGAATTTTTGCTACAGAAGAGAAAGTCTCCTCAACTTTCTACTCAGACTTTTACTGATCCCAAGACAAAAATCCATACGTGTTAACCCTGCAGCAGCAGGTAAGCTCAGGAACCCCAAATGCTGCAGGGTGCCTCCCCATGAGTCCTACCAGTAAGACAACAAGACCTAAGGAGGAGTGGCTCTCAGATAGATGCTGCAACTGACACAGGCGCTCTCCAAACACAGCATATCAAAATTATTTTTTATTTTTTATTTTATTATTTTTAAATAGTCAAGAAAAGCATTTTTACATTTTCTGTATAGTTTTTTCATGAAGTTTTTATCATTTTTCAGTCAGTTACAGGGTTTTTTCCAGCCTTAAACATTTAGCATGGATTTACATAAAGAAGCACTTCCAGGGAACACAAGGCTACTTTTAAAGTTGGAAGTGCTTTGTACTATGTGATGTACTAGGAAAAAAAAGTAACTCTAAAGACATTAAAAGAATCCATGAAAATGGAATAGAGAAAAATGCTTCATTTTCAGAAGCCAAGAAAATCTGCATGACTTGGAAATCAATGAAGTATTTATTCACAAAAGTGAGATTTCTTTTATAGCACAGTAATGAAAAAATACATTTAAAGCTTAACTGTCAAAACACACCAAAACATACCAAAATACAGCCAACTAAATATTTAGATTAATCAATTAGGTCTACAAAATATTTTATAGCTCAGCACACTTTAACAAAAAGCAACTTGCTTGCAACAACTGGGCAGGTTAATGGTTTGCTAACCTGTACAAGCAATGTCACTTGAGTAATTTAATGGAAAAGGCAAATGTCACCAAGCCATGCTAAGTATCATACCATATGCATTTAGATTACTCACTGGCCCACCACATCTAACTGCACCAGGAACGATCGCCACAAATCCAATCTTCTTTGCATCTCTCTCTGTTCTCTTACCTTTGCCAAACTGTGCAATTCCTAAAGCGTCTTTGCTTAGGAGCTGAGCAAGCAGTGCTCACCTCAGCTGACTCCAGAGAACTCTGAGATCTCTGCAGGCTGTGCCACTGCCCAGAGGTTCAGTATGATGCACCCTTATTTTCTAAACCTTTTTTTCCTAAAAAAGGTTTTTCCTAAAGTATGATGCATCCTTATTCCCCAAACCTTTACTCCCCTCCATTCAAGTATATAAGGGCTGTTCTTGCTTTCTGTTGACCACAGTGAGCAGAGCACTGGGTATGCTCTAACATAAGGTTATAGGCCAAAGCAATGGGAAAATCTTTATGACTTGCCAAAGGGAAAACCCCAGGATCTGGTGGTCACCAAGCTTTTCCTCACAGCCAAGGTGGCTGCCAGTACCGTGTGCTGCACAGCCAGCAGGCCAAAGGACAACTGCACCAAGTCCTTGCCAACCTCAGCCATCCTGTGGTTCACTTCCAGGGCTCATCAGCTTCCAAAAGAAACCATTTGTGGATTTATTTTTGTTAAAAAAAAGCAGTGCCATAGCTGGAAATTCCAGAACGAATCCATCTATTTTTTACTAGCAGTTAAGTAGTTGCAATCAAAATGCCGTCCATTCGCTTCTCTGAGGAGAAAACTCAGTTGTGATTTACGCTTCGTGATGTGCGGATGTTAAGTGAGTGCGACAGACTGTGGCAGACTATGGAAACAGAGAAGACAAAGAATTTATACAGAAAAGGTGAGAGGAAAAACTGATAGAGTATTGAATTCTTCGATTAGAAGGCAAAATCCTGGTCTCCCTAGATTTGATGGAAGAATTAAAACTGAATGAGTTTGCTGGGCTTGTGACGAAGTTCCTCAAGAAATTTTATTTTGCAATATATAAAAAATATCCTAAGGTATACAATCCAGGTGGAGCAAATTCCATGTGCACCAACACAATTTCTAAGGATTACAAAAGCCAAAGTGTATGACCTATTGCATTCCAGAATTACTCTTCTTCCATTGTGCCTAAGAATTTCAGTACTAAATTTATTGATCAAGTTTAGACCATAATACAACCCTGCCAATAGCTTAAAATAACTCTAACTTAAATATTTCATGTGTATTAAAAGTATCAAATATAATAATCAAAGCAGAAATCACAAATTTTCTTTAAAGTACGTTTCATATCAAGTAACAGTTAACAAGCTCAATCCTGACATCTATTTATTTCCCTCAGGCTGCTAAATCATAAGATGAGCTCCCAAGGGAATACAAGAAAGGGGAGATGAAGGAATCAACCCATGGCTGAGAACAATAATGGAAAGAGAGAAGCAACTTATATTTCTACACAATGAAAACTCAAATAGAGAATAAATATAACTTCACAGCAACACAGACCTATTGATCAAACCAAAATATCCCTGAGTTAGGCTAAAGGAATATCTCAGAAATGTGTTAGAACAGCACAGAAGCTCATAACACGTCCAACCAAAAGACAAATAAACTTTTTTTTTAAGAAAATACAGTCTTGGGGAAATAATGACTTAGTAAATCATAATCTTTGGATTTGGCTCACACCAATGGCTCTTAGCTCCTCAGGTACCTGAAATTCAAATACCATTGAGAAGTATTTGTCCTGCGTGATTCTTTCCCCTTCTCAGACAAGATTTAGTACACTTGACTTTGAAGATGCTCAGAATTTAAATATTGTTATGAGTAAATTTACCAAACTTTATAAACTGATCCTCCATAACTAAAAGATCACTAAGAGTTTAGATCACCACCTTTAGCCATTACAGCTCACCTAAACCCCAATTCCTCTTTTGCTCTAAGCTGTAAAAACATCCAGGTGTAATCCAGATGCATTTGGATTTCAGACTTCCCACAAAAATGGAACCAAAATCCACAGAACTAAAAATTCTATGAGCAATGGAGGGGGGAAGTTTGAAATACACTGCTGACAACAATCAATCAGTTCACATCAATAAATGAACTCACAAAGTAATGTTGTTAAGTATGTTAGAATACGAACTCTCACAGACATTTTCAAGCCCGGCTCCTACATCATCCTTGTGAATTGCCATGGATACCAGCTCCATGAAATGCAACGCAGATGAAGAGAAGGAATTCTCAAAGAATGCAACAATCTTTAGTCTGTTATCAAATTCTGCCTAATCTTTAGAAATGCAGATGTGCCAACAAGGTGACACTACAGCTATTTTTGTTCTGGCTTATCACTCATATTAAAGCACACTGTCTAGCAGTTCCACATCATAAATAATTCAAGGAAGCCAAGTTTCAAACCCCTTGCACCCTGAGTTCAAAATAGAGGAGTTTAAAAGAAAAGCTTGCTTTTTAATATTGCCAAGTCCTTACAAACAAACGCACCACCCCCATATTCTCACAGTTCTCCTAGCAAAACCCAACATGCAGCATCCTTAGGTGTGCTGTGTATATGCAGACAGTATTACAGAAGCACTAAAATCTGAATAGTTTTAATTGCAATTCCAGCTATCAAGTATTTTACAATTAATTTTATTTCTAATGTAAGAATTTTCCACAGGTATTTTAGCGCTACGGAGTGATACACATCTATCAATACAAACATCTAAGTTAACATTCTACTGAAATTTGTTCCACAGTAGTAATTACAACAGAAAACACCCAGGCTTACAAAACACTGCAATCCCTAAAAGCTACCACAGGTGTTGCAATAATACTTGTGATTTTGGTTTTGAAGGTTGTAGATAAGCAATAAACACTTTGGTAGTAACTGTTTCTGGGCAAAAGAAGGACCCTGATACTGGGTTTTTTCTACCCTCAAATTCCACTTCAAGCTACAAAGAGAACTGAAAAACTTAGAAGAAATAGTTCAATTATGCTATTTGCAATGAAGAAGGCAAAACAAAACAGAAGTCCCCTCATTTTGCAGGACTTGGATGATACATTTATCGCTACACATAGTTTATATTTCTACTCGCATTCAGTGTGCTACTCAAAACATGCAATTATGTACCAGAGCTATAATTTGCAGATGTCCCTACATCACTGAGCACAAAGGAATTAACTGCCCTTTTTCTAGAGAGGATAAAAACTTTGGATATAGGTCTTTGAGCAACTCTTAAGAAATGTTAATAATGTTAGCAATAAAATACAACAGTACACAAAATTATACCAGTGGTAAATTTTTCATTTCACTCTAATAATCAGAAGACTGCCAGTGCAATTCAGTAATTTTAGATATTCAGCCACAGCCAGTGTCTTTCCAAAATAAAGTAAAACTACCAAAAACATGCAGAATACAGAACTTATGTTTTGCATGGGTATTGGTTATAGTCTAACTCCTCCTACAATGTCCTGCAAACACACCCTCCAGGAACTGAATTTATGGAGTGTCTGACTATGCAAAATCTGCAGGGCAGATTCTGACATCAGATGTTTTACTTGAAGCATGCTGGAATTCAGGATTTGCACAGTTTTTAAAGGATAAAAATTAAAACGGCCCTCCTGTGGCACCTCAAACCAGCTCACCACACCTCATCCACACAAGCTCAGCGTTGGGTGGGCTAAAGTGACCTCGAAGTGCAGCATCGGCGTGGATCATCAACACCTTCACTTCAGGATGTGCTGTACACTGACTCTTGGAGGAACCATCCCTCCAGCAAGCCTCCTTCCCTCCTGGTTCCTTCAGGCACTCAGCAATTGGCTCACTCTCGGGTTTGCAAGGTCAAGTGCACAGCTAGCAGCCTCTCTTTGGCTGCTCTGGATCACTTGGAATAGTTCCCTGAGAAATATCAGACTCGAGGGCTTACGGCATTTCTGCACTGCCCTGGAGTTTTTCCTCAACATTTCTTGAGTCCTTTATAGCATTCATCTGCTTCCTGACATGTCTCTGCAGTCTGTGTAAACCCCCTTTTCAGCCCTGTTACACAGTCCTTAATTTCACTTGCATCTGGCCCTCCACCCAGGCAAATCACATGGCAGCCCTGAACTGGGGTTTTCTGATTTCACTTCTATTTCTGAACCACAAAGGACAAAGCAATTTTAACTTTCTCAGTAGTGAGATTCCTAATTCTTCATCTCAATTAGTCCATCATACACCAAGTGTTCAGCTATTTAATAAAATAACTGTTTCGTGTGGGTGAGTTTTATTCATTTATAGCTAGCTACTAAAAACTACACACGGGCTGTGAGACATTTAATACATATATCTACATATATAAGGAAGGGCAATGTGACAGAGACACATAGTGACAGGTACCAATGCCTACATCTGGGCTTTTGATGTGGCCCAGGTTACAAATTCATTGATTATTTGTCTCTTCAGGGCAAATTTGGCAGCAACTAGTGGGTTTTTTCTACAATGTGTCATTCAGCTTTAGTTTCTATTGCTGCTCTGAGAAACTCATGCTGACTCTGCACAAAGAATGAGATCAAGTGGGAACACCTTCAAGTGTTAAAAACCACTACCCAGCTTCCATCAATAATGCCTCTCAGGTTTGCTCTGCAGGCACAATTATTCAACCATTTATTTAGTCCTGGTAGCTTTGCACAACATCTTCTCTCTATTATCCCAAAACTATGTAAGAAGTAACAAATTTGACTCCCCGCTGTCCTTCTCACCAAGAGTACTCATGCCAGGAGGCATTTTGGTCCACAGTCATGTCTCAGGTGTCACAAACCCCAGCTGTCTCTGCTCACATGATGCAGCAGGACGTGAGAGGCTCTGGATCATCTTTGCTCTGTCTCCTGGAGGGGACCTGGTCCTCAAGCTCCAGGTATGTCTGTGCTTCCTAAGGAATCAGCCAAGCACTCCTCTGGCTCGTGGAGATCCTGCTCTGAGAACCTCTCTCTGCCTGTCTGTGACATTGCAGATGTCAGACCCCCCTCAGGTGACAGACACAGAATGCAGCACAAAATCAGTGTCCATGGTGCTGTTCCTGCTGCTGACCACCTTTACCCTGGGATTTCATCTTGGTGCCTCCATTCTCCTCTGCAAGAGGCAAACCACTGCCACAGCTCCTGGCCACACTGTTAAAATTACACTTTGTGGAGCACAGCACTGCAACACCAGGCTATGGAAAAACCTACCCAATCCCACTTCTTTTAGACAAAATGACTCCTTATTCCAACATAGCAGTTAATATTTTTTATGACCAGAAGCACGAAGATCTTCTGGCTAGGTTCTCAGCCTGCTAGCACAGTTCCCCTCAGGAGGAATCATTACTCATCCCAGCAGAGGACATATTGACCTAAACAGCTCTGGCAATTATTTTACCACTTCATACTGTGTAAGGAAATGCTTCCCAATATGGATTTGTGGTGGCAGGAAGGTTGTTAAATGGACATTTTCCTTTTTGCCATTTTGCTGGAGTGAGCTGAGAATGCAGATGTAGCACTGCAAATAGGGGGAAAGAAACCCTGCAACCCATGCAGCATTTATTTAGTTTGGTATGTTTTACTTTCATCCTCACTTCTTTAAAGCTTTAGCTGTTTCTCAGGGAGCAGGTTATAAATGCTGTCACTGACACTGAGCTACTGAAAAACACTGGAGATTAACCTTGCTTTACTCCAGTGACTTGCAAGTTTCCAAATAGCTTATTTCCCAGTAGCTGTGGACAGCAGCATAAACACAAGTAAGAAGAAGGATTTTGGAAAGGAGAAAAGGTCTTTAGCAAGAAATAAGAGCTGAACACACTGGGGAGAAAATAAATATTATAGTACAGAACACCAGTTAGAATTCTCCATTTCAAAACAGCAGAACACTTTCTTTTGGGTAAACTGTTTCCCAAAGAATGAGTCTGGAGCAAGAGGCATTCTGTCATTTTTGATCTATAGGCTCTGTATATGTGAATCCAGCTGAGTACCAGGTAAGCCAACTGAAAACCAACAAACAGCTAATATGATAAAAGGTGGTTGCAAAGTATTATTTAGTTTCTTTTGTAAGCAACTATTTAATTTCCCCAATGCTTTCTATTTTTTCCCCAAACACATTTTTTTCCTGCTAATGCTTTGGACAGAGAAAATCTTATGAAAAGCCATAGCAGAACAGGTTCAGAGAGCTGTGTATAACTGGTTTTGCAAACAAAGTAAGTTACTTTGTCCACTTCAAAACAGAAATGCATTAGATTTCTTTCACCAGATAACTTTAATTATTTTGCACTTTAGGATGGCAATTGAACCTTTACAAGGACTTTACCCTGGTGTTAAGATGAGCTTTGTGCCATCAATGAGATTTTTAAAAAAATGAAAGCCACAGAAAAAACCAAACCAAAAGACACGCAAAAAAGCACACTTCATGTGCATCTCACATGCTCATTGGTATCAGCAGCCAATTCTCTGAAGATGCCTTGCACAGGATATAAGTAAAGATGGCAAGATGGAGGGGAAAACTCTTATTTTGTAAAAGAACACTAAAGAGAACACAAAAATGGCAAGGAAGGATTCAATCAACATCTTGGCCTTTAATTCCAATACTACTGAGAACTGACTGAAGGATGACTGACTGCAATCCTGCCTCACTGCTGCGTCTGAGCGAGGGCTGGGAAGGAGTGGTTCTGCACGAGCACCCTCCAGCAGAACACTCACACTGAAAACCTGAGCCCAACACGCACAGGTCTGAGGTCACTGCAGGTATGACTGGCCTGGAAGGTGCTGTCAATAGTCAGGATTTATTTCTCTTAGAGTTCAAAGCCACAATCTCACCCAGCAGCTGTGACTACCCATGTAGTCACAGGGGATGCTGATGAAAACAGCCCGGTGAGAGAACCTCACCTGTGATCAGCATGGGTTTTCCTGAGCATCCAGAGCCATGGGAATAAAGAGGCTTTTGTACTTCCGGATGGTAGGAAAGGCTGTGCTGCAAACCTGATCCTGCTAAACTCCACTTGCTGGATGCCTGGGCACAGTTAATGCTCTTAGCACAAAAATGTGAAAGTAAGAAATTCACCTCAATTTGAGCACATTCATTTAATGTTCCAAGGTAAAAGACTTTATGACTAGGCTTTGTTTTTATGTCAAGCTACTGCCGTAAAATTTGCCAGTCCCCATAATCAAGTTTCACTCACCTTCCTTTTTTCCAAAAACAAAGCACTGAGATGTGGAAGACACATCCTAGCAGACAAATCTTCAATTACTACTGCGGCAGCAGAGTGCAGCAACTGAGGGTTTCCAGCCCTTAGTCAGCACTGAGCTACTCTGCAATCCAGAGATAATACTGACAGTGCTCTGAGAGGCAGTGCAGCATCTCTTCTTACAAAACTTGTATTCATTAGTTTTAGAGTGCTCTTAATTGGTCAAAGCAGAGGTGATTGTTGGGTGGGTTCCTCACAGAACTGTGTGTAGTTAAATGCATCTCTGAGAAATTCAGTAAAACTGACATTTGGTGCCAGCAATGCAGGCAGAAGTCAGAAGCTGTGAATTCCCTAAATTTACTGCAGGATATAAAGGGGAGATCAGGTAGCACTGATAAATCTTAAGGGCTGCCACAAAACCCCAGTCAGATGTCATGAGCTATAACCTTACAGAGAGGGCAACTCAGAATAATTCTTTCTGGTGTTAGTTGCACTGTCAGGAGTTATTTCTGCTGCAGAGATACACCTATCTGCAGGCACTGGGGCTCAGGTAACAGCTGGCTTGCACCTGGGACAGAGCTTTCCAGGTACCCTGTGCAAGGCCAAGGTGCTGGTCCCCAGGATGTTACACATCTCACAACAGCAAAAAGAAAAAATGTATCTCAAACAGAAATGAAGCACTGACTTGGTATCTGCAAAGTCCTGCTATCTGTCATGCACAAAGCAAAATTAATGTGGTGCTTTGCAGCAGTTCTCACAGGGTAACAGTTATTCCTCTTCACATCCTCTCTGCCTTTTTAAACCACACTTTCTCATCTAACTTTATTTAAGAAAAAGGAGGAAATTAATTACATCTCAAGTAATTAGAAATTTAAAATCCTTTAATTCACTTCTCTCAGACGCACAGCTTTAGAATATATTAAGATGTTAGGTCTAAGACTCTCCTCAGAAGCCTGGGAGACTAATTTATTTTGATGGAAGCACACATGCCTCTGAAAGCAAACACAGCCATTAACTCCTTTAATCCCTCCCCATCACAAATGATACATTTTGTTATTTAACCACCGAATCGTTAAAAAGGCCGTAAGACAGGTTCCAACAGAGTCCAGCCCAGGGATGTGAGAGATGCAGACTAACAGCCTGCCTTGCCCTCGCAGCCTGGCAGACAGCAGTAAAACACTCTGCAGTGTTTACAGCCCTGCCTGGAAACACAGCTCTGGGCCGCCGGAGCGTGTCCCAGCACACTGAGCTCTTCCCAGGCAAAAACAATGCTGGGCATCTCTAACTCAAAGCAGCACCACGAGAAATAAAAATATCATCTTTAAGTGTAGTTTCTGTACTTACTGCTGAAAAAAAGACACATTAAAACATGACGCACTTATTTTTTAAGAACCCTAACACACTTGATAAAACAAATAGTAAATGCATAATTTGATGTCATGTTGCTGAACTGAACTGGTGTTGAATTCCAGCTTCCAGCAGCAAATGCAAGTTAACACACTGGACAGGCTGAATTCCTGCTGGTGTCCCAGGAAGACACTGCCAAGGCACAGTGCAGCACTCAGAGGAAGATATCAACACCAACTTCTACACCCCAGCATTTCACACAGACCCACCCTTGGGCATGCTGGCTGTGCTAGATGGCTGGGCCTGAGGGCTACATAAAGTCAATGGTCACAATCTGTTCTCCTAGTCTAGGAGATTAAGAACATATCCCAGTGATTGCTGGAGTACAATTTTTTTTTTTCTGATATTTGAAGTGCTATCTGCCCTGACAACCTGCAGTAGATAACTTGAATTTTAGAAGATTACCTATATAAATATTAAATAATATAGAAACATATATGTGCGCAGGCTGCAAAACAAATGGGAGCTGGTCAGGTCAGAAAAAGTATTTTTGAGAGGAAATGTTGGTACCTCATTAAAGTTATCCATGGAAAAAAACTGCAATATTCCCATACCCAAAGAGTGAATTTCAAAGTAGCACCTGCAGTGTGCTACTAAAATGGAACAGCCCTCAGTAAATATTTATTTCACAAGTCACCTACAAAAAGCCTATAATGAATTTTTTCTGAAGCTTTATTGTGATAGATTTGCAAGAGTTTAAATTAATTTTTTTAAGCAACGCGAAGCAGGCAAAGAAGCCTAAAGACGATGAAAATCTGAAGGCACAAGAGGACACTTCTTTAGAAGCCTGAAGATTAAGAGCTTGTTATGCTGCAGAGCAATTAACACACTTGAACTTAAGGAGGGGATAATTTCTTCCAGATGAGGAAGCAAGGTGGACAGAGGACTCATGGTTAATAATTATCCTAATCTACTTTCACTGAGGTTTTTAAGGGAATGGGATTCAGCAGCAAAGCAGGATAATTTGAGCCTGTGTACAGAGGATGATGGAGAAGAGGTTTTTGCTACATGTGCTCACTCAGGGCTGTCTCCCTAAAGCTCTGTGTCCCCTTTCCATATGCAGTGTCCATCTCCCCTCAAGAGGTGAGCTGGCACCCACCCATGTGGCAGAAAGGCACTGGGCTCTGGCACCCCAAAAACACTGGCAAAACACTGAGGGGGGGTTGCAAATGCCCCATCTAACCCACAACAGCCAGCACTTGCTAGACACTAATAGCAGGTTACCCCAAAAAGGCTGGAAAACTAGAACTGATCCTAAAGCATTCAGGAAAGTGGATGTGAGTCACTTAAAGCAAAAGTTACAAGGCAAGAAAAAAGTTACTACCTTTTTTGGGGGAAGAAGCTTGAGGAACTCCCTCTTAACTGAGTGAGCACAACAAGCAGAAGGACAGGAACAATACAGGAAAGATGAGATGTTTAGGGTGCATCTCATTTTGAGACCCTGCAGCATTCTTCATCCTGAAGGCAGCACACTACAGAGCGAGATCAAGGGTGCATTTTTGTACCCTGAATTTCCATATTACATTATACACCAATTTATACCATGCCATGTTACCATGTTTGCAGTCATTTCACACCAACAGCACTGCTGCAGCACAGCATCCACCAGAGACACTGCACTGGTAGCAGCTTGAACTTGGGAAATGTTTGCAGTCTCTTTTGTCAGGGTGAGTGGTAAAACACCTTGGCATTGCTTGTGATGCTCTTAAAGGCTCAAACACATCTTAAAATCATCACAGAGATCTGTATTAGCATTCAAAGGGGAAAAATAGTGCCCTGAGAGATAAGTACTCATGTATGCCACGAGCTGTGCAATCCCATGACAGATGTAGCAGCAATCTCCTCGGATACACCGATTGCAGCAAAGGTCTGCCAAAAGCCACACAGGCTGATGAAAAATTATTTGTCACAGCTGGTCATACCTGGGGGAGGGGAGTCAGATTAGAAAAGTCATGCTGTGTTAAGAGAAAATGGGAAGAAATTAAAAATTACAGGAGTGAACGAATGGCATCTTCCCAAAAGACTTTAAGTGCCATTTGAAAATAATCCAAATACAAATATTTGATGGAACAGGGAACCATTTTCAGAAAATATCATAGAGTTATTAAGGTTGGAAAAGACCTCTAAGATCATCAAGGCCAATCAGTAACCTAACTCTGCCAAGACCACCACTAACCCTTGTCCTCAGGTGCCACAGCTTTGTGTCCTTTTTAAGGCCCTCCAGGGACGGTGACTTCACCATTTCCCCAGGCAGCCTGTTCCACTGCTTGACAATCCTTTTGGAGAAGAAGTTTTTCCTAATACTAACACTCTCCAGGCACAACCAGAGCCCATTTCCTCTCACCCTGTCACTTTTTAACTGGGAGAACAGACTGGCCACCCACCCGGGTCCACCCTCCTGTCAGGGAGTTGCAGAAAGCAACAAGTTCCCCCAGATCCTCCTGTTCCCCAGGCTGATCCCCTTTCTCAGCTCCCTCAGCCCCTCCTGGTGCTCCAGCCCCTTCCCCAGCTCCATTCCCTTCCTGGACACACTGCAGCCCCTCAGTGTCTCTCTCCAGAGAGGAGCCCCGACCTGAACACAGGATTTGGGATGCAGCCCCGGAAGTGCCAAAGGGACAATCACTGCCCTGGTTCTGCTGGCCACACTACTGCTGAGGATGGTTATTTTGAAGGTTTAGTATTTAAATGCCAACAAAAATATCCTTCCCCTTCCCACAAGGCTACATAGCTCTGGCCAGGGGCTGACACACACAGCCTTTGCAGATCATGGACAGATAAAAAATATTCAGGGCAACTGAAAAATGTCCTTTTGGTGGATTACCTACACTGTACTTTCTACTTTCATTCCTACATGTAAAAAAAGCCTATATTTAAACCAGAATTCCATATGTGAAGTACAAGAAACTAAAATACGCTAATGTTCAATCATATACAGATCATTAAAAACCTAGGAGAATCAAACTTCTAGACAACACACGGCAGGCAGTTTTCTTTCTGTGAGCTGTCTTACCATCATTCCTATCAGCATTTACATCCTGATGGCTAACATCCACAGAAGCTTTGAAAATTCTTTGGGTTCTGCACAGTCATCTATCATGAAAAACAGGTATTTTTCAAATTTATTTAGCGTATGAAGTCCCATCCTTCTTGTTTGCTCTCTTCAGTCCATGTTGTTTATGCTCTTGGGCCTGAGATTTGGTTCAATTGTCCTTGGTCCCCAGCCAGAGAAGGAATTGTTTTGTCTCCCTACTCTGTGAAGAGAGCTCACCATCTCCTAATATGAAGCTCAGAACTGCACACTAAAGCAGTACAGAATCTTAAAAAAATAAAAGCTAAAACCTGAGGCATCACCTCAGTTGCTAAAGAGATGTTTCTAACATAACAGCGTTAGAGGCAGCATTACATCAAAGAAAGACAGGGAACAGTAAATGCACAGATAGGAAATTAAGGTAAATACTGCTCTGAAAATGCAGATATTGGCCTTCTGTAAAGGAAAATAAGCAAGAGATGGAAAATAAAGAGGTCAGGCCGTCTAGAAAAGTAGAGAAAGTTGAGTAGCAGAACCATATGAAGGATTTTCAGTACTTGTCAGTTACCTTTTCTTTCTCTGTGAAGTTCTACAGAAGGACAGAGGTTGCCTTTCTCCCTCTTACTAGAAATCAAATAACAGGATACATTTACAACAGTCAAAAAACTCAGCACCTGGCTGATGACTCATGCAATGAGAATATACCCAGCTGAAAGATAAAAATCCTCCCCTGAGAGCGTAATTTGGGTTGAAATGTATACACACAGATCAGGTCCCCGCAGTAACTTAAAATATGCAATAATGTGAAAAATTACCAATTTCCCTGCTAACATAAAATCTTGCAGGTCACTAATTTGAATACTTTTCCTGTAGTGAAGAAAATTCATTAAGATATGCTTGACAAATGCAGTCTCTTAACTAAAAGGATAAGGATCCATCAAAATAAGTCTGCACTAAAAATTCTTTAAAAACAGTGTTGACTTTACACCATATCCTTCATTTTAATCATGTACTGTGCTGAAAACATACCTTAAGAAAATACTGGAGCTATCCAAAATCTGTATCTTCAGAATCTGTTGTGCCAGAGGTCTACTAAAAGATTCACTCACTTTCAATGAAACTTTAGAAATACAGAAACTTGGGTATACTTTAAGTTTCTTTAATTGTTCTTAATGGTTGACCCTTGGGGAGTAGGGCAAATTCCTCAAGAGTGCCAAAAGAAACTTTGCATCCCCAAGCAAATAAACTTTTCTGAAACAACAGTCTTGTTACCAAAAAAAGGATGTTAGGGGGTTTGTTTGTCTGTTTAGGAAGCTCCTCAGTGTAATCTATAAACAAGAATATAATGAAAACTGAAATTATGAGAACTTAATATACTAGATTTTTTTTTATGTTAAACAGTAGAAGAATCAGTTTGAAAAATACATAGACAAGAGCTAAAGTTGGACTCTGTAGTCAACTCCCACATGATTAGTGCAACACCACAATGTTGGGGCCTGTGAACTGTTTATAAAAAAAAAAAAATGGCTAAAGTATCACTTAAGAAAACTGACTTGTTAAGTCAACAAGACTTTTTCTTTATGTACAAACAGCCTGAGACTTGTAACTCAGACTTCCAGTGAGCTGCAGCAAAAAGGGAAGCAAACCAAACCTAGAGCTGCACACAATGCAAATTGAGAGTTGAACAGCGTTTTATTAATTTTCTCAATAGCTTTTTCTACAGTGCTTAATGCTATTACATTAACCTTCACTTCATTCCTCAGAGGTGTTCTGTTAATCCCAGTTTGCTGACGAGAAATTAAAGCACAGAAATATTAAGTCCAGCAGCATAAAAACAAAAGAAAAAACACAGAGAAAAAGCTCCACAAAAAAATAAGCAAAACACCAACCAAACAAACGAACAAAAAAAGCCACTGCTTATTTGAGGACCCAGACACAGATGCTTAAACATTGATTTTCATTTTTTACCTCTTGGAAGTGTAATCTTCTTATGGCAGTCATGACTACCACATTTTTGTACATATTCATGTAGTAAATACAAGCATATTCCTACACAGATGTTTGTTGACCTTATTTTTTAATTAAAAACTCTGTTCACATTTATGCTTAGGCACCCATCCCGCAGTCATTGAATTCTTGCTGCAGTCATTCACCAAACCCAGGGTTCTCCCTATCACAGCGTAATCCCCAGAAGGAAGAGCCAAAGATCCTTGCTGTACACAAGGAACATGCCAGAGGTGTGTTAACCCAGTATTGCACTTCCAATTGAACTGCAAAACTCCTGATGAAACTAAGAATTCATTTTTAAAGTAAAAACCGACAAACCAAATGTCATTGCCAAATGTAAAGCAGAAGGTTTAGACTTTTGCACTATTTCACAGAGACTTGGGAAGAACAGCTACAAGAAGTTCATATATGAAGATCAAGGTGTTCAAGGCACTGTCTCTGAATTTTCAATTAAAAACCCATCTCAGTAATCCCAAATATATGTGGGTATCTTCTTTAGGATTTGCGCATTATGTAATGGCATAGAGAAGGTGAAAAGGAAATGAACGTTTCGTTTCTTCCAGTATGAAAAATTAGCAAGCATGAAACCAAGTTGGAAGCCTGAGGTGGCAGTTTTGAGACCACAGGGAGGCATGCTCTAGTTCTGCTTGTCACAAAACTTTTTGGGTACAGGTTTAAGAACAGCTAGAATATAAAGGGGCTGAGGGGAGGCAGAAATAAATCACTTGGGGAAACTGAATGAAGATGAGTCATGCCCCAAGAGGAAGGGTTAAGTAGAAACTGCCTGTCCAAAGGGGAAATTTTGGAGACTCAGCATATCTCAGGGACAAATAACAAACATTACATTCAGAATGTATGCACAGAAATTGATATGATTACCAAAGACAACAGCAGTGAACACGGAACCATCTGAACTGTTATTTTTCCCTGAGTGAATGCACTCATCCAAAAGCTATTTCAAGACGGATCCAGCATGCTGAAAAAGCCCCCATCACCTTTCCTAGACTATGCTCTGTGCAATAGTTAAGCCAGGCTTAAACATCTGCCTGGCGAGGACAGCACCAGGCACTGGGAGTTAAAACTGACCAAAAATGTTTGGAGATTTCATTTCTTCAGACCAAAAGCCTTCTGCCTGCAGTCTCTGTAAGTGCAGCTATTGACATTCCTCAGCAAATGAATCTTCCACATTGGACTGATCATAACATTTAGACCATTCAGGAGAAAAGCACAAGTGCAAACAACTGAGTCTTGGGCCTGCTCTTACAGCACTCATTCCCTACAACTCTGGTGTTCTGTGGTTCTTTACACCTACAGAGTTCATTGAGTTAATCTTGTCCTATTTAAGGCAGGTCAGAACCAAACGCTGAAACCTTGCTGTCTAATTCCAAGCCTTTCCAGCAGCCTGGAGTATAAAAAGATCCTTAGGAATTTCAGCCTTCATAAAGGCACATGTTCTCTGCATACAAATAATTACAGTGCTTGACACAGAACTCCCACTAAGACAACAAGGTCACCTCCCCATTGAGGGCTCCTAGACGTGAACATCTGTCACTTAAACAAATGTCACTGAGTATATCAACCTGAAGCCTTCACTTATCCACAGAGAGTAGGAAAAAAAAGTTGTATTTTCAGGTTTATGGGGTGACATCTGCTTGAGTGACAGATGCCTGTGCCACAAGAGTACTAAACACAATGTTTTCGTGAGAGAGCAATCACCTCCGAAAGACTTTACCTGGAACAACAAACTGAGTGTTCTTTCTTTCATTATAAGCTCTTTTCATACTTTAAAAATCCTGTTTATCAGGGATTGAAGTCACAAAATTTGAGATCTGCATATGTTAAAGTAAGGCAGCCTAAAGCCTTCAGAGACACTGAGTTGTTTGTGCCTAAGCCTAGCTCCTGGTGTTTAGATCTCATTATCTCGGTTTGACCGTGGGACTGCAAACAAGCCATGCAAATTTGTAAAACACCCAGTGTCATTTGTATTAGAATTAAACACTACTTTGGGTAGGTACAGTTTTGGGATATTTATTTTTACTGCTGAGTGCTACACTAATCTGCAACTGAATTGATCATTGTATTGAATTAGCCATTATTTGATGATTATCTCAAGCAGAACAGAGCAACCCCAAACCAGCAGGGAGTCTTTATCCAAAACCAAAGGCAAACAGATTAAAACTGTGAAAACACAGCTCTGTAACTTATTAATTAAAATTTTTGGGGTTGTTTCATTAGAACTTAAATACTTGCTGAGGAGGCTATTCATTATTGATAGGATGCTGTAAACCCTGTACAATATTCTATCAAGGATTTTGTTCTTCAGTAAATTCAGTCAATGGACTGCTTGAACAAGGGTCTACAACCACCTGTGGTAAGTAAATTTTGTATTCTTTTAGCAATGCAATCATTTCACTGAAAGCCACAGCCTGAGAAGAAAGATCAGAAGATTTGGCTAAATAAAAACTAAAATTGTCCAGGCAATGTGCCTGTGCGATAAGTGATTCAAACCCAGATTCTCCCTTAGGGGGTACAGCAAAGCTATTGATGACTTCTCAATTAGCCAAGTCTTCTGGCAGAAAATAAACACTCTGAGATCTATCAGATAACTCAGATAATTTCTCATCTTCTTTCTACTGATCTGAAATGCATGCAAAAAGAACTAAACCATTTGATTTTAAAATAATTTGACAGAACATGGCAAAGCACATGCCTGTCTCCCAGGACTGTCTAGCCTTGTCCTCCTTTGTGAGTGACAATGTCACCAGACAACTCCAGCACCTCTGAGTTGCCCATTAGATACATCCAATGGAGCTGCAGGTGTGGATATTTCAGTGGAAAATGAGTTTGTCCACATTGGAAGTGGGTTATCTAGTGCTGAAGAGGGAAACATACCTTGGGAAGAAAGAGCAGCTCACTATGAAGAACTGTAGCAGTTGTTTTGCAACACGTTAATATTTTGAAAACATCAAAATATGTAGTTCCCACCCCCAACTGGCTCATCAAAGGTATGTTTTAAAAAAAAATCATTCAGGAAAAGGAGAAAAAGTGACATTTCTCTGTCTGTGAGGGAGAGGAGCAGGTGAGTGGCACACAAGGACAAAGAATTTGCAGAGCAGGGTGAATGGCACCTCTAGCCTGGGGTGCAAACCTGGCACCACAAAAAGGGGGGCCAGGAGCTGGGAGGGGTATGGGACAGGTTGCAGAAATGGAAGCCTCTGCCCAGGCTGCCCAGAAGAAACTCCTCCATTTACTCCACAGTAAATTTAGTGCCACACTAGGAAAATAAATTTACAGCAAAAGCAATGACATCTGTCTGTATCACAGCTCATTTCCACTCAAAAGGGATCATTTTTCAGATGCTTACGATTCAAGTCTTGCTTTTCAGATAAATTTAGCATGTTTATTCTTAATTTGTAAATAATTTTTTAAAGCTTTGAAATAAAAATGATTAGAGTGGGGAAAAAAAATGCTTCATGCTTATCAGTATATGTTTACGTGCAATCACACAGATGTTTTTGAGTTAGATGTTGAGAATGTGAAAACTTACAGAAGTCATACTTCAGAGTAAGGCTGTCTTCTGGTTGACCAAAAGTAGCCATACTACTTTTAATTTCTTTTTCAATTATTCTACAGTATATCTAATATTTTTAGTACGCATAACTCAACTATGCAAACATTATCACTGCAGTGTTATATTTAATATATTCAGCAGGACTAGCTCCTTAAGTCAATAGACAAAAAATGTGGTCCCATTCCACCAATCAGTGTGCCACAGACAGTTTACTTTCCCAAGGATGCATACAACAAAACAAAAATACATAAAATAAATAAATAAACATGTTTCTCTTTTTTTATTTTGTTTTTGTTTATTTGTTTGCTTGTTTGCACCACAGATTACTGAAGCTGCAAGTAACTCAGGGGGTTTGATAGTTACTAATTGTGTTCATATCTAATTTTTATTTTTTTTTTACTTCCCTGTTCAAGGTCATGGATAAATTCATGAGATGCATTCACATCTCCTGCATCCAGGTTAAATCAACAACACAGTCCCCACATGGATCTGTCAACTTAAAAACTGCTCTCAGAAGGAAATCAGAATAAAACCTGACCATGTGCCTTAATGTAACCACACATTTTAATTCAAAGACTGAGTAATAAAGGTTAAAAGACCAATAACATCTTACCAGGGAATCAGCATTACAGCTATTATAGGTGCTTTTTCTGTTGACAAGGCTATTGCAGTTATGAAGAAGCAATGCTGAATGTTTTCTTAATCCCCAGCTTTCAATCATCACTTTACTAACTAAGGTTAGTTTAGTAGACTAAACTAACATATGGGTACAAGGGATTTAATTATCTACGTAGCCCTAAAAAACCTCAGAAGAACTTCAGAACAAAGGGCAAGTATTTCATTAGAAATACTCCAAAAATGTAAGATTAACTTCCATTAACTTGACTGCTGTACAGTTAAACCAGTTCAAATCACCATGGTTCAAAGAGTTAAATATTTCAAACCTGTGTTACTGAAAGTTACTTAAGTAATAACTTTCCCCTTAAAATTCCTCTGCTCTTTTTATTGTTTTCATATTATTTCAAGTTTTTCTTAGTTATGCACTTACTGCATTCCTTCTCAGTATCATGACACTATAAAGGAAACTTATACTTCAAAGGATTTACATTACTGGCATATAAAACTGAAATAAGGCAATCAGCTTACCAGTAACGAAACCTGAACTCAAGGCAACCTAAATAAATTGTGTTCTTTTCATTACAATTAGGGAGAAATTAGTACTTTTCCCCTTGAAAAGGTTATTTTTTATGATTCCTCTGCTTCCTTTCAATCTCCCGCTTTCATTTTGCGATGGGAATTGTGGAGTCTAAGCCCACATTGCTTCTTATCTGCTGTGTGTATAAAGCTCAGCCTGGGGAAAGTCACTGCTTTGTGCTGGATTTAGTTTTGTAGAGAACAAACTGCTGTGGTGATCTTTCTCCTAAACCTTTCCAGAAGTGTCACTAAGCACCACACTGGTGGGTTTGCACGTCCAACTCACTGGCACACTCAGCCATCAGAGTCCATCCCAGATTAAAAAAAGCCTGCTAGGATTTGTAAGGACAAGCTAACATTCAGCAAGATTTCCAACAAATATAAATCAAAAGCAGACCTTTTTCACCCAAGCATGGTACTAAAGCTAGTTTTCTTTTATCTTTCAGCAGTGACTTTCCTTTAGGCAAAGGGATGTTAAAAACAAAAGCGGCCAATCCCAAACTTACAGGAAGTTTAGTGTCTTTCAGGAAAAAAATGCATCACCAAATACTTCATCAGTGATTTGTTCTCTTTGCATAATCCTTGTAACCTTATAGCTGGTAACAGCAGAAATTGGGAGATGAATGACTGTGGAAAAAACACTTCTAAAGAGTTTTTTTAATTAATTATCTGACAGAGAAACTATTACACTAATGCACTGTGAATGCAGAAGAACCAGCCTAAGAGTTTGAGGAGTTACCAGGTTCAATCCTCTCAATCATAAACTATAACAGATTTTACAAAAACATGCTGATTTTGGCTGAGGCACTGGTCTAACAATCAGCAATGGCATTATGAGAAAACCACAAGTACTGCTGAACTAAACTGATAAAATATTAATGTTCTGAATATTAAAACTACTTCTGCACAAACAAAAACAGAAACAATAGTACTCAGTACAAATGGAAAAGGCATGGGGAGGTTGCCTATGTTACAAGTGGTAAGTACAAAAGATAAAAGAATTTTTCTATTGAAATAAGACTCTTTTTTTTCATTCTGCCCACCACTGCTTCATCAGCTTCTGGATATGGCTTGTAATAGCCCACTGAAAGGCCTCACAAGATTCAGTTTGCCTTTTTTATTTGAGAAAGCTCTTATTCATTGTGAAGAAATGCACAACTACTGCTTTTGTGATTACTAAATACTTTGGTAAAATCAAGCTGGACTGCTACATTTTCCTGAACATCTTGCAACATACATTCTACACCACAGACTTTTTTTTTTTTTTTTTTTTTTGGGGGGGGGGGAAGGGGTGTTATGCTTACTGTAGAGTTTTTATACTCGTATGTTGAGTTTAGAGTTCTGTGTTTTTATTTAACACAGTTGTGTACTGCATGTATTCAATCCAAACTATCCCATATTTCAAACCAACAAACCAGTCTCCCAATCTATCTGTGCCGGTTTTATGACTTCAGCACAAAACCAGGGATTTAACTTCATTTGGTTCACAATGGGGATATTGAGATTATCCAAAGCCACACCAAAGGAGTTGTTGCTGATGTGTTACAAAAGACACGCGCACACACACACACACACACACACACTTACACAGCAAGAACTATCACATGTAACACATACCAGCAGGGGAACAGAGGTGCAAACTGACTTCAACAGTTCTGAGCTCACAATGATGACGCTACAAAAACGACCACGGGTTTGACTCACAACATCCAACACGTCAGGGGAAAACGTCAGAGGGTTCAGGCTGAGGGGAGATGCAGACAGGGAAAGAGAACAAGCAGCTGCTCTCTAACCATCCTCCACAAGAGTCTTGAGGAGCAAATTACAGCCCAATCCACAAATCACTCCAATCCCAGCTCCCCGTCTGACTGCCTGAGTGACCACCAGAAGGCAGAAGAGATTGATGAGCTGTCTGCTGACACAGGACCTGAGCACGGAGCAGGTGTCTCCAGCCCCCCTGACACTCAATGGGATGCAGAAATGGCACAAACCTCTTATTTCTGTGTCTCTTGATGCTCCATGTACATGGCCAAGGATTTGACCCTAAACAAATAAAAAAAAGTGAATGCTGTAGTAGTACGCACCAATAAAAGTCAAATCCCTCACAAAAAAAAAAAAGCCAACCATAAACTAAAAAAATCCCAAAACAAAAAGTTCTTCCCATTAGTAAAAATTTTTTTTTCTGAAAAAAAAAAAAAAAAAAAAGAGGGGAAAAAAAATTGTTATTAAGGAAAAACAAAACTAACTGAAATTCAGGTCAATGTAAATATAGAACAAAAAATATGCTGCTGAGTTTATAAACAGCACCCAAGCTCTCTTCTACCTATTTAAAAAAATATATATTATGTTTTCAAAGGATCCATGCAGGTATAGTTACAATGTTTAATCCTATCAGCAGGAGAGCATAGTTTACTACAAAAAACACCTCAGTAAAGAAGCTGGGAAATTATTGGCACCAGAACTAATTTACCAAGCTAAAACTTTCCTGTTGGGCATGTCCAGCTGGGGGAGAGGTTACCAATTTTGCTCACTTGTGCATCTACTAATCATCCCAAATTCATCTGTATGACATACTGAAAAGGCTATTCCAGAAAATTTCTCCTTGGAAACCCTTATCTAGTTGATTCTTTCTCCTCTCCTGAGATGGGGCTGAAGGCTTGTAGTGCACCCCACGCCACCACGTGTGGTGTTTTAAGGAAAGCAAACATTCATTTTACCTCTGTACCTTTGCCATGCTCTTGCAAGCAAACCAAGACACAGCCAAATTTCCAAATGCCGTTTATTGGCTTCAATTACTATTTATTTTTTTAAATAGGTAGTGACTAGAACAGAACTCCTCAGTTCATAGCCCAGAGGCAATGGGAAGATACAGATCAGCCAATGGTAAAACCTTAAGTGTAAGGAAGAAGAGGTGGGAGGAAAAGAAGTATCAAGAGCGTGGCCAAGCACTTGCACAAAACAACTCAGCCTAATGTACTTAGAGTCACTCTGGGATAGAAATCACTGAGCAGCACTGCTCTGGGAGCCAGGGGATGCCATTAATGAGGTCACTGCCTAGCACAGAAGCTCCTGGCAGGAACCAAGGCCAAGGTTCCTGGCAGGAGAACTCGGGAGCTGCCAGAAGCTGCAGGAGGGAGATGAATCAGAGCTTCACACAAATGTCCAAGCCAGGGGACAAAACCAGAAAAACAGAAAAATCCTGTAATGCAAAAAGCCACTCTGCTTGTGTAAATACACTAAACTAAATTTTAATAGCCACAGGACACGTTAGTTCTGGTTTTTTTAAAGCAGCCTTGAAGAGCAACATCTGTTTGCTAAAAATGCAGAGTCCAGCCTCTCAGTGGAGTTCTCCACCACTAGAACACAAATCACTCTGCAGAGGCAGCATCCATCCCTGAGACTGGGTCACTGCTAACAGAAGGAGACCTAGCAGAGGGTAAGACTTGCCTAATACCAAACAAAACATTCCAAAAAGGATACAAAACAAATGCCAATAGGAAGTTATTATAAGTTTAAAAATTATCTTGGTGACAAAAATAATACACTTTCTTCCATAATGGAGTACAATGCACTGGTCCTCTTAATTTGCTAGTCCTACATTTGATAACCTTGCCTAGACATTCTTAATTCCAGCCCTCTGTATCATGACAAGACCTAATCAATATGATTACATGACCAAGGAAAATACCATGTTCTCAAGCAAAAAACAAAAAAAAAAGATTTTACCATTAATGCATTTGTGTCACAAAACTTGTCTACTTCTTGAAACAGCAAAAAATTAATGTAGAGGACCATACTGCTTCCCTGTTTACTCTGAATAAAAAACAACCTCCAGTCCATGAAAAAAACCAAGCAATGCGTCTGTGAAAGTATCATTGGTACATATTCAGAGTATGAGGAACCAACTGGCCATGTAGAATGGACAAGACTAAATTATGTCCACATAAAATTGGTATTTTAGGTCTTCAGACTTAAGAAAAAAAAAGACCTGACAATAAAAGGTGCATTTCATGACACAAAATTACAATCTTTAGGTGAGTTCCCCTACTCTAAAATAATTTTAATATAATATGTTTAGCTCCTTGAAACTGTCTTTGTCGATTGTCCCCTAGTAAAATATTTTTTGCAATAAAGTAATTTACCAAGAGCCAAATTGCTTTGCTCCTATTAGAGCTTCTCCTGTACCTATTTTATTTTTGCCTTGACAATGTATTTTAAAGGCAGTAAAGCAGAAAGCAGTAAAAGAAGCAATAATGAAGGGAGAGACACACAAAGTGATCCTTAATGGATTGTCAGCTCATGAAGGCAATTCACAAGCTGGAGCAAAATGAGTTCCATGCACAAAAGAAATCAATACTCATTGTAGCATCCTTCCTGCTACACTGCAATTTATCAGCTAAGCAGAATGCTGTCACATCTCCTAGGTCTCTGAGAGCTCTCTGCTCTCCCAAGCAATATTTATTCTACGGGGGTTCCACCCCAGCAGGATCAGATCCAAGAACAGCACCCAGTCACAGACTCATAGAGCAAGGCAGAGTCTTCAGCAGCCAAGGGCCAGGATGAACCCCAAACCATGAGGTGGAGAACCTCAGAGGGCACATGACACCCCTGGAGGGCCACCTGTCCCCCTGCTGCTGCTGAAGGAGCTACCAGACCCAGTTTTACACAAGCAAAGAGACCACCACAATGATTATTTAACTAAAAACAGGGACATGTTCAAGCTGCCTGGAACCAGCATTGCATGGTTATGTTTTAAGGACAGATGGTAAAAATAAAGGCATTGCTTGCTTAAAAATGAATAGATAAATATCCAGAGACAATCCACAAACTCACACTTATGAATCCAAACATTTTGGAGGTTGTAAAGATTAACAATAATTTTGCCATGAGCAAGACTCACAACAATCACACTAGTCATCCAAACCTGGAAATAAGTAAATTAAGCCCCTAAATTCCTAAAGTTTGTCCTCACACAAATGCCAAACTTATTAACATGAAAATTTTCAACTGCAACTCAGAGCACAAAGCCCTGCAAACCTATTAACATGGTTGGAATAAATAAGAGCAGAGAACCAAGAGATGCAAAGGTCACAAACTCACCATTTACCTAATGGACCACATTTCTGCATTTCAGATTATCTGAAGCCTTCTAATGAAGCATAATAGCACCAAAGGAAATAACCCCCCATTAAAGAGGTGCTCCCATCAGCTCACTGCTCTGAGAAACCTTGAGCGGGTGTGAGGGTTGCTGGGAATTAGCAGGGACACAAAGGAGGATTGAGCAGCAGGAACCTTTTCCTAGAGAGCAGTGGTGATGATGAAACAGCTGCCCTTCCACAGGGCAGGCTGGAAGATGCTTGGAAATTTTGGGTAAGTGTTTTGAGATTGGTTTTGAAACACTCAGAGGTCAATTTGAGAGTTTTCAGTTGAGAAATTGAAAGCCTGATGAGTAAAAGTAAAGCTCCATGTTTTAAAGGCTTCCAAACAGGCATCTTCAAGGACAGATCAGCTTTTCTCCTAATATCTTGCCTCCTCCTCTCAAAGGACATGGAAGTTTTGGTCAGATGACTTAAGAAACTGCTACAATAGCCAGAGCAAATTGGGGGAAAAGAAATAATCTTGGGAAAGTGCTGCCTACTGCTCTGGTCATCTTGGCCATTTCTTTCTCTATGAGATACCCAATAATTGCAAATGGAAGGCCATAGAAATTAAATACTATGTGAGAGAGAAAGTGAGAAACTAAGACAGAGATTGAGAGAAGGTACATGAAAGACATTGCCTCCTAAAGTTAGGAGGAAAAATGCTTGACTAAATATTGTGAACATAGTCAAGAAAATTTTTTTCTTAAAAAGCTGCAGCATAACAATACAACAGAATGACAGCTCCTCCTAAATTATCAATATTTATCATCACTTCAACATGCACAGAATCCTGGAGGGTTTGTTTGGCAAAATACAATCTAATACATACAAACATAATAATTAAAAAAAAAAAAGGACTAGCTGTAACGAAAGTTGCTGGTATCTCCTGAGTTATGCTGGAGAAAGCAAGTTATGAAAACACCTACAGAGCCCCAGGCACAGAACTGCTACCTTTTCGAAAGGAAAAACTAATAATAAAATTGAATCAAATCAGTGGTAATAGAGACCAAATTTCAAAAACAGACTGAAAAGATTCTCTGATGAAGTCCTCAAAAAAAACCAAAGGAACTTTACAGAGGAATTTTCTGCAACTTTGGATCCATTTCCAAGACATTTAGGAACAATGCAATGAACAGCAGGACATTCAGTAAGAATATTCTTTTACTGGTTCAAATAGCAGCCTTTGCTTTGAGCTCAGGACTAGCCAGACTGGGGAACACTTCTCTGCACAACACAAATTTCTGCAGGATTTCCCAGTTCCAGAGCACTCGGTGAGGGCTGCAACAGGAGCTGGGCAGAATGCTTTGGCCAGAGCCCTACTACAAATAACATTATTTCAAGAGGATACATTTTCATTATTTGGCATTTCCCACCTGATAAATCTCCAAACAAACAGTGAAAACGATTAATTGGCAGATTACAGGAACAACAGACTTTCCCTTCACAACTCAGCCTTAAAAATAACATTAAACCATCAATGCACCTCTCCAGCCTTTCCTCACTCTTCTCTCCCACTCCCTCCTTTAACCCACTGCCATCCTGGAAAACACACATTGACCCCTCACCTTTCTACACACAGCCCTGCTTCCAATACATAAAATTCAAAGGAAAAAAAAATATACAGTACAATGACTATTCTGTGCCCCATTCACTGCTCATCACAGTCTGGAGGTCGCCACTTAGGACTTAAAGCAGGAGAAAATTAAAGGCTAAAATGTTGTATAATCTTTGCAGAGCAGAGACATTTTTCTGTCTGTTTTATTCTCATTGAAAAAAAGAAAAAGCAATAAAAAACAAAAAAATGCAGGATGCCCCATCCCTGGATGTGTTGAAGGCCATCTTGGACCAAACTCTGAGCAACCTGGTCTGGTAGAAGGTGTCCCCACCCATGGCACGAGATGATCCTTTCCAATCCAAACCATTCCAGGGTCCTACAATTTAGCAGAAAGAATAAATACTTTGGGCACTGGAATGCACCTGCGGTTTGCTGACACTTCTGGCATTACAGCAGTGAGGACCACTCAAAGCAGCTTTACTAAAACGTAATGTTGAAAGGTTTGACACTTGCAGAACAATATGATATGTTGGTAGGCCTGCAACAATGAAATATTTGTGCAAACAGTTCAGGGAGACGCAACCTAAACTGTGGAGCTGAAGGTTAAATGCTGAGCAGGAGACCTGTACATCCTTAAAAAGCATACACATAATATATGCATCTAAATGTATTTTACCTACACATGCAGTACAGATGGATGATAATTGATGCCAGTGTATGTAGACACTGGACTTGTTTTTTTGGAAAAAACATTCTCCCTGTAATTATTTTAGAAAGGGAAAACAGGAATGGATAATTCATCCCTACTTAATACAAGATTTGCAAGTCACTTAAATAATAATATTTAAATTAATTTTAATACACAGAACCAGCTACTAGTAGCCAATGCCGTTACATACTTTTAGATAAAATACTAACCCTACTAACATTTACACACGTATTTTATTGACTTCAATAGAACCCTTATTCCATCCTCAGCCTGGTGAAACCACTGTGCATTCTCAATAATGTGAAGCCAGAACCTACTCAGTACGCCAATCTAATTACAGGTTTCATTAGACATACATACAAGCTGACAGTTCAAAAGAACTTCCATCTTGAAAAAGCTCCAACATTTATTACAAATAAGTTTGGCCTCTTACCAAGACATCCAGAGATTAATTAATTTATCTCCATTACTACATTTTCTCATGTTTGCGCTGTGTTTTTTCTCAATAATGTTGTAGCCAGATGCTTCAGTTCTCCTAGGTCAGATTTTTTACTGGCTCCTTGCCACATACACAATGTGTATGCACAAAAATCAGGATTTCTTTATATGTTGATATTCAATTGTCCATCTTCTCAACACGTGGGGCCTGGACTGTGAGTGACCATTTCAGGCCAGTGCCATCCACGTCAGGAAAACATGCACAGGAACTAAAACCAGGACCACATCCAGTGCTGCCTTTCCAAAACAGCAAAAGGAAGAATAAGTTACTTTCCCTCTTGTTATTAATAGCTCTGATGGAATGCTATCATTCAAAAGATACTCGTATTCCTTCTTCAGACACTCCAAGCATGTTTTACTGTCCATGTGACTTTCAGAGTCTTACTCATTTTCTCTCCCTCATCAGACTAATTTACTTTCACTGCATGATACAATCTATGGGCTGAGAGAACATCAGGGATAATCACAACGTTTCCAAAAGGATTTATTACAGATTATAACAAACTCATCACCTTAATGGGATTTGTCACACAATAGTTTAAATCAACGCTATAGATCTACAGAGGATAACAACTGCTTTAAAATATAAGGACCAAACCTGAAAGAGTCATTAGGTACATAATGAACTCCCTCAATTCACACATCAATCCCAGCACCCTCCTCAACAGCATGGATAGGCATGATTAAGCCAGAATTCAAAATCGTTGCAAAATACTTCACCTAAGACTTTTGCTTTTCTCGTACACTTATTTAAGTCACTTAAATAATATTACAGAAGCCATTCTTGTATTAAGGCATCTAATACATTGTGATGAGTTGAATTTTCTGTTGGTTTTTTTTTTTTTTGGAAACAGAATTTCTATTAGTTCATTAAAATCAATTCTAAAAAGATCAAAATAATTGATTAATCTTAAAAAAAAAAAATTATCAGTTAGGCTATCGGAATGCCAACACCATTCAAAACCAATATGAAATAATACACACAAACACTCTTGCTCATACCCTGGCCCATTCTTAATGAGGTGTGGGACTCAATGAAGAGCAAAAGCAATGGAAGGAGCCTCTGGAGCCTGCAGTGCATTAACCATCCACCAGGTTCATACCATGTACCCCAAAGAGTCAATGGCACAAAACCTCACAACTGTCACCAAGAGAGGGATTTAACATTCAACATGAACATTGGGGGAGTGAAAATGAGTCTGTAAGCCCCCTCCTAACCACAGGTTACAGTGAGAAAATTACCTTTTGTACATCAGCAGTCCAAAGGAGGAGGGAATAGGAGAACTTAAAACATATCTCTCCCACTGGCAGATAAGGAGAGATGGCTGATTTACCACGTGCATGTCCAAAAAATGTTTCTCACAACCTGTATGAGAACACTGGAGACAGAGATGATGACAGGAGCATCAGCTGGTAACAGACTCCTCTATCTTTTCTCCTCTTCATACACCAACCCAAGCAGTTACCAACTGCTAGTTAATCCAGATCTGAAGATGAGCGTGCCTCAAAAGAAACCACACAGACAATCAAAATCAATTGTTGGTCTCTTCCAGAATGCCAAATATCCCACACTGGAGACAGGAGCAGGAGCTCAGACAACCTATGCTTGCTGACTGCTGCCCCGGTGTGGTGGATGCTTTAACAGACCTAAGATTACAGAGAAAAATAAAATAATCCTGCTTCATCCTTTTCTCATATTCCTTCATTCTTTGGGATTTTTCTTTAAATCTCTATATCAGCAATATGGGAAGCAATAGGGAATAGTGTAGTTACTGAATATTGTTCCATGTTGGATTTCCCCTGAACTGGAAAAGAAAAAGAGCTGCCCAAACATACATTACCTTTATTTCCCAGTTGAACTGTTTGGTAATTTTTCCTTTTTGGTTTGTCAAGCCAGATGCACAGCCAGCTTTACATGTCTGCCCATCCCCACAAATCCAGGATTTGGGAAAAGCAGACTTACACAACGGATGAAAAAATATTAAAAGTAGAAAGCTTAGAGGAACAAATAAACACTGGAGAGGAAAAGAGAACATAGAGGTCTAAGGCAAAGTCCAAAATGCCTTCATCAGTCAGAGGGATGAAGCAGTATTTAATAGCTGTAAGAACAGATACCTGAGCCATGACTAGAAACTACAAGCTTCTCCTTGAACTGCATCCTTTTTTAAATATTCATTTATACTGTGAGAGACTAAATCAGATACATTAAACTTTAAGCAGTATCTAAATCAAATATGTGAATCTATACTATAAAATAACCAGTTTAGGCTGCCTCAAATTATGCCATTGATAGGAACTAAAACTTGAGTACAGTGGAATTAAAATTCCTTGAGAATGAAAGCATGAGCCCATTAGGCTGCCCTAGTATCAGCCAGCTAAGCGGTCAGGGCTGTTCCCAGGTGTAGTTCCCTCTCCTGGGCAAGTGTCCCTCTGGATAAACCCATGATCAACCCTTTATCCCCTGTCTCCCTTGAGGTGCTGTAACTTGACTTAATCCTCAGCCAGGTCACAGGCAGCTCTTTCCTGGCATCTCCACACTCTCCTCTGTAAAAATACCTGCTGTAGTCTTTTTAATTCCCTTTTACAACAGCCCTAAAGAATGCGCTGGCCCTTTTCTATTCCAGTGCAACAATAACAATGATTGAAAAAATATACAAGTGGTTGTATGTTTTCTTCTAATTCCCCAATTTGCTGATGACAGCTAACACAGTCAACCCTCCCAATCCATTCTCACCCACCCCATCTTACCTAAGCAGCTCATACTGATTATTTCCCATCTCATTTGCCTCTAATCCAACAGTTTGACAGTACTCAAAGCCTCCTTAAAAACTCGCTGACATAGCCTCCAAAAGTTACTAAAATTGATGGCATGTAAGATATGAATATAAAATCATGTAATTATGGATCTCTAACACAAAATCCTTTCCCAGCTCCCAAAAAAAACCCCACATATTTATGATTTCATCACAGTGGATAGCTGGCCACAGCGCAAATGAAGGTGAGCTACAGTTCATGAGGGCCAGAGCCTTTTGAGGACAAAGCTTGTATTTCCAGCCCTCTTCCTCTGCTTCTCAGAAACCAACCCTCTACTTCATTTCCTTGCACATTCTTAAACCAAGGATGGCACTGCAGATCCCAGTCATCCAAGGTGGATGCCCAAGATGCCTTCATCCATGTTTATGGATGCCAAACTTGCATGCCACCAAATCACTGCTGGAGCTCAAGCCTGGGCTGGCTCAGATAGGCAGACAGAGGTGAAAGGGATTTTATGCTAGATTTGTGCTGCTGGCAGGACAGGAAACAGCAGCTGTAGTTTAAGGCTGACACAGACAGGTTGTGTGTGATTCGATACAAAGTCTGCTGCCCAAAGCTATCCCTTCACATTCCAGTGAGGAGTGAGATCTGTGCTGCATCCAAACACGTTTCTGAGCTTGGCAGAGAACTCAAAGGAAGCGTGCATAAACCAGAGCGAGAGAACCACACCATCCTCCACCCAACAGCCAAATTCTGTTCCTGCTTTATTTGCCCAAAGTTGACTAATACCTGTCTTCTGAACTGAAAATGTCTGTCATCCAGCCCAGAATTCATCCCAACTGTTCCCCAAAGAAACTGCATTCAGATAGACATAAAAAGTCAGATAAAAAGTCTGTGTGTGTAAGCCAGCCAGAAATGTCAGTGATTCTCTACAGCCCATAAAAAAAAAAATCTTCATATGAGATGCACTGTGTCTATGTGTTCATTATTTAGTAATAAAAGACAGCAATGCAAAACACCAGCACCTCTTTCAAAGTTCTGTGTCAGGGATGAGTGGGACTGTGCTCACACAGTGCATTTCCTGGAATATTTACTTTAAACCTGCCACATAGCTTTCTAAGATTGTCTTACTTCCAGGCTGATTTATTTGTAAAATGCCAATAAGGTATATTAACGTAAAACAGTTATTATCTTAACAACAGTTAACAATTAAACTCTTCCATCCTTAGCAGACCTCCACAAAATCATTGCCATTTTTCCTCTATTTCTCTTATTAGGCTAATATCCACAGGAATATACAATGTTAAAAGTTGCAAAACCATATTTTTGAATAGGAGCAAAGAGGTGACCTTCTTGACTAAATTACTGTGCCTGGAGAAGCTGTAGATAAAATAATCTATCCTTCTTATAATTACTGAGGGATCTGGAGGCAGGGAAAAAAAGAAGGTGCTGCAATTTTAAACTACCGTATATAAATGCTGTATGCCATAAACTCCATGGGTAGATTTTTGAATTAAAAGCATAAACTGATTAAATAAAACAGAAGGAAAACCAAAACCAAGCACCCTGCAAAGAGCAGAACAGGTCAAAGCAAAACAAATTCCCCACAGCAGGGTAGAGCAGGGCTCACTCTGAGATGAGAATCCACTCACATTCCACTCACAGGGAAAAGGGCAAATTCTGCACTTCTTCAGCCCAACAAGACAAGAATAAAGGAGCTGATGAGCTCTTGCACTTCTCAATGTGTTTCCTATCTAAAAATTCTTTTGGATTTGGGGGGTTGGGTTGTTTGGGTGGGGGGAGGGAAGGGAGTGTTGTTTCAGTTCTTTACAATTATTCCTTTTTGTTTTTTTACCCCTGGAAACAGAGACCTGTGTTCCCCTGGGACTACAGACACAAGCATCTGGGCTGAAGGTGTGTCAGGAGTTTGGGAGCAGTTTGTGGGGAACATCTTCCCTGCCGCCGAACATCACATGCAAAGAACAGTAATAAAGACTTTATCACAGCTTTGCAGCTTTTAAATTATCATGGAAAATGGCAAATTTCTCCCCATTTGTTTTCCACACTGAACTGTCTGCATGTGTACTCTGTTGCTTTTCCATGAGACCCAAAAGACACAAGTATTAAGTACTGGACAGAGGCAGGAGGGAACTGTCTCCTCTACCAGGCATTTGGCTGCTTAGACCCCAGGCATCAGGCTGCAGAGATGCATCCAGAAATGCTCAGCAGGCACTGGGAATTTTGGTTCTCCCAAAGAAATTCCCAGTATTTAACAGATACTGGAAATTTTTAAGAGGTTGAGAGACAAAATTCAAACAGAGTCTGTTGCTTAAATGCATCATGGGCCTTTCATATATCTGAATGCCTAATCAGAATTTTCATTCGAGACGATTAGAGTCCAGTACACTGGTAGAAAAGATGAATATTTAGAATTATCTCAAAGCATTCAAAAAATATTTTAAAATCTTCTCTCATAAAACGCATCTTTGAAATGAAAGACAGGAGAGCAGGAGAGAAGAGGGCAGAAGTGAAAAGTATTTAATACACTTTTTTTTTCCAAAGTGAGACCATAAAAAATACAAAGCAATGCATTTAATTAGTTTTTCTCTAATTATCTCTTCTAACACTTCTTCCCCCTCCCCCCATTTTTTTTTTCAAACAGTATCAAACAGACGTATTCAGGATACAGACCAAAGTAGCTTCATTTCAGGACTTCAATTACAGGACTTTTCTATTGGAATCACAAGAAGCTGCAACACAAAAGTGCTTTTAATAAACCACTTTTTGGCAAAGAAAATGAGATCAGCTCAAGGTTTCTCCAATGCCATACAACAAAGATGCTGCAGCACCCTGCCACCCTGCCTGGGAGCCATCAGATTCACTCTCCTGCCTGCCAGGACGTGGCCAAGGGCTATTTCCAGGCTTTGGCTCCCCACGCCTGCACCCAGCTGTGCTGAACTGCTCCTGTCCTTATGCTCGCTTTGAGTCAGAGCCAACTCATCTTCCTCAGATCTACCTGGGAAAAGTGAGCCCAGACACAAGGCTTTCTCCATCAAAATCTAAAGCTAGAAACAGAAAATGGGAAAAAAAAAAACCAAACAAACAACAAAACACAATGAAACAAAAAACACAAACAAAAAAAAAATCAACCAAACAACAACAAAAGCCACTGAACCCCGGGTTTTCAGAACACCTATACCAAGTGGCAGCAAATAGCCAAAGTGGTGGCACTTTCACCAAAATATTCTGAAATATACAGCATTACAGACAGCTTTTCACTAGAAGTGTGAATTTACAACCCACACAGTATTTACTAACAATTAAGAGTTGTTTGGATTCAGTTTGGTTCTTCTTTTAAAAGAACATCATTGGAGCCATAATTTCAGGTCTTGCTCATTTCTCATAACTCAACATTCCTGCTCCCCCCCCATCAACATTATTGGTTCATAAATTACTGTTTCTAGCTATGCCATTATTAAACTTCAAGTTCATTTCAGAATTTGTGTATCATTCTTTCACTTTACACATCTATTAGAAAATTAGGTTGATCTGCTTCTTTATAACTGAGAAAAGCCACTCATTTTTTTCCCCTAACTTCAACATCACAGATAACATTGGAGATCCAATGAACAGGAAATGTTGGAGGCAAAATAAGGAAGTTATTTGGGGAGAGATTTTATAAATATCTCTCCAGGTTCATATATTTTACTCAATTTTTATTGAGTAATTTCTAGGTGGGCAACAAGCCAGCTGAACAGAAGGAGCCGGCACAGGCAGGTAACAGTCACCCCATTTAGGGCTGTTATGTCCAGTTGTTAAGGGGAGCAGCCAGCCCAGGTTATACATCAGCAACAACAGGAAAATGCCTCCCTACCAACCTTGCTACCTTGTAATTCAAAATATGTACAAAGTGACCTGTACTTCATTCAACAGGAACACGCTATCTTTTAAACTTGGTGTAAAATGCATTTATACACAAACTACGCTTGGCCACTTACTGGTTTTCTCTGAAAAAGTTAAGAGTCTACAGATATATTTTCTTCCTTAATTTCACAAATGGAAGTCTCTTAATGCACAAAATCATCAATATTCTAACAATTACTGCAGTCTTTTATACATATCTCAGCATTTTGCTGCAGCAGTAGCGAGCAGCGATGCCCGAGAAGTTCATGTTGTACACATTTCATCATCTAAAGCAAACATTTGCACAGATTTTACATAACCAGGGAAAAAAGTCTCACACAAACAGTCAACATTAAGAGGAAGGGGCCCGAGCTTTAAAGCCAACAGGTATTTTGTCACCAGCTTTGATGAAACACCTTTGCTGCTCAGGTTGACAAAGCGAGGAGGAGACTCTGAAACAAGAGTGTACACCAGGAGCAGCAACACTCACAGCTCGGGCCACACAAGGAGCTCTGCAGCTGGGAGAAACCCTGGCCTTGTCCCATCTGCACAGGACACCTTGGATTTATTTATTTATTTTTAAAATCCTTAAACTGAGTCCATTTTTTTGTGCTGGGCAGAGGCACAAAGTTATTTTGACACAGTGATGTGGGGACAACTGCTGAGGAAATGCAAGAGGGCAGCTCTGCTCTGTTGGTGCCAAGCTCCTCTCCCAGCCCTGAAGCGCAGCATGTGATTTGACTTAATTGCTGAACTTCTACAATGAATTCTGCCTGGTGTCAGATGGAACAGCATTAAGGGCTTAACTGTCTTAAAATAACACTCCTAAAGATTGTGCCTTGTTTTTCTGACCTGGTTTATAGAATCTGAAATGCAAAGAGATTAGGAATTAAACATATGCAGTGTGAAAATCACAAGGTTTGTTTTGTGAACTCAGCTCAATAAAGTGAAGTGGAAAGGATAAACTACTTCAAGATGCAATCACTAAGAGAAGATCTGGAGACTGCAGGGATGGATAGTGAAGGTGTAGTTCTTCCTACCCCTAAATGAAGCCAGAAAGACACAATGCAAAGGGAACAAAACAGACAGACATGCCACTGATTCCGCTCTCAAACGCTTGGAACAGCTTGAACTTTTCTAGCAAGCTTAATTCTTGGGTGTTTACTTAAATGAGATCCCCACTGGTTTTAATGATGAGCAGACCAATTAATTTCAAAGGACACATGAATATTCCAGTGGAGAAAAAGCAAGCCCAACTGCAAATATAAATTAATAGAGACATTACAGGCTTTCATACCATCACCTGTCCCATGCTTTCATCTCTCACCTGAAAGAAAAAAAACCTGCTTCTAGTGAAAGCTGCTTGGCAGAAGTGAGCACACAAGCAGATGTGTCTGCATTAGTGCTTTATTCTCCATCCCAACTGTTCTCATCCTCCACACCATGGAGAGGTCCTGGAGCACACCAGTGGAACTGGAAGGTGTACTCCAGGACTTGCCTAGCACATTACACCTGCTGCTGGCCTCTCAGCCCCCTGGAGCAGATCAGAGCCAGCAGGAAGGAAATGCCCTCAGGTCCATCACTGCACACACAGTGGGGGTTTGCTGCTCTCTGCTTTTCTTGTGCCTCCTTACTTGCTAAAACAGACACTACCAACAACACAGGGAAGAAATTTTGTGTGCTTTGTGCGCATCTGTGCAAAAGGGAGTGTTTGCATGCAAGCACATAATAAAAAATGTTAGATGTTTTAATTTTGTCTTGCTTTATCGCCTAATACACTGCAAAGGAAACAGTATAACTATTATAAGCATAATATTTAATTGCACTTTCATCTTACAGAGTAGAATTCTGATTCTGGAAATAGCTCAGCCTACATTATATGCAGACATATGGCCACATCTACATTATAAAGGAATTGCACAAGAGGATGAATCTCCAGCTTGATGCAACTCTTGTAAATAAACACATACCATAAGCAGATCAGGGACTTGACTGCAAATTAGATTCATTCCAATCTTCTAGACCCAATGCATGTGTTCCAAAGCTATCCAAAGGGCAGCCATAGGTCTGGACCTTTGCTGGTGACTTAACTTACACTTGGGTAGAATCACAGAGAGGAGTTTGATTTCATCCAGCTTCCCTGTGACAGCACTGCCACACAAATCACACCAACATGTGCTAGAGGGGGAGAGGTCACTCACTTCCAAACTGCAGCCTCTCCCTGAAATAAATTATAAATGCAGGCACTGGCAAAAATAATTCTACATCATTTACGCCAGGAGGCCGTAGGACCTCTCCTCTGATTCCCAAGCACAGACATGCATCAGGGGAGGCCACATGGGTAGAAACTGGAACAAACTTTGGGCTCTTCAATGGGTCAGATACACCTTAAGTACTGAAAGGCAGATATATATAAATATTTATTAAATACTAACATCCAGAGAAGGATGTGACTGACTCACCACTGCCCAGATAGAGCAGACCATACAAGAAATCTCAATTACAGTGCATTTTATTACTGGAAAAGCAAGACAGGACCGTATTTCAAAAGCTGTCGCTTACTGACAACTTGTCACGTGGTTACAAACACTGAAAATGAGTGGAACAGACACTTTGCTTTGGGAAGGATGAGATGGGAATGGCTGTACATGTCTTGGTCTCAAAACATAACACTTTAAGTCTGATGATAAAGAAGTGTTTGCAAGACTAACAACAAAAGCTTGCATGTTAGAGGATTGAGTGCATGTGTGAATTTACGAGGGGATTAATTAAATTTACATGCAGGCAACATTAAAGGAAACAGAAAAGCCATTGTATTCATTAAAAATAAATATAATAGTGAAAATTGGCATTTAATGCAGCTTAAGCAGGCAAAATGTGCACTACATAAGCATGAATCTTTCCAAACAAACCCACTTTTTGGTTACCTGAAGACAGTCAGGAGTGTTGTGTTCAAGTGCTAGAAAGGCCCACGATCCCTGCCTGTCTAGCAATTTGGACATAGTCAACTAACAGTCTAACACCTAACACAGTGTAAGTAAGCCAGTTCTCTTCTGCTGTCTGACACTTTTAAACAATTTACACGTTTCAGTACCAACTGTATTTATAGGTGGTAAGTGAATCTAAGTATTAAATAATGAAGAGATGTTCTTCCTATCAGTTGAGTGATTGCAACATTAAAAGATAGGAACATTACTGCACAAAACCTGCTAGATTGTCCCCTCAAAGAAGCTGTTTCTTAAATATTTCATAAAGTCGCTTTCTTGAGTGGCACTAAATATTTCCAAAGACGTTACCTCCTCAGTAAATGTCTCACTAAGTGGCTATTTTGAGCAAGGCAGCTGCTTTCCAGCCATTTAGCTTTTCTACACACTCAAACATCAGCTTGATGAATGGAGTACACGGGGTGCCAGATTACTCATAGCTGCCCATTTTCCATGCATATACACAGGACAGCAAGCACCTGAGTGTACAGTGTGCAGAACTGCCACACATGAATGTTTATTAGAGCCCTGGATGGTTACTGCCATCTGGAGAGACTGTCCTTGTGGGAGACAAGCTGGAAAAAGCAAAGGGACACTGATCAAGAAAGCTTTAATGAGATTTGACAGGAAGAGTCCAAAGTTTCCCCATCTTGTTTTTCCTCTGTGCGTTCCAGAAAACGCGATGTTTAATCCATTTTAAATTTTCAGTACACACCTTAAAGCAACTCATTCATTTTTTGACTATTTGTGGCTCGCAAGTATAACACACAAGGAGCAATTCCCAATTTACTTCATCAAAGCTACATCCTGCCACAGGTCCCCGAGATCTGTTCAAGAAATGGCCAGAGAGTCACAGACTTCTCTGAAGAGTCCATCTTTCTTTCCAGCATGGACACTGCCCCCTACCAGCCACTGGACCCACCTCAGCATTCTCTGCAGTGCAACTGAAGCAATCCATACTCTCTGTTACCAGCCAAGTCCTACTTTGCTTCCACACTCCCTCTCATTTCTTCAAAATCACTTTTCCATAACTCCTTCACATCTTTGTGCTATGAACAAAAGCTCAGGTCTTTACCTTACCGACCTGAAAGTAAATTCAAATCAAGTGAAGTTCTCACCATCATGAGGAAGAACTGTTTGAAACAACAGACTTCAATTTTTTCATTATCTCCTTGTCTAGAAAAAAAAATTTAAAAAATTATTGCAAGAAAATTCTAGAAGATGTATCTTCATTTTCATGCTATCACACCCTTCTTGTTCAACCTAAATAAAAGAACAAGTACGGAGTATTACAAGCAGCAAAATAAGAGTAGCATAAACCAATTTTACCATTCTGTCATCTGCAACACCTAAATACAAAAATTGTCATGTTTTTCCAATCAGCTAAATGCCAGCTGCAACGGTATCATCAAATCTGTACCAGGTCTAACAAAGTAACAAGCAAAGCAATTAAGACTGTATTAGAGACCTTATTCTTACGACATAATCAAAAACAGTTCTTTACTTCTGACAAAAAACCAGAAATGTCAAAACAAAAGCTCAGAGCTTGAATTCTCATTTTCAGACTGAGCAAAAGCAGTTAATCTACTTCTAAAATGGCATCTAGTTTTGAAAAATAGCTTGGAAAGATCTGGGATACGAAATGGCATAAAGCTCAAAAAATACAAAAAAAAAAAAAAAAAGGCAAGCATAAGGGAGGTATAGGAAGAAAGCAAAAAAAGCAGAAGGCCAGGACAGACAGACATAAAGAAGTACAAGGCCCATAACAGAAATGCATTTAGCAAATCATCTTCTCAATTACAAGTAACACAGTCATAGGCAGCCCCTACTCCTCAAAATCATGGATGTAAAAGAAATGGAACACGGAAATAAAGCGGCAAGAAACATAAAATACTAAAGTTTAACTTTTTTTTTTCCTTAAAACAAGTGTTCAGTGACTTCAAGGGAAGTAATCACTAGATCTGTTTATTTCCTTCCAAGTATTTCTCAAATACAGAGCTCTGTCATAAAAATGATCACTCACCAGGCAATCTTGGTACCCCAGGATTTTATTTCATTTTTTAAAGTGTTCAAGTGTGCATAACAATTCATCAGCACTGCCTTTTAAGGTTTTGTGGTGTTTTCTTTCCTTCCTTTCTTTCATGACCAAGCTTGGCACTTCAGCCAGGGTGAAAGCACCACCCTACAAGGACCTCATCCCCAGCTCAGAGAAAGGGGGACAGAAGGAAACAGAAGGGTCACCCCAAAGCACAGCAACACAAAATCACAGCGAGTTATGTCCTGTGCTTCCCTGAAGCGATGAAGGGTGAAAAAGAACAGGCAGATGTAAGAGCTAATCCTGTTATGAAAAAGTTGACAATAATGTGTATTTCTGCAGCCTGGCAGTCTACAGCATCCCTGGGAAATAGATGTTGCAAAAGCAAGATGCTTCTTCAGATTAAATAACCGCACATCTTGACTGCTCTCATATGTTTTTAGAGGTAAAAATGCATTTTGGGTGACTAGCATTTGTCTGCTGTGAAGCGCAACTTCATTCAATTTATATCTGTCATTTTAAAAATTCAGTCTATGAAGAAAGGATGGCTGCAGTAGGTAAGTGATGAGAATTACAATCTAATCAGGGTGGCAAAATTGAGAAAATTGAACTGTACAACTGCATGAGAATCAACATTGAGACCTAAGTTCAACAAAATGCATGCATTTCTAAATTTTTGCCATGAGAGTAGCAAATTTGAGCTAGTTTTCACCCCCAAAAATGAAACCTTCAGTTGATTCAGATCACTCCCAAAAAAAATCACATACAGAAAGTCAGCTGAAGTTGACTGGGAGGTCAAAGAGCTGTGCTACAAAATGAATGGAACCACCAAGGTGAGGTTTGCACCAGGCAGGACAACACAAAATGCTCACCAAGCTAGGGAGATTTTCCACAGACAGAGAAAAAAACACATCAGGGGAAAAGAAGACAAAGATTAAAAGACAAAGAGGTCAGAAATAAAACTTATGTCTCTGTGTAGAAGTAATTCATGTTTAATTCTCTTCTGTCACCAGAGAAAGAACAAATATATCCACACACATACACAACTTAGAGCAATTAATAGTGCAGAAGGAAATAAATCTGTCAGCTCCTGACAAGGATCACATTATTCTTACAAAATACAAACAGGCCTATCTTACAAGTGTTTTAACCCAGAATTTATCAAAGCACCTTCTTGAGAAGTTGAGAATTCTTAATGGATGCATCAAAGGCGACAGAGAAGTCACAGCACAAGTAGAGGAGACTCCAGAAAACTAAAAACTCTCCCCACAGCCAAACACTGCATTTGTGACAAGGAATCTGAGGAGTGGAGGAGGGATAGGGAAATGATAAGAATAAAATGAAGCAAGTGGTCCCAGTGATGCTAGTGAGGCTATGTATAGAATGAGCACATGCCACAATAAAGGCAGACTGCACAAGCCACCCCCCAGGTATCCATACATCAAGGAAGCACCAGCAACATCCATGGAATTCTTCTAATTTCACCTTTTAAACGGACTGCTGGGAGGCATTTTGATAGATTTATGTTGGAATCCTGGGGTGAGTTCAAATAAAAGCCACGCAATCATCAAATGTAGAGGAAGTGATATATGAAGGAAGGAAAACAACTAAGCATGCCAAGCTTGGAAAAGGTGCAAGTAATGAGGATTCTTACAGCTTACAAATATCTGAAGGATGTAGCCATCGAGGAGACAGCAATTAGTCAGGACAAAGTGGGCTTAATTTCAAATAAACAAAAGGAAGCACAGTTGCAAAATAGTAATAGTTTCAGGAAATTCTTTATGGCAGAAAAGTGCAACAACAGTTATTTTAAAGGATAGAGCATCCGATATAGATGCACACATTAGATCATCTTATATGGAGTCAGTCTATAGCTCTGTCAAAGCATAATCATGATCCTACTGCATGGCTGTCAGACACAGGGGATACCCCTTTACTGTTCTTTTTTAGGGTGAATGCTGGTGACTTCTATTCCAAACCAAACTGCAGAAAGGTTTGTATGGAAATACAGCTCTATTGAGTACTTACTCAATATTCACTTCAATGAAAATTCTAAAGTGATTACAGCTAATAAACACACCATTTCTAAACCTCTGAAGTGAGATTATGATTCTGGTAGACCATATGGTTTCAGTGTATTTATACCACACTGGGCTCTTCAGAGCCTTCTCACATGTCAGCTGTGACGGTGTTCTGGGGACACACAGCAGGTTTGGGTGGTGAGGGACTGAGGGGGGACCTTAGTGGGACTTCTGGTGGGTTGTGGCACAGCTGTGAACCACCCACCCCACCCCACCTCAAACTTCAGCACTGCCAAATTCAAGGAAACGCTTCCTCAATTGGAGTCTTCTTTCCCAACCTCAATACCCAAATCAGTAATCAAATGTTGGTGTTAATTTGCAACGAATTAAATTAAGAAAAATACCCTGTGTTCAGGCTGTTTTGCCAGCAACAAGAGCAGATGCTTTCCTAGAGGCAGTATTTAATTTACTAAGACCCCATTCACTTGCTAACAGCACTGAGCTTGATCAGGACCTCCTGTGTCATTGGGAAAGCCGTAGCTGCTCTAAGAGTGCCCCCAAGTAAACAAGAAATGCTGCTGAATAACACAAAATGCCACTAACTTCTTGCAACATCAATCCTGCTCTTCAGAGAGACAACAGAACCTCTGGAGAAGGGCACTAAGTATTTCTTCTTTACAGGTCACTGAGCTATTAATATTTTTTACTTTTCCTGCCTCTGTTCCCATGGAGTTATGTCATGAGACGGAAGCATAGTCGCATTAACCCCACTGCAATCCTAGCATTCCATTGAAAACATGACCTATTAGTAATTAATCTTAGAACGGGAGGTAATAATAGCTCTCTCCACCTCACCAACAGCACTGCTCATCCTGCATTTACAGCTCCTACAAGGACCCTTGACAGGGGAGAGGGAGCCAGGGGAATGTGTTAGCTACTGCAAAATGAGAGAGGAGCTACTGACTTTGTAACCCATTAGTTGCCAAAAGCCTTTTCTTCATTTCATTTTCTTCAGTTAAACACATACTTGGAGACACAAAAGATCAATTTGTTTCTCTCTCGACACACACATGTGAGGCTCATTAATGTTAATTGGATTTATGAATGCCTGCTTGCTGAAAAGAGAAGAAATTGTAAAGATTTCCCATTTGCAGGGAAACAATCAAAGGAATAATTTCTTGTGCGTCTTGCTGATGAAGATGAGGAAATAATGGATGAGTCACTTTACGATTCAAAATTCTTAAAATAGAAGAGATGAAAACACTGATTTCTGTATAGGTCATATTCATGTAAGAGACTCCTTCTAAGAATCCAATTTGAATCTTCAAGTATAGTCCTGCTTCTAATTACCCAGCTCTGGGAAGAAATCCTGGTCTCTGAATTGTAATGATACAGATTTGTTGCTGTAATTTGATTTGTCAGGTGTAAAATACAAATGCAATTTCCTCTATACACCCCCTCCCCGCAGCTTTCAAAGAGACACTGAACTTGAGCCTTTTGATAATTTATTCCATATTGTAGCTTTCACATTTACTATGCATAAAACATCTGACAGATTTTTTTTTTTTTCAAGAAGGTGATTACACATGGCTCTAGTTACTCTGCTAGCTGGTTTGAAAATAAATGCAGCATTCACCTCATGGCTACAACACAGCGTTAGCCACTAACTACCTGGCCTGCAGTGACCAGGGCACTTCAAAGTAAGCTCAAAATTTCTGCTACCTCTGACAGGGATGAGGGAGAACATCCACCATCCTCACATGCACTAATTTGTTCTATGGGAACTTCTCAAAGGCTTTTCTCTACAGGAACTTCTCTGCTCAGCTCCAGTCAGTTAAGTGGAGACTCTTGGAATCAACAAGGCCCCTCTTACAGAAAAGAGAGTTTCAGTCCCTCATAAAAAACTGGCCCTTCCTTCCTTCAGGATCACGCTTCCTCCAAGACCACCAGGAGCTACAGGGAATGAGCATGATGCCACACCACTGTGTTAAACAACGGGCTTGAATATACAGAGTATATATTAAAAATCTTGTGTATGTATGATAATATAAAAATACATACAAAAATGTAAATATGTAACATGAACTAAGTATATAAATATACCAAAACCATAAGCACACAGCACCCACTGTATGAAAAGATGCGAAGTATCTGAACAATTTCCTGGAAATACTCAAACTGTGGAAATATACACTGGCCATCCCACAGTGCAAGAGCTCTGTGGGCTCAACAAGACAAGGCTGATAGCTTGTTTCTCATTTTTCCACTCTTTGGAACAATCTAGAATGAAGGACTGCAGCATACAATGCTTTAGAAAATGCTTGGCTTGAGTTTTCCTTGCCTCTGCATTAAGCTGTTCTAATGACAACAATTCAATTTCTATGTCAGTTGCGTTCCTGAGCACCTTTTAAAAGCCTTTCCAAAACTAAGGTTACATACTCCAGTAAATTTCAATATGAAAAAGTGTAATCAATAAAATACTGCTGATAATGCACACAATTTGTGGAGAGTGAGAGCTAAATATGAATTAGTTTTGGAAAAGTTCCGAGTCTATCATCTTACTTAATTACAAGTTGGGTCATTGACTACGAGTCGCATGACTCAGCTTGGGAATCCCTACAAAGAAATCCTAAGCAGATTTAATAGTTGCATTTGATTTATTTGTTACTCAGAGCTGAAGCAAGCCCTGTGTTTCAGACCTCTGACAGATCAGGAGCTCTGCAGAGGCTGTCAGTGCAGGCACTGCTCCTGCCAGCTAGATGTCGCCTGGGATGAGGGAAGCCAGGAGCCCCAAAAGGTTGGGAGCAGGGCACAGCAGGGACATGCCTTGCTCCCCAAGGAACCTCACCACAGAGGATTAAATTAAAAGCTACTCTTCTACAGCTACTCTTACAAAACTGTAACCTTGATGGAGGACGGAGGGATATTTAGTCCTACACTTTGCTTAAAAGCACAGTCTATTAAATCAATGCAGCTCAGTCAAGTTTTGGAGATGCCACAGTTTCTCCTTGCAGTGCTTGACCACCCTCAACTTTATTTTTTTCCCTTCTATCTGATCAGGATTTCCCATCCCTTAACTTGAGCATGTTTCCTCCTATCACACACCTCCAACCCTGACTGCCCAAAAATTCTCCAAGCCTGTCTGGTTTCCCAGCTCAAGAACCTGAACAAACAACGCACACAGTGCCACTGCTGCCATGGGTGTGCTGACAAGGACAGGCAAACCTTTGTCCTGGTTTCCTCCAGTTCTGTCATAATGTTATTCACTAATGATGTGTTATCACTTGGTGACTCTACATCTTCTCTCTGTTAAACACCTTGGCTGCTTTGGTTTCCTTCACACAGCTCACTGCAGTTTCCTTTCACTGGGAAGCTGCACTTTTCCTTCTTTAATTCTCCATTCCTTATAAAGCAGGTCCCCTCTGGGTACACTCCATCCCCACAGGGAGTTGGTACTTCAGCCACCAGGTTTTCCTGGACTTTTCTAATTACATTGCTATGACACTTTCATACCCACGAGCTCTCCGAGGTGTTTCATAAAGAAAACCTCAAATATTTCTGACATCCTGTTGGTGGGAAGCTTTTCTCTCTGCTCAGTATTCGTAACTGTAACAGGCTACAGTTGTAACAGGCTACAACTCCACAAACCTTTGGAAGCAAACCTTTAAAACTGCGTTCATCTCTTCCAAATCCTTAATTCCACCTGCTAGTTCATGCAAATTCACTTATTTGCCAAACAAACAGGTGTCAGATGATTTACCGGCTCATTTGCACAGCAGAAGGACAAACAAATATTATCTTGATTTTTCTCCCTCATGAAATATTTCCATAAAGCTATCAGAAAAAATAGCATTGCTATTAAAACTATCAATGCAAAGAAGCCAGAAAACCCATTTATTCAGCAGTATATTCCACTGCTACCCTCAGAGTATCCTGAAGCATTAACTATAGTTTAAGAATCTTTCATAAACTAGCAGCATTAAAGGTATTTTGCTTTAAAAAAAGGCTAACAACATTGCTTTATTTGTAGAAACAGTTGTTTACTGCTCATGTAGAAGAGCATAATGTTCTTTATGCAATTGCATTGTTTCCAGAGTCTCACATTTAAGCAAACCTAAAACCTAAAAACTTTTTTTTTTTACAATAAAGAGTATTTTGTATAAATAGAACACTTTAAAACAAACAAACAAACAAAAAAAAAACCAAACAAAAAAAAAACCACAAAAATGAAGAAGACTACATCCACAGTGTACTATGCTGCAACTATATAAGAAGCCCAAGACTTCTGGTATAAAGACATTTATACCACTTCTTTACTTTGCCCCTTTTTTTTAAGTTCAGAAACCAACCCAAATGAGTGTCCAACACTCATATAAACAGGCTCAGAACTAAGTGTCAAGACTGGGACAGGCAAGTTTAGTGGCTGGCAAATTTTGAGGACATCTTTGTTATACTCTCTCATGATAAAGCCAGCTGTTTCCAACAGAGAAAGACAAAAGATTACACATTACACATCTTTAAGTCAACTTGGCTAAATAATTATACATTTAAATAATGACTAGTTTAAAAAAAAAAAAAAGGCCTTTTGCTTTATAAATTTAGGCTCAGGTTGTTTCATGGACTGTTTCGCCACACCCCCATGCATCATAATTATTTACAGACCCAAGCGTGCCCCAAGTTTTAACTCCAGACATTTTACCAAAATCCATTTGATGAAGGAGTAGCTGATATCCTGTAATGGGTATTGTAGTTGCCTGTCAAAAACAGTTGCAGCAGAAATTACATACTTAGAAATTGCAGCTATTTGAACAATTGCATTCGGCCATGTAAATCAAGATGCATTTATCAAAAAAAAAACCAAAACAAAACAAAAAAAAACAATCCACAAACTTCACAGACACCTACACATGGAAAATACTGCTCCCCTCCCCAACCCCCAAAAGAAGCTCCTTTCCTAAGTCCAGAAACTCATTTCCATAAGGCAAAGAGGCAAATTCTAACAGATACTGTGCAGTGCTAAGTTTGAAAGAAAACAATCTGACCAAGACTTGGCCAACGTAGACAATCAAGCCATATGCTGGCTGTGAGAAATCTTGCAACATGAATATATGACTTCAGCTGGGTCCCAGAGGAGGTAGCCTGATCACTTGCCATTTGGGGAAAGAAGCCTCTCTAAAAATACCATTTTCACACACATAAAAAAATCATTTAAAAAATGCAAATCACCACAGTCAGACACAAAGCCTGACGGGTCCTAAGTTGTTGGTACAAACCAAGAATGTTGATGAGCTTCTAAACACAAACAAACAACAAAAATAACTCAGTTCCTCAAACCAGTTCTCAACATTCTCCAAGCCATTTGCAGAATTTTAACACAAAACCTGTTCTTTATCCTGTGCAAGCAGGGAATCAATGCCAGCTGGGAGATACGGAGATCACTCTCCAGGCATTATTTCTGGATTTGCTCTTACAGCTGGGAAGAAAGAATCTGCATTTCCTTTCTTACACCACTACCTGTATAACTATCACCTATTTAAAATTCCATATGAAAAATATTTGGAAATTTACTCCCTGAATTAATTAAAAAGAAAAAAAAATTCATGCTCACACACAACTCAGTGTTAAAAACAAACATCCTCTGCCAAGGGAGAAAAAAAAACCCTCTGCCCCATCTGTACCCCTGCCTTGGCCAGTCCTCTGAGAAAAGGAACTGTAAACATATTTTAACAAAATAAACTAATTACATTCTGAGTTAAAATCTCCTGGTTCCTGATGCCTTCAGTCAGTTTCTTATCTCCATTGAACAAACGAGGTTAAACATGACAAATATTGTGCCTCCTCATGAATAAATGTTGTTTTGTTTACTTTGGGGTTTTTTAAACAACAGTAAGTCACAGCTCATCATATAACAGTCTCTCAAGAATGCTGGGGGAAAAGTATTTGTTCTAACTCCAAAAATGTGTGGAAAAATAGAAAGGTCTGATGAGTATTTGCTTCTAAGGGACTGGCCAAATTCAGCCAAATGAGGAAGGCTCATTCCCTCTCCCATGTTTACAACTGAATCACAAGTGAGCAAACAAACAAAAACATCAATTCACTACCACCAGGCAACATTAAATAATCTGTTTTATAAATAATTATTAACCTGCATTAAGATATTAAATCATGGGAAATGTTCTGGATTGATTTTGTGGGATTCTTTAAGCTCATCCCTACCTACATTTTAAGATGCATTTATTCAATGGCTTTGATTTTTGCAGACAATAATTGTTCCCGTTGACATGCCTGAATGCCATTCAGAAAAGGAAATATTGCAATTGCCACCAGTTAGGGGCATCAGAGATCTTGCAGCTACTCAGTCAAGTCCTGTAGAAAACCCCACTGTGCTCAACCAAGAGGCCACTCACCACTCAGTGTCCTCTGGATTCACAACTCAGAGCTAACTCTTTTTTCAACAGTGAACCCCTGCTGACAGGAAGGTCAAGAAACCTGAATTCTCCCAGAGCCCATAGGAAAGGCAAGACTTTCAGGATTGCAATCTGCACCTTGGAGAAGTCTAATTAGTTTAAAGACTTCAAAAATATCTGTGGTTTTGAAAAGACAGGAGCCAACTTGCTGCTTTGCAGTTAGCAGCATAGTAAACAACATGTTAATAACACCGTTTTCCAAGCGTGAGCAACGTGTTAAAATTAATGTTGTGCATCTCAGAGCTAAGAGATTACTACGGACATTTGCATCAGAAAATATTCAAGGCAAAGGCTCTCCTCAGACTTACTCTTTAAGGCCTCTATCTGAAAAAAACTAAACAAGTGTACTAATTTAACCATGGTAATAGTCTAATTACATTCAACAGAACACCAATGTGTTTGAAGCTTACCATGCATTTAATAAGCTTTTACAGTACAAAGGCCTGCTCAGTAATAGCTCTGAAGCAGAAGCTGCCCCAATTTAAATCTGCTGCATGCTGGACTCCAGCTCCTGCTATTTTTCAGACCAGATGATGGAGTCCCACAGAGTCTGATGGACACAGGAGTGCTGTATCTCACTGCACGGGGCTTGAGACCTCTCTGAATTGCTCTGGAAATGCACTTAAATTATGATAGTTTCCTGTTAACTCACCAAAACATACCTGCTGATAATGTTTTGAACCAGAACTGTTAGAGACAGCCTCACACAAATAAAACAAGTCGCCTGAGTTCAAACAAATGGACTTTAGAAGTAGGACACAGTTATGATTTTATTGTTCCTTAAACTTTATCAGTTTGTCTTCTGAGTGGTTGGTTTTCAATCACAATCTAAGTAATGCTTATTAATTATTAAAATTAAATTAGGCAGAATTTATTTTGCCACTTTAATATTTTAATGAGTTTGGGCTGCTCAGCTTTTCTCACAGAAAAGATGTGAACATTTTCAAGTTTCAAACTTAGGTCAAAAAAGACATTAGCAGATCCAGAGGGAATATAACCACCGAAGGAAGTAACACGTGATTTTTCTCTCTTAACTAATATCTCTGGCCTAGCAACTCAGCCCTACAAACTCTGCAATATTAACGACGAAAAACAATGCATTGCAATAGTTCTATTAAATTCTGCATGTGTAAGATGGAATTGAAAAATTACCCTCCAGCTACTGGTAATATACAATATGGCAAACAGAACTGCAGGATGTCATTTTACCAGTATTTAAAGTAAACCTATGGTAACCACTGTTTATTTTATATGTTTACTAGATAGCTTGAAATCAATGGACATTTACCCTGATCATGCAGAATTACAGCTGCTGTTGTAATCCATCAGGAAATGTTACAGTTTAATACTTTCTTCCTGTAGTAGGGAACAGATATTTGTAATAGAAATTCTTATAAAATACATTTTTATGTCCACCACAACCTATTTACTTTAGTAGATGTGGGAATACAAAAATATGCTACCAAGTGTAAAAGAGCTAAAGACAACAGACAGCCTGAGCAACAGATGGCACTTTCAGAGGGCACTAGTGTGACAGAATTTGAACTCCATGGAGTTTTCATAAAAGTAGAGGCATGCCCTAGGACTTCTAAAAGGAGTTATGAACTAATTAATTACCTTATTAATTAATATCCCTGCAGTCATAACCAAGCTGGCTGGGATGCACAAAGCTGTACTACATGGTAGCCACCTGAAGTTCCTGAGATCATCTTCTCCACAAGGCTTATGGCATTGAGTTCAGAGTTTGATCCCAGTTTTAAGTAATTTGTGACTGCCTCCCTTGAACCTGGGGGCCACTGTTTCCATTCCACCCCTGGAGTCCCCTGGGTTATAAAGTATAAACCTACATATATAGAGGCTACTGTTAGTCATAGAATTAGTGTCTTGTGTTTGGTGTATTTGGTCCTTTAACCAACTGCTTATCAGCGCCTTCCAATCTTACCTACTTCCCATCTGTATCAACAAGACACTGGAAACTAGAATTGCAGTAGCAATTTACACCCCACAGAGGTCTGAGCTTTTTCCCTGACCTCCTCAGCCAAGTGACAGCACCTCAGTCATTCTGATCATCACCAGAGAAAATGTATTTGCCCAATTAAAAGACGGGAAGGAGCCCCACACGTCCACACTGTAAATCTCAAGGAAACAGAGCCATTTACACCAGTGCAACATCTTTAGGTGAAATAGCAGATACTCAGTCACCAGCCATGTATCAGCTACTCAGAAAAAGAGTAGCCAAAAGAGTAGCCAAAGAGTCAGTTCTCTTGCTGACCAACCCAAATTTGTATATATAAACCAGGATAAATACTTAAAAATGGTTTAGGGTTTACATCCTGAAAGACATTTTAAGGATTTAAAAAAAACACCTGTGGTTCCGGCTCCAAGCAACTGATTTCTCTCTCCAGAAAGCTGGTTTTTTCATACAAGTTTCAATACTTTTTGAGATTATAAACTGCAAGACAGCAGCCACAGCAAGGAAGATGAATTACAATGACAGACTACTGTAATTTGGCATCAAAAACATAAGGCCTAAAAAAAATAACAGACTAAGTGCATTAAAAGCTCAGGNACAGCCAAAAAGAACATCCTTGGGAAAACTTCATAGCCAACAAGTGCAAAACCTGACATGAAATGGCCAAGCAAACAGGCCAATATTCATCAATTAAAACACCAAAAAGCATGAAAATGCAGGAAGAGCACTAGAAATTTGGAGCACCATGGCACAGTACTGACCCACGCAATAAGTTTTGAGTTTCTCATTTAGAAACCATCTGCCACACCGAGACCACATGGCAGTTGGTTCACTTAGACAGTACTCCACAAACAACAAAAAAACCTTCCAAAGAGCTGCCATGGAGCACTCCAGTGGCAGATTAGCTGTTGTTAGGAGGATTGTTTAAAGGATATTTCACGCAACAGAAACTGCAGAGGGAGAGGATAAAGCCTTATTCGACAACACAAACACCACCAATTTATTTTAACCATACTGCTCCATTTTCTGAAGTTACTTTTCAATAGGAGTTTGGAGGCTATTCCTCCACAGGGGCTCGTTTGCCATCGATTCCTCATTCAGATTTATTTTCCTGACAAGAAGCAGCAGATTACAATTAGGTAAGGGATCCCTACCCCAAGAGCTACCCTGTGGCACCACATGCACTGAGTAGTGGGCAAAGCTATCAGATACCCAGAACTGCATGCAAGCACACATTCCTTCATTGTCCACCCTCACCTGACTACAGGTTCATTCACAAGCAACTTTTTCTAATTTTAAAAGTTTGTACAGTAACCTGCTTTCTCAGTTACCTAAATTCACCCTTTCCATTTTTTCCCTCTCATACGTTTCACTTCTCTCTGAGCTCAGGTTTTCCTGACGTCTCCTCTTGAGGAACAGAAATGTGGCCTTCCCCATCCTCCTCCTCCTACTTTGAATCTTTACCCCTCACACACTCCTCTCCCCGTCCCAAATAACCCCATCTCAAAGCCTACACTCAGCAGGCATTAAAGACACATGTGCCCTAGAGAAAGACCAAGGTAATAGAAACACCGTAACTCCATCTTTTCTACCAAAAAGTAACTCTCTGCTGCTCTCCACTGAGAGGCTTTAACAGAAAGCCAAAGCTTTGTGTTTTGTGTTCCCTGCCAGCTCTTTCTTCCTGCCGTATTCTGGGAGTTTTGAACCAAATCTTCATAGAGTTTTAAATTATTAATTCTGTGGGAAACAGGATGAAGCAGAGGACAAACACGTAACAATCACCCACGGAGACAAACAATCAGGAAAAACAAAATCTCTCAGTGACCTGGAGAGCAGGGCAGAAAAAAAAAAACTTTTAGGGCAATATCAGGTCACTCCAGAATGGGACAGCAGTGAAAAGACCCAAAGAGCTTTTTCCAGCTCAGGTTTGAAGATACACCACATAAAATCACCTCGAAACCACAACATTATCTGACCAGATCCAGCACTTTTCTACTTGATGTGAAATTCTACTGAAACACACACGCTCATCTTTATTTCTAGACAGAGGGTGGAGGCAGAACTCTGAAGGAGAACCAAAACTTAACAAAGATTAAGTTTTGCACAGAAACAATTCTATGCTGTATAGAGGGAGGCTGTTTTCAGGTTCTCCTTGGTTTACGAGGAAGCAGTGATTTTAGAAAGCTTGGAGCTCAGATGAAGAGACAATGAATGCTTTAGGGCAAATAGGAAGCTATGTCTGAGTCAGAGCAGCTTCAAAATTACTGATTTTTAGCTTCACAGATTGCTGTTTCTCCTAGTGTTATTCTATGATGGAAGACAGCAAGAGCATACTAAAAGGCTGAGTTCTTACTGGAATTTCTAAAGACTTATTCTAGCTTACACTAATAAATATTTTCATCCTTCCAAATCTGAAAAGCTTGTTTACAGGGAAAGTGACCAATCCTCTGAAACAATGAAACATGTGATTGTCCCATTGAAATGGAGGTAGATGCACTTCAGCACCTCAGAACTATCAGTCTGAGCTAGTAATGCCCTATATCACAACTTCATGGTATCCCTACCTCCTATAAATTAAAAAATAGCCCAAACATTGAGCCTTGATGGCTGCATCTATACCATTTCTTTCATAGGGAAGGATTTCATTTTGCTGTCCACAGAGCCAACATCAAGAGTTCTTCCTTCTCAAGCCAGCAAAAACTTTGCCAGTGCTCAGTGCCCACACAGAAGCTGTAAGGCCTCTCATGGCAGTCCCACAGCCAACACTGCCTTGTCTCCCCTCACATCCATCTCACTGAAGAGCAGGGCTGAGTTAAAATTCCTTCCCAGAGTACATTTTTTTCCAGAGTATGAGCACTTCAAAGCCCACGCAATTATTTTTTATTTGAAGTTAGCACCAGTGTTTACCAAAATATTTTGGTCGCAAATAATTTATCAGTAAATAAATTAATCAGGAATATTGAAAATACAGGGCTACTTTTTTTTTTTACCAAGGGAAAAAAAAATTTAAAAATGCTGTTGAAGCAGAATCCATTATGAACTGCAAGATAATACACAGTCCAAAAGTTACATCAGAGTATTCTCGGTTCTGCCAAATGCATCTTTACTGAAATTGTTTAGTAGGAAGAAGGTGATGTATCATGCCATTATTTGAAATGCACCAAGTATTTCTCCAGTAGGTCTTGCGTTTGCAACTGTAACAGTGAAATATTACACACATATTGCCATCTCATGGATACTACAAATACTTGTTTAAAATTCCAAGAATGCAATCCCTAACAGAAAAAGATGCAGAATCCACAGCAAATAAAACTGTAAAGATTTACAACGTGAAAGCAGGAACTTCACATTTGAAACAGTCCAAAAATCTGCCTCAGATTCTCCCGTAGTAGTTACTATTTTTATGACTTGGCTCAGACTTGCTTTAATCTCTTTATTTAGGGAGAAATTGCAAGCTTGCCAACTCTAGCAAATGTTAAGTACTTCAGTAAATTCCCCATCAATATAGGTCGTGCATTCGAGGGAACAAGAATGTGGTGAGTAAGTTCTGCTCCATCTCCTCCAAAGAGGATTTCAGAGTAAGGCAGTGATGGGAGAGAGAGATAAACAACGCGGCTAAGCCCCTCTTTCAGCTCCATCCTTCTCTCCAGACATCTGTCCACACTGTGTTGTGCCGCGATTGAGATGTTCTGTGATGCAGCTCACCCAGCCTACCGTTATCCTACATCCCTTTTATCTGAGCAGGCAGGAGAGCAAACGTATTGCCAAGGCTACTGCGTCGTCACTCTTCCACTAAAGTTCAGTAACAGCACGAGGCGACTTCGAGCGAGTCAGCAAAACCATAGGAAACCCAAGAGATGCAAAGATACCCAGGTATGGAGGATGAATTCAGAAACAGCCCGAATAGCCTGTGAAGACTTCCCGGAGCATCTAAGCCAAATTGCCTGAACCCACTGAGTCCTGTCAAACCCTGAGTTTTGCTTTTAAAAAGAACTCGGCAGCCAACAAACCGAAACGCGGATGGTTTCTCAGGCTGTGCCCGAACAGACGCATCTCTCTACCCAAACGCCTCGGACAAGCAGACAGACAAGTTTCAGGTCCCTTCCTGCACTTCCCCAGGCGGGACCCGCGGCTGTCCCCGCACGGGGGCACAGGGCCGGCACTCACCGGGAGCCCCGCGCCAGGTGCTGCGCTCCGCCGAGCGGCGGCCGCCTCTGCCCCACCTCCCCCGGGCTGCGGAGTCCCGGCCCTGCGGCTCCCCGCCCCGCAGGGTCCCCAGGCCGCCCCTCCGCCCGCAGCCGCCGGCTCTGCGGGGACACGGCAGCGCTGCCCCGGGCGGGAGCCGAGGGCACCGCGTCCCCGCGGCGGCAAAGGAGGGGCGGGCGGCCCCGGCTGCCGCTGCGAGCCGGAGGAGGAGAAGGAGGAAGGGAAGAAGCCATTACCAGAGTTTTGTTCCCGTTCTTGCTGAGGGGGCCGCGGAAAACTCCCTTGATGTTGCGAAAGTGCCCGTTGCTGAGATGCGCGGAGCTGATGACAATGTAGTAGCACTCCATGGGGCCGGG